>LIHB01000012.1:3819-397188 GCA_001297265.1 Mycosphaerella arachidis
TTCTTAGCGGTCGCCTATAGACGTAGCTAACTATCGTAGAGAGATTATCGAGCTCGTAAGATAGCTAGTATCCGAGGATCTTCTAGGTATTAGCGCTAGCTGTAGTAGGTCCGCTAGATTAGTGCACGCTAGCGCAATTAGCTTACGTCTACTACTAGTAGTTCGCTAGCGACAACGATAACCTAGTACTCCGTGTATCGACGGTACTAGTAGAAAAATTATTCCTAGCTCGCAAGGGAAGCTACCATTTTGTTAAGGTATTATCTCCTTTTTTTTGTTATTATCTCCTCTATCTACTAGCTACGTGTCTAAAGAGTAGTAGCACTACTGTGCTAAGACTCGTGACTGCTCCTTCCACTGTAACAAGGATGCATGCCAGCTCCGGGCTCTGTTTTGTACAAGCAGTATGCAGCGAAGCAGTTGGTGAGCATAGCAAGCCGATGACATGGTGAGGGAGATGATGCTTGGCCGGCAAGGATGATGCACCTCACCACGACCTCTTCCACGATCGTGAGACACTGCCAAGTTGCAACGAGTACTATTGAGAGCATACCGATGTTGCTTCCTTGAGCATGCCGATTGTGCGAGCCGAAAGTCGTCCTCGGTCGGTATCTATCGGAGGCAGTCAACGTATGGCCCGACAGGCGTTCGAGCTTCTCACGCCAGCCGTCTCAACAGTGTGGTGTGACGACGCTGCACAGTAAGATATAAGACGTTGTATACTACTGCTGCAGCAAAGGTAGGTCATTACCGTCAATATAGGTTCATCGGATCCACCAAAGCGACAGTACCGCAACCATGCCCGACACATCAACCTTCGACCAAGACATCAAAGACCTGCACCTCATCTACGACTACGATGCCCGAGATGCTCAAGGCAACCCAGAGAAATGGCGCTACGAAATGTGGTTTTGCAGTCAAAATCGCATAGTCTACGCCATCCACGGCGGGCCCATGGCAGGCCGCAAGAACTTTCAAACCGCGACATATCAATGCATCAGACCCGGCGAGCTTTGGCAATGTAACTGGCTAGAAGAGACGGGTACGATATGCAGCTTGGTGTATGATATGAAGAATGGGACGATCACTACGCTGCTGGGCTTCTCAAAGGGACATTGGGAGTATCCCGAGGCGGCTCATGGGGACAAGAGAAACAAGGAGGATTTGGAGCGGTGGAGAGGATTGGCGAAGGTGGGGAGTCAGGTTGATAGATATATGTTGAGTGAGCAGGCGACGATTGTGGAGAGGTTCCATGGGAGAGGGGGCTTGGAGCCAATTGAGGAGGATTGGGAAACGTTATAGAGTGCGAATGTGATACAGAGAGGTTGTTTGGAGGCGAAAAGGTCCGCACTGCACATTCACTTACAGTGTAAATCACGGGTTTCTCGGTCTGTACGTCCAGCTTTTTCCGTACACAGGCCGTCCACCATCATCATGCATACGCCCTCGAGACTGCTGCGCACATCGCAAATCCTCGAGAGCGAGTCTGAACTAAAAGCGCTTGATTGACGACAGATCACATATCGAGCAGACATCATGGACAACCAACCGGATGGCATACTGTATCGCAGCCAGCAAGCATTGCGAGACGCATTGAGAGAGATATACCCGTTCCTCGATCGCGCTGTGCTCGAAGACTCAGATGGACGAGGAAGGAAAACGAGTCCCTGCTAGAAGTACCTAGGTAAGCCACATCTGAGCTTGTCCCTTGACCTTGCCGAGCCTGGCCAGCGGGCTCTCCCACATACCCTGTTGTCCCATCATTCATCTGCTGTGTCCGTGCATGAACGCGTTGTGGGGTCGATGCACGTGGCACTGGGCTCTGCAACAGCACTTTGCCCGATCAAGACGGAACAAGTCTGTCGCAAGCTCAGGCACGAGACATTACCCGTATTTCTAGGCCGCAGTATCAATGTGTACATCGATATCGACACCGAAGACGTTAGTTCGTCAACCCACCAAATGGAGGCATGGTTGGGGATGATCGGTCCGGAATCTGCAGGTTTGATCAAGAACCTTACTGTATACATGCCTTTGCCTTTGAACGAGTGCTCGTGGAAAGCCGAGCATGATTGTGAAGGGTGTGACTGTTGGTGGCCAAACAGCTCCGAGGATGTATGCACACATCTGAGCCTGGAGCAGCTTGGTATCAAGCCATCCGCTGTGCGAGGACTCTTTGGGGCTTACTTGGTCGAGGACTATAACAGTGACCATCCTCGGAAAGGTAGCCTGTGGGAAGAGGGCCGAGCCTCTTTGCGGTTCGAACAACTTTGGTGGACACCGGTGGCTGGCGAGCAACATCGTGATGGAGACAACGGCGTCTGGCAAGATGACGAGTCAGATGGGGGTGATGAGCAGAAGGTGGATGACTGAGTGCATAGTCCTCATCATAGAGACTATACTGCGTGGTTGTTAAGGGTGCTCCAAATCTGGACTTGATGAATGTTGTCTGCTCCAGATACTGCTCACTTCGACCCTGAACTTTATCACATGCTGGCGAAAAGCTTTCCGCCGCTCCATTCTACCTCAAGAACCTGGTTCAGCTTTCGCGCATCACGACGACTTCTCAACAACACCCTCTTCTCGTCAACACATCACCACGAATCACAACACCACACTCAAACAACGCCATGATGCACATCCGCGAGACAGTCGAGTCGAACCTGGAGGATGTACTTGTCGAGAAGCAGAAGTCGCTGCGTACAACGCTGCGTACTATATCTCCATTTCTCACCGGCGATGACATGTCGAGAGACAGCGGGAAGATCAGCGCAGGCGTAGCATGATCATTCACTCGAAAGCATTAGCCGACGGCGCCGCGTGGGTTGCTAAGCCTCTACAAATCTTTTTTACTGCTCCTGAACTCCTCAACCTCGTGCTCGTCACCAACACCACAGACCAACTTAGTCGCGCTCCAACACTGGGCCGTCCAGCACGACTTCTAACACTATAAATGAGTCAGATCCTGCTCTCGAAGAGCTCTCGGAGCTGCACGGAGAGCCGGAGCTCGAGGAAAATCATCGCACAGCAATAAGCATTACTTGCAGCTTCACTGAGACACGAGTACACTTTCTCAAAAACACCAGCGCTACAAAAAATTCTTGACAGTGTCGCCGACGAGATTTGGTATGGGGTTCAAGAGCAGTGAGTATCCTCCTCACCCGCCCATCGACTCGAGCCAAGCTAAGCTCATGATCAGAGCACCCGTGATGGAAGAGATCAAGGCCAACTTCAACTTCTTCGGGCGGCCAGCAGAACTTTGAAACCTCGAAACCCCAGACTTCGCATTGTATACGAGAAGTCGCTCTCCCAAATCTCAGCAACCACTACGGCATGACCGTGAACTTTGGCGACACCAGACTCCTCCGAGTCCCCGAAACCAATTTGCCTGGGCCGAGCAATCCCAGATTTGATCTGCAGGACTGGCTGAGCTGCATTCGCAAAGTATATGCCAGCTTGATCAAGCGATTGATGATTCGAGTGCCATCGCGAGTAACATCGGACTTCGAAGGCTGCGTTTGGATTCATGAGTGCGGTGGCAAGGGCTGTGACAATTTGACCAACATTGAAGACAATGATCCTTATGTGACCATCAGCAAACAGCTTAATTGAGATGAGTTGAGAATTGAACTAAAACGTCTCGAGCTCGAGTTCGGCATCACGACCGAGGAGCATCTTGAGACATGGATGGACGAGTATTGCAACGAACGGTGCCCCTACGTCAGATGGACAGCTGTCGCTTATTTCAAGGATGCGAATCGCATTGACGGCCGCAGCGAATTTGCTCGAAGTCGATGCGCCCAAGAGCGGCAGAGGTTAAAGACATAAAAGCGTAGCTCTGGAAACTTCACCTTCGCGCATGTGTAAAATCTCAGACCATCACCTCATCAACCATTGCCCCCAAACATACACAAATGACTTTCGCCTCATCAAGGATAAGCACGAGTCAAGCACATTGCCAATCTGCGGCGTCAATCATTCCACGGCACGTGCATCACCACACAAGCATCTCCTGTGTCAAGGATGTTTCATGTACGACATTGATGCATCAGGTCATCGCAAAAAGCTTGTTGTCCGCCTCAATCTGGGCTGCCCTGACTCGATTTATCGCTCCTGTTGCCCTCCGATAGATGGAAGGTGGGTGGTGAAGGTCGCGTCGTGTGGATGAGACTCTGCCTCGAATTGCCGCTCTGGTGGCATTTTCGAACACAAGCTATATACAGAATCAGAATAAAGGATCGTCCAACCATAAGGGTACATCCATAGAATCGAATTGAAAGTATGCACCAAACCCTGCCAAAGGTTGCTCGCTTGTGCTGTGATCCCCATCAACCGCACCAAACTCATGCCTGAACACCATCACAGACCTGCCCCTTAACGAAATTCCCGTCAAGTCCAGCCTGACTCATCTTATCCGCCCTCAGGTTACTGCAAAGCCACCGCTGATACCCCGGCGCATTACTAGCATTCCTCAGCACCGTGACATACTGCTTCGACCTCCACTCTCTCATCTTCGCCTTCACATCCGCGGCCTCCAACGGAATTTGAAATGAACAAAGCGTTTGCTCCACACACTGCGGATCAAGCTGTAAATTCTCCCACTTCGTCTCTGCTGCTGCTGTGCCAGCGTACTGGCACATACTGCTGAGCTGTTCCGGCGAATTGGCGGAGGAAGCGTACTCCCAAGCGAAGAGCTTGCTAGCACTTTCCTTGTAATCCTGCAATGCTGTGGCGTTCCTCACCCCAATCGCGGTGAAGGGTCGGGGGTTGAGTTTCGTGAACCCAGCGTTGCAGGTGGAGTTTATGAAATTTGAGGAGTCGAGAAGGAAGTTATCAATTTGTTTGAAGCGGAGGTTGTCGCAGAGGTAGTTCCAGACGGCGGTGTTGGTGCTGTCGAAGGAGTTGAGGAGGAGGGTAGTGTAGACTTTTGTGTTGTATTCGACTACTTGGGGTAGGGCGAGCTCGGCGCTGGGGGCGGTTGAGGAGTTGCAGAGAGGGGCTGTGGAGATCGTCAGTCATGGAAAATCGTGGACGTCTGGTGTGTGAACTGACCTGCGATGTAGTCAATGACCAGACCTTGGTTGGCCCATTTGGTGTAGGCGCCGGTTTCGAGACCGTTGCAAGTGGCGTCAAGCTCGTCTGTATCTTCTGCTGCTCCTGCGAGTTGCCAGCCAAAAGCGGCGGAGGCATTGCGCATATGCTCTTTGTAAGAGTCTGCACAGGGGGCTTCATTTCGAGGTCAATGTATATCACAACCGCTTATCCTCTTGCAAACCACTCACCAGCACTCTCAAGCGGCGCAGCAGTCGAAAGAGTCGCCAAAGCAGCAACAAGAAAGGTGACCCGCTGCATCTCGAAGCAGGTATCGTTATGTTCTGTGGTAGTGTCGTAGATCAATCGTCTGGTCTTGGCTCAGCAAGGAGGTGAAGTAGGTACGTGGAAACGAAGATAGAAAAGAACGACTGTGCCTATCCTGTGCAGGAGAGAGGTAGTGGATTTACCACAGGTGTGTACCTGTCAAAGGCAAGTATGCATAACGAATGTAAACGTGAGATGGTGAGCGGCGATCTGCGAGTCGGAAAGAAAAGGACCGTATCGAGGGTAAGTTAGGAGAGGAAGAGCAACGACGACGACATTATGCGCCTCATGCAAAATCAAGAATCGCAGATTGTGCTCAGAACCTTTGATTGTCTCGATACTCAGCGTAGGCACGGATAGGTCGTTTCATCAAAGGCCTGTGCCAACAGGAGGGTGGCGTCCCCTTCCGAGAGCCTACCGAGAGTGTACCCCAGCTTTAGGCGTTGAGTCCGTTTCACAGCAGCGCATCTGGCACGAATACCATGCAGCACTGCTCGTGTCCTCTCATAACACTTCCGCTCCTCCCAGACCGAGCCGCCGGGTGCACCTATAGGCTAGTCAGCTGGTCAGCCTTCCGAATGTTAATAGCGTGGTACTGAATCGGGTGTCGCATTTCGCGGGCACCGCCAGACGATGCGTCTCACGTGGCAGCGCCACAAGTCTCACAGTGCTTATGCGCTTCGTCGTACTGTACTCGCTGCTGTCACCTCTGCTTGTTGCGGTGGGGCTTGTGCCTGCAATACGAATTGTCTTGTCGCGTGGACAGCTGTACTCCCGCACGTCGGAGCGTTGTCGCGTCTAAACATCGGCTGACTAGAGGCGCTGATCGCCTTGGGTAGGTGTGACTGGGTGGCTTAGTTCTTACATATATACAGGCTCTTCCCTCATAGCGCACCATCCTTTCGGAGTGTCTGTTCGGGTGTTGGAAGGTCGCCTAGCAAGCTCGTCTGACCTGCTGCATTCTCACAGCTTATACGCTGGCTTAGTGGGCCTGGAGCAGGAATCTTTACGCCTTGTGCTGTGTATCCTGCGCCGCCCTGCTTCAAGGTCTTTCCGGTGCTTTGTCCGGAGACTTGCTCTTTCCCGCTCTCGCCAGCAAGACCTGGTGCCCAGCCACTTGCGCCCGTCTTTTCTGCGGCTTCCTTCAATGCATCGAGTAGCTGCTTCGTCGTCTCGGGTGTCAGATCCTCGTAGTAGTCATCGTTGATTTGAACCATCGGTGCGTTTGCGCAGGCTCCGAGGCATTCGACTTCGGTAAATGTGAAGATGTTGTCCTTAGTAGTCTCACCGTGGTGGATGCCGAGGTGGTCCTCGATCGCCTTCATGATGCCGTCGCTGCCTCTGAGTTGGCAGGGAGTCTGCCGCTTGTCAGTCAATGCTTCCTGCAAGTTCTACCGGTCATCGCCTTACTGTTGTGCAGCACTGAATGTGGAATCTGCCCACTGGATTCCGGTTGTACATTGTGTAGAAGGTGGCCACCTCGTATACACGCATTGGCGGCATCTCCAGTATCCTCGCCACCTCGTTCATGACGCTGATGCTCGTGAATCCATGCTGGCGCTGTCCCAGATCCAGTAGGGGCATTACTGCCGCCTTCTTGTATTGGCTAGGATACCGGCTAAGGACTTCCTTGATGAGCTCCTCATTCTGCTTGTTGAAATGGAAGGGAATATCCGGGTTGTTCTCGGTTGTGTTTCGATGCTGTACAGTGCGTTAGAATGTGGCCAGAGTACTGTTGCTCAATGGTGGATGCATACCACGTTGAGCGAGGCGCTCTTCGCAATGCTGGTGGCCTGAAATGTACGTCGCTGATCCCTTATGCAGCTCCGCACTGCTCTTGTGCTGCTTCTGAAGAGCGTCGGCACGTACTTGGAGGCCATTGTGGTGGGTGAATGAGACGTGTTGCGCTGGTGGGAGGCGAGCTCGAATGGATGCGAGATGGAAGGCGCATTGCAGGATAAGCATCATTCATGATTGGTCGAAATCACTCCCATGGCCCGTGCGTTGCTGATGAGAGCATCACACATTTGACGATAGACAGACCTGCAGCACTAAGAAGTCGCCTTTCGAGCACGCTATCGTACAGTAATGTACATGCAACATAATGGGGTATCTCCCTGGTCCTGTATAAGCCACACCACCCAACGCCGACCATGCTCGCTGATGCAGAGCGCCTCGTCGTATACATATCGGTCATGATCATCTATCATGCCTCAGCCTTCACACCCACCTCACTGCTGGCTTCCGAAGCGACATCGCCAATGAGCCACGGGTGCTCCAAGGCTTGCTCGGCACTCATTCGCTTGCCATGATCGAGCTCAAGACAGCACTTCATAAAGTCGACGGCTTCCAACTCGTCCTTAGTCAAACCAGAGTCGCTGTCTTTCTTGTTGCGCCCCGTGGCCCAAAGGATGATCTTCTCCCAGCTGTGGCCATTCTCAGAGATGGTGGGTATGTTGGTCTCCATTACTTGTCCATGGAGCAGTGCGACCTCTTTCATTCTCCTCTTGCCGAAGATGGTGCATAGCTCCAGGAACGCATCGATGTCGTCGGCTGAGTGAAAGAAGGGAAATCGCTTCGACAGGAAGGTGAGCAAGATAATGCCGCAGCTCCACACGTCGATCAAGCAAGTCTGCGCTGTGCACTTGAGCAGCACTTCGGGGGCACGAAAGCCACGGGTTCCGGCTCTGTTGGCACGGCGTGACGATCGTTGATCCTCTTTCGGGTATGTTGGCTTGACATCGGCAGTCTGGCCTGCCGCACGTGCAGCCGCTCTGGTCGAAGCGAATACCGAACCATTGATCTTTCGCTGTCGGTCCGGAGCCTCCAAGCAACAATTGCACTGGTGCCAGTCTGTGCCCTCTCGCTCTGCAAGACCAAAGTCCACGAGCACACCTCTTCGTTGAGCGGGCGAGTAGAGAAAGTTGGTCGGCTTGATATCCCGATGAATGATCTCTGCCTCGTGCGTCGACTTAATGGCCGTGAACAGGCTTTGGAAGTAGATGCGCATCTCCGAGACGGTGAAGTCACGGTAGTAGTCTCGAAAGTCCTTGTGCTGGAAAAAGGGTAAGATTGCGATCACTTGGTCTTGGTGGCGGAAGGCTGTGATGAGTGGACAGACATTGGCTGAATCTCGAAGATCGTGCAGCAGCTCCAGCTCGTTTAGGATGCGAGTTGGTGAGGAGGTGACATAGATCTTCTTGATGGCCACGAATCGAGGCTTTGACGCGCGGTTCTGGCTCGTCTTGCTGGACGTCTGGCTGTCGATATTATGCTTGTCGGCGTCAAAGTCCCAATCGTTCACATAGTGGTCGTACAGCAGATCCTCCGCCTTGTAGACTGTGGAGAAGGTGCCCTCGCCAATGCGGTTGATGAGGCGGTATCGCTGGGTGATGTTCTTGAAACTCTGCTCGAATTTGTCCATGTCGTCCTGCACGGCGTCCTCCACGTCTTCTTGGTCATCTTCAGACACTGTGCCTCCGCTCTCCTCAAGCGGACCTCTGCTCTCATCCATGTCGTCCGTATCGTCCTCGGTGCTGTCTCCGTGCTGACCGGGCTCATCCTCGTGCACCACCACGGCCTCTTGCGTTCTTCTCGCCATCGTCGCCATCGTGCGTGGGGATACGCATCAGCCGAGCTGCAGTAACATCAAGAAGCGAGGCACAAGTGACATGGCAGCGTGACTGCCGACACGAGAAGCGAGACTTTTTAGTGGGGGACGCGTTTCTCTTCGGGCCAGAAAGCGCGACGGGCGTGTTTACTCGGCGATTGACCCCAAGTAAACAGAGCAACGAACTTTGTCGCAGCACCATCACTGCCCGCTTTGCACTGTTGGATCCACCACTTCCTTGCGCACTTTCGCGCACTCGGCGCCAGCATGAGCGAATTCAACATTGGCGACGCTTTGACGGCATATCTCGACGACCCGCACGCGATCCCAACACCCGACGCCGACGCCGCACTGGTCGACTGCGAGGACGATGCGGATGCGTTGACGCCAGGCGTGATCAACGGCGTGTTGCATGGAGTGGCGGATGCAGTGGGAGAAAGTCCCGAAGCCATCTTACAAGCGAGTAACCTAGACAGCTTGCAGTTTCTGCTCAAGTGCGCGCCCACACTTCCCCCTGCCCAGCAGCCGCAGGCAAACCGTAGACAAGATCGCGGCACTAACAGCGACCTCTTCGCGCTTTCTAGGCAAACCTCGTTCATCCCCTCGCAATCCCTCGGCAAATTATTCGATCTCGTCATCAGCGGTCTCGCGGCAGAAGCCGAGATCGTGCACCATGAAGAGCAGGACGGCGAGACCGACACGGCGCAGCACAAGCAGATCCTTGAGATTTTCGCGTATCTGCTGCAGTGGTGCGTGGCGGCGGTAGAGGCGAAAAGCGCAGAAAAGACGCCCGGTCCGGCAAGAGGGAAAGGCGCAAAGGGACCCAAGAGCAAGGCCGGACAGAAAGATGGCCACTGGGATCCCTCTGCCCAGCTGCAGACTGCACTGGACACCATGGCCAAGGTCATGAAGCTGAAGCTGTCCAAGATCTTCGTGACCACCAGCGAGCGCGACACCTTCATTGGACTGTTCACGAGGCCGACATACCTGATCCTGGAGAGCGAGACCAGAGTGAAGAGCACCACGATCCGCATGCACGCGTTCAAAGTGCTGTGTGTGGCCATCAAGCACCACGGACACGCCTATGGAGCGCAAACGAGCATCATCCAGAATCTCACCTACTTCGAGCATCTGTCAGAACCCATGGCAGAGTTCTTGAACATCCTGTATGAGCAGTACGACTACCCGCAGCTCGCTGAGGAGGTGATGAAAGAGCTGTCGAACAAGGAATTCAGTGCCAACGACACCAAGGGACCGAAGTCTGTTTCGACATTTGTAGCACGCCTATCCGAGTTGGCACCGCGTTTGGTACAACGACAAGTCACATACCTGGCTAAGCTGCTGGAAAGCGAGAATTACACACTTCGCTGTGCAATCATCGAGGTCTGCGGCAATCTGATTGCTATGCTTTCAAAGGTCGAGGAGGGAGAGCGAAGAGAGGAGCACAAAGGCCAGATCAACGCCTTCTTCGACGTGCTTGAGGAACGATTTCTGGACATCAACCCGTATTGCAGATGTCGAGCCATTCAGGTCTACGGCAAGCTTTGCGATCTCGACGCCAAGTACCCAAAGCGCAGGCAAAAGGCTGCCGAGCTTGCAGCACAAAGTCTGGAGGACAAGTCATCGAACGTGCGAAGGAATGCAATCAAATTGCTTGCCAAGTTGATCGGTACGCATCCTTTTGCAGTTCTGCATGGTGGCCAACTTGGCTGGTCACAGTGGAAGGAGCGACTTGAGGCTGTAGAGAACGAGCTTGCCACTCTCAAGCCCCCCGCTGGCACTCCAGGACTTGGTCAGATTGACGAGCGGGAGAGGACTGCTGACGAAAGCATGCTTGAGGAACCGACGCAAATGCCAGAGTCATCTGAAAAGGCACCACGATCCGAAGAGGAAATGGCTGCAGCAATGCAGAAGGCTCAAGAAGAAGCCGCGACTGCAGAGGCGCTGACCAAGCTCGGACTGACCAGAAGATACTACATTGACGCCTTGCGATTCATCGAGACTCTGCATGAAGCTTCACCGCACGTCACCCAGCTGCTGTCCTCGAAGAACAAGAGTGAGATAATCGAGGCCATGGACTTCTTCGTAACCGCGGATGCCTACGACGTGGAGACTGCAAAGACTGGTATCCGGCGTATGTTGCGTCTTATTTGGACTAAGGGCAACAGCGACGAAGGTAAAGGCGTCCAGACACACCTCATTGATTGCTATCGAGGACTGTTCTTCACCGCGCCAAGAGACTTCAGTCCTGAGAATGCTGCTCAATATGTTGCCCGCAATATGATGAGCTTGACGTATGGCGCCACCCCTGCCGAGCTGACTTCGCTGGAGCAACTGTTGGCCACCATGATGAAGGAGAAGGCTATCAATTATCTCGTGATTGGCAAGCTTTGGTCAGTCTATGACGTGCAGAAGCAGCAGATCTCCAGGTCGCAGCGACGAGGTGCTATCATCGTGCTGGGCATGTTGGCTTTGGCCGATCCCGAGATCGTTGTCCGCGAGATGGGAGCATGCCTTCGCATTGGTCTTGGTGAGCACGGAAGACGCGACCTCGTACTAGCGAGGTTCACCTGCATTGCCTTGATGCGCATGACGAACAGCAAGCCAGTCAAGGGCACCGAAGCGCCACCCAGCACCCGCTTGCCAAACGACCATGCCGTACTCATCAAGCTTGCCAGTCTTCTTGAAATTGAAAGCGACAGTCGAGACTGGTACGGTCTTGCCGAGCAGGCAGTTGGTGCCATATACGCTCTTTCAAAGCATCCGGATGTGCTGTGCTCCGAGGTCCTGCGACGAAAGACCAAGGCTGTATTCGCACGGCGACCAGCTACCTCCACTCCTCGCGAGGAGCCCGAGAACGGTCAGGTGGATGAGCAAGGTGATGTGGAAATGAGCGATATTCTTGAAGACGCACCTGTGGCGGAGGATTCGCGACCCACGACTGCAAAGTCTGACGCATCTGACGGCGCTGGCCCGGCACTGGCCCTGTCGCAGCTGCTCTTTGTAGTAGGTCACGTCGCACTGAAGCAGATCGTACATCTCGAACTCTGCGAGCAAGACTTCAAGCGCCGGAAGGCGGACAAAGAAAAGTCGAATCCTCCAGAATCTACCAAGAAAGCCGCTGGCAGTAGAGCAGTATCTGGTGCTTCGAAGAAAGAAGAAGAGCAAAATGAGATGGACCTCATCGGCGGAACCACTGAAGACGACTTCACGGATGCGATCGCTCATGTTCGCGAGCGCGAGCTTCTGTATGGTCAACAGTCATTGCTAACGCACTTTGGCCCTCTGGTCAAGGAGATCTGCAGCAACAACACGTCTTACCCTAATGCCGAGCTACAGGCTCAAGCTGCATTGTGTATGGCGAAGCTCATGTGCGTCAGCTCTGAGTACTGCGAATCCAATCTCAGCCTGCTGATCACGATCTTGGAGCGATCACCATCCTCGATCACACGAAGCAATCTAGTAGTTGCGCTCGGCGACATGGCAGTCTGCTTCAACCATCTCATCGATGAGAACACCGACTTCTTGTATCGAAGACTTTCCGACAGCAGTCTTCAGGTCAAGAGAACATGTCTCATGACATTGACCTTCCTGATCCTTGCCGGTCAAGTCAAGGTCAAGGGACAGCTCGGCGAGATGGCCAAGTGCATCGAGGACAGCGATGACAGGATACGTGAGATGAGTCGCATGTTTTTCGCAGAGCTCGCCGGCAAGGATAATGCTATCTATAACCACTTTGTGGACATGTTCAGCTTGTTGTCGGCGGACGAGGGTCTCGAGGAGGAGCAGTTTAGAAAGGTCATCAAGTTCTTGGCGAGCTTTATTGAGAAGGTGAGTTATCAGAGAGTGATCGCATGTGGACGGAATGCTGACAATCTCGATAGGACAAGCATGCCAAACAGCTCGCGAGCAAGCTAGCACCACGACTCCAGCGTGCTGAGAATGAGCGACAATGGAACGATGTTGCCTTCGCGCTTGGCTTATTACCGCATAAGAACGAAGACATCGCGAAGCTTGTTGGTGAAGGATGCAAGGTCGTGGAGACTAATGCTTGAGGTTGTACATCATGTTGGCGTTCGGGTTGAATTGGTTCAAGATAGGATGATCGTTATGATGGGGGGCCGGGTGGTACAGGTTGTTGCACATAGTCTCGTGTTTTATATCGTTGCAATGTCCGAGAGCGGACTGGGAGGCTCGCAGTCATTCACTTTAGAGAAGCTTGTGGATCGGTGCCGAGGAATAAGGGTCCGTGCTCAGCTGACCCGGTGGGCTCTCGACACACTTTTCCAGTGTCTACTTCTGCCTCCTCGAACGCCTGTTCTGCTTCTCGTCTTCAAACAACACCCACTTCATCTGCCTTTCAGCTAGTCTCAACATCCCCAGATGTCAACATGCATATGACCGCAGAAGCCCACGACGATCACACCATCGTCCGCCCTTCCAGAGACTGTTCACAAGCCTGCGCGAAGGAATCCCGTTCAACGACCGTGATACGATTCGGCGTGTTGTGAGTAATGCTCGGAAAGGACTATGCGCCGAACTCAAGAGCGATTAAGTTGAAATATGGCTCTGCTAAAGGCACGAGCCGTTTAAAGCACGATGGCCGATGTCTTGGCATTTTGTGAGGTGAATGGCTCGCATGTTTCAGCTGAACGTTCCGTAAACTTCCGACTGCGCTGGACATCATCAATGTCGTGTATATACATTCAAGTAGGGTATCTCTCCATCTCCCATGCTCGTATCGTCTTCACGTGCTCATCCCGTCTATAGCTTGGAGCCCTCCTTCAACGTGCCGATCTTTAGGCGCGCTTGGTACTTCTTGAGAACGCTCTCGTTGTGATACTGCAATAGAGTCATGTCAGCCACATGTCCCAGCGTTATAACACTACTGTTCCTCGCCGTGCAATGTGTGGATGTATGGATCTTGCATTGCATATTGTGGCAACCACGACTCACCTTCCAGAACTGCTTGCTGGCATCCTTGCCACCGACTCTCTTCAAGATCTTTGCACCGCCTGGATGCTCGTCTACGAAGCCGCCCATCTCGTACACGCCATCGTCGATGATGATGTATAGACCTTTCTCGGGAGTCGCGTGCTCCTTGACCTCGGCGGCTGTGATTTGCTTCGACATTGTGGACGCTACGTTCGAAGGCTCGTTGGTGAGTTCGCAGTCCGAACAGTCTGCTACTGGTATCGTCGATTGTTGTAGTAGGTGTCTTTAATGTTTGTACAAGAAGAGTAATCAGAAGGACATCACTGGCTGTTCGGTAATCCCATAGTCGACCTCTTTGATATTGCCGAGGTCTGTGGATTCGACGAACCCCGTAGTAGCCGTACTGTTAGAAGTCCCCAGTAAACTTAGTGGGCATGCATCGAATATTGACCTGCTTCACCTTGGCAATAGACGGATTTACAACATCAACACCACATGTCAACAACATATCTGCACACCGAGGTGGCACGACACACTACTCCGGCATACCAGAAGCAGTCAGGTCATCCAGCAAACGGCCAAATCCTGTTACTGATACCATTACGGGCATTGGCGAGATGCTCCATGTCCGTCGAATCATGCTTCCGCAGACACGAGTGTAAGCGAGATGGCCACACTCCGGACTTATTCTCGGTTGGCCACACCACTGATGAATGCAGTCCAAGACATCCTCCGCGAAACGCCATCTGTGGGGTGAGATCCTGGGGTATTCGACTTCACCGAGACTCCACCGATACTCAAGACACGCCTTCAACAAATCTTGATTCCACAAGCTCACCAGCCTGATGGTTCTTCCTCGACCTAATGACTTGACCATAACCATTCAGAGCATAGCGTCGTCTCACTGGCGTCTTGGCTCATGTGGAGGAGGAAGCTTCGGGCTGCTTGCCTCTGCACTCGGCTGACGCTGTGGAAGGACGGCAGCAGGATGTTCTTTAAGCCTAATCTCCAGCGACCTCTGACGGCGAATCTCGCTGCCCCATAGCATCCACATTTGAAGCTACATCTTGCAGCACCCATGTGCCTACCATGTGCGCATCTATGTGCCGGTCTGCCACTTGCAGCTGACTGGCCGAGGTGTTGTGAGGGGAAACGCCTCCTGCCTTGGCGAGTAAAAGATAGGCATAAGATGTAGCTGCGCGCTATCCTGCAGCACTGACTTTCATCCTGTCACTGCGACGGACTCGTGGTACGTTGCACGGTCATCCAACAACATCAGGTTTTTGCTGCTTCCATCAACTTTTCGAGGTGCCCACCAGGGCAGGTCCACCTTTGAAGTCCAACTTGCACTGGTCATAATTTACCGCCCTTACTGCCTGCCATGTCTTCCATTGAGAAAGCCGATGCCATTCACAATGAAGTGGTCCACGACCATGATCTCGACGTTGTGGACAAGGGAACTATTCAATACGTTGGGGCCTTGACCGAAGAGGAGAAGGTTATAGAGAAGAAGCTACGAAGGAAGATCGATACTCTTATCATGCCACTGGTGGTCCTGGTCTACCTCATGAACTACATCGATCGCAACAACTATGCTGCCGCGAAGCTGCAAGGTCTGGAAAGTGATCTCGGTCTGAGTGCGTCGCAATACCAGTTGGGTCTCAGTATCTTGTTCGTGGGATATGTATGTCCTTCCGCCCACCCCATCATATTTCCCCACTAAGAACATGCAGGTCTTGATGCAGGTTCCATCTAATCTTCTGCTCAACTACTGTGGCAAGCCATCCTGGTACCTTGGTACCTTCATCATCATCTGGGGACTTGTCTCGCTACTCACCTCACAAGTCAGTAGCCCAGGTGGAATCATCGCGTGCAGACTCATCCTAGGCATCGTTGAGGCACCTTTTTTCCCCGGCGTATTGTTCTTCCTGTCCAAATGGTACACCAAGCGCGAGCTGAACCTGCGAATGTCGATCTTCTACTCCGGATCATTGATCTCCGGTGCTTTCGGAAACTTGATCGCCGCTGGTATCTTGAGCGGCCTTCAAGGACATCTCGGTCTCTCCGCGTGGCAATGGGTATGCGCTCTTCCCCGGACTGTCGAAAGTCGCCGTGCTGACAAGACCACAGCTCTACATCATTGAGGGTTCTATCACAATGGCGATCGGCATTGTTGTCTTCTTCGTATTGCCAGACTTTCCAGACACCTGGAGGCTCCTGTCCCCCGAGATGAAGCATGTCGCTAATCGTCGCATGGCTCTCGATGCTGCCGAGGCCGACACAGATGATGGCGGTGGCATGGGCCAATGGGCTGGTTGCAAAGCTGCCTTCTCGGACCCCAAGACCTACATTCTTGCCATTGCCTACCACGGCATCGTCGGTGCAGCAGGCTTCCAGAACTTCTATCCCTCGCTCACGGAGACACTGGGTTATCGCAAGACCATCTCGTTGCTGCTGTGCGCGCCTCCCTACGTTTTCATTACGTTCTACTCCTTGGCCCACGGCTTGTTATCTGACAGAGTCGGCAACCGTTTCTGGTTCTTCATCTATCCCGTCCCCATTGTCATTGCAGGAGCATTCATCTTCATGTACACCGACAGCTTCGGACCCAGGTACTTCAGTCTGTTCCTGCTGAACTTCATCTTCACGATGAACGGAACCATCTATGCTTGGATCTCGAACGCTATCCCACGACCGCCGGCTAAGCGTGCAGCTGCGGTGGCGTTCATGAACAGTGTCGGAAACGCTGCCTCCATCTGGACGCCGTTCACTTATGATACATCTGACCCGCACTATATTGAGGCTATGGGCATCAACATTGGCCTTGTTGGCGTTGGCGCAATCTTTGGCACGATCCTCAGATTCTACCTGATGTACCAGAATAAGCAGCTGGCCAGGTTCGAGAATGAGGACTCAATACTGACCGCCAAAGACCTTAAGAAACTGGAGCGGACGGCCGAGACGGAAGGTATTGACATTGCTACTGCAAGAGCACTGCAGAAGGGATACAGATACATAATCTGAGCCAGGTCATAGCGAGCATAATGCTCCCACAGCATGTCGTTCTCCGATGCAAATGTAGCTTAGCAAGAATGCAAGAAGTTCATGACTGGACACGAAGTTAACCCGGTGCGAATGAGAATCCGCATCAGCTCGGAGGAACCAGTAAAGCCGTGCTGATCAAGCCTGTCACACAAGGAGCGACTTGCCTTCCTCACGTTGGATCGAAATGGACTGCTGCGTCTCAGACAATGCGCTGGCCAACAGCCCAATTTGTATTGTTGATGCACCGTGTCAGGTGTATTGCCTGCTTCAGGTTTCCAGCTTACAAATCCGATGTTCACAACCTGGAAACATCGGTGACAGGCACGGTGTGGAGTCAATCGAAGCCGTTCGAAGTCAATGGCAGAGAAACAACTCCCACCCATGAGAGAAGCGGACAGAAACATCACACTGAAGAGTGAAAGATAAGTATAACAATAACCATTCACCTCACTTCACATCATCTCGATCCTTCACGAGCACGCCATCGCCAATCACGTGCACACAACAGCTACGAACCATGTCCCTCAACCTCTACGACCTCTCAGTCCCCATTTTCATCCGAGCTCTCACGCAGCTCAAAGAAGTTCTCCAGGTCGGCGAGAAGTGGGCCAAAGACAACAATGTCGACGAGAACAAGCTGATTGAGAGTTCCATCATTGAGGACATGAAGGTAATCCCACACTCTGCTCCATAGCACGTTTCAGAGCAACGGCTGACCGAGAAAAACAACATAGCCGCTCCCCTTCCAGATTCATGCGGCCTGCAACAGTGCAAAAGGCATTACCTTCCGCATCGGCGGCGAAGAGAACGTCCCAGTCGAAGACAACCAGAAGACGTTCAAGGAGTTTTACGAGAGGATCGATTCGACCATTGCGGCTTTGAAGAAGTGTAAGAGGGAGAAGTTTGTGGATCCGGAGCAGGTTGTTTTGGTATGTTCTCGGATTTCCCCTTCCATGCATGGTCATCGGTGGGAAGTTGGAGACGAATGTGGGCTAATCTTGCTTGATGTTTGCAGGTGAAGGTTGGTCCTAGAGACTTGGAGTTTCAGGCGATCAAGTACCTGGTGAACTTCGCCATACCAAACTTTTTCTTCCATCACACTACTGCTTATAATATTCTGCGAAAGCAGGGTGTGCCCGTTGGGAATTTGGATTATCTGGGTGCTAAGGACCTTACCACTGGCTAGAGGAGGGTAATGGGGATCGAATGTTGGTTTTTTTTGTTTGGGCGGGTGCGTTCGTGAGGAAATATCAACAGTCGTAATGACACACAGCCCGACCGATCTTCAAAATGGATTATGAGTCCCTGCTCAGCAAGCTCAACTCCTCCTCGGACTTTCGCTACTTATGCTTCTCCTGATCTTCTTTCATTCCCTGCAAGACGTGTCAGCCCAGATCGGCTCACTTTTCGCAACTACAAAACGCAGTAACTCACCAGCATAACCCAATTCGAATGATGCTTCGCATATTCCATCTCTCCTTCCTTCGTCTTCATCGCCTCCCTACCTCTGGTCAGCTCCACTTAACCACATAGCCACCCATAACAAAGAGAACTCACTTCATCTCAAACTTATCCGGAACATTCACCCCCCTCTCCACCACAGGCCGCTGCTGAATCGCCTCCAACCACTTCCTCAGCTCCGGGAAACTCTCCATCGGAATACCCGCCCACTCAGCCCAATTCACCCAGGAAAAGCAGCAAATGTCCGCAATCGTATACTTCCCCCCAACCAACCACCCCGTCCCCTCAGCTTTAAGCCGAGCTTCCAACACGCCGTAGAGACGCTTCGTCTCGGTCTGATAACGCTTGATGGCGTACTCATCCTGAAGCACCAACATCAGTCCTAACAGCATTTCCCCGAAAGCGCTCTCAGCAGCAACATCATCATACCTTGTGCGGAGCGTAGCGGTAAAAGTGGTTAGCTTGACCCTGCATGGGACCGAGGCCCGACTGCATCCAGACAAGCCATTCGACAGTTTCCCAGTACTCGTCGCTGTCTAGACCCGGGGTTAAACAGGATCAGCTGAGATATCATGGGAGGTTTCCGAGAGTGTGGAGAAGTTACCGTATGGAAATGAGATTCTGTGTTCCTTATCGTACTTCTCACAAAGGTACAGCTGAATACTCGCTCCCTCGAAGATGCGTTTGTTCTTGCCGTTGGTTTTGTCGACGATGGCGGGTATGCGGCCGTTTGCTTGGGAGTGTTAGGGTCTTGATCGAGGCTGGAGAGAGGGGAGGGAGGATGTACGGTTGATTTTTAAATACCACTCCTCCTTCTGTTGATTCTTCGCAATATCGATCTTGTGGACGTTGTACTTTAGACCCAATTCCTCGAGGGTACAGGAGATCTTTTGGCCGTTGGGAGTGCCGGCTGTGTAGCTGCGATGGCATGTCAGGATGGCACGGATAAAGGGGAATGAATGATACTTACAGGTCAATTTCGACGTTAGAAGTCATGGTGATCGATAGTCGTGCTTGTGATGCGTCTGCGATTGTTTCCAGTAAAAGGACATCATGGTGATGAAGCTTTTCTACATGTATCTGATGAACTGTCGACGTCATAAGCTGTTAAGCGGAAGTGCCATGTTGATATGTTGTTCCCTAAGCCTATTGACTGGGGAGGACGGCAAGGATCGCGATTGCTTTCCTGAAAAGCGTCTGAAGGATTGAAAGAAAGGTACAACTTTACTCCCCAAGCGCCCAAATCATGGCGCATGAACGATAGAATTCCATCTAACAGTGGGTGTAATTCTTCGCTCATATACAATACAGCTGCATCTCAGCAGCGCTTCTTCTCTGCGTGAGGTACCTGTTATACATCATCAACCATGCTACCCAACCTTTGCGATGGGTGTCGCCTTTTTGGCGAGCATTAGCGTAATATTCCATCCTCAAGTCCGCCACCAGTCAGTCCCCTATGCTATCTCTGTGAGTCCATCCATCTGCGTTTCAGGTGCCGCACTCTCCTGCTGTTGCTCCTGAATGCTTTCGCCATTGTTCTGCTGATCAGGTCGGATGAGCTCCTCGTGGTTTTCATTGTGCTTCGAAAGGTCGGCGAACCGATCGGCCTTGTCGCCATCAGCCGTCCACACCTTGTCGTCAAACTTCCCTCGCTTCTGGCCGTCGGCGTGCTTGAAGGTGCAGTGCGGGTTGGTGCACGGGTTGTACCTGCACATTATCTTTGCGTGTGCGAACGTGCAGCCAGGAGTTGTGCAGTCGGGTCCGTTGCGGCAGGGCTTTGTTGTAGGGTGGCGGTAGGGGCATACCGGATTTGAGCAGTTGGGGTAGAATTTGCAGTCGATTGATGCCAGGCCGCCTCCAGTGGCGTAGTGTTGATTGCGCAATGCTGGACTGGGGTGTCGCGCAGTGCACTTTGTGTTTGTGCATGCGACTCCATGTGTACAGGTGTCTGACAGGTCGATCTGGATTGGTGTCGTCACTGCTGGCGACTGGTGTGCGAATGGGCAAGTTGGGATGTTGCAAGTAGTGTTGAACTTGCACGCTGTCGAGAAAGCATCGGTGTTGTGGCCATTGCCGCCGGCGTCGACGTCCATACCTCCTGAGCCATTCGGACCGCTTGGGAGTGGCCCGTCCGGTAGTTTGCCGTCGACTGCATGAAGTGCGTTTTGTTGACTGCCTCCTCGAGCGCCACCCCGTCCTCCTCTGCCTCCACGCCCACCTCGCTGCTGGTGTCCACCGCGTCCGTTCATTCCCACACCGCCGTTTTGCTGTTGCAGCAGTTGCGCGACCATGTTGGCTTGCACCTCCATCATCTGCATAAACTGCATCTGCTGATCGGCGCGAATCTGTCCGCCGGTGAGAAAGTTGTTGTTTGCGCTGTTCTGATGCCCGCCTCGTCCGCCGTTCATCATGCGCTGCACTCCGTGAGCAACGCTGTTGTTCCTTGGACCTCGCGGCGCCGAATCTCGACCTCGATGCGAATCAATACGTCCAGCGCCCACTCCGGCAGCGCCTTTGATGCGAGAGAGTTTGTCTGGGAGGTCACTCGTTCGGCCCAAGGAATTGTTCATCTGGCGCAGCATGCGGTTGCCGCGTCCTCGTTCGGCGTTGCCGTTGCGCATCGATCGTGGACCTGTCGGACTGTTGTGATTACGTGTTAGCGGCTGGCGAAGTTGCAATCGCTGATAATGATTGAAGTAAGGCTGGGACTTTCGTTGACAGTTGCTGTGGTAGTTGTAGGGGGGAGCGGGATAGGCGGCTCTGGCATCAAAGCCAGAATCGCTGTCGCTGCCGCTGTAATGAAAGGTGTTGACATACGGGGCATCTGCAGATGCTGTAGGGTCTTCCATCTGCGCGTCCTGTGTGGAGGGTATTTGCTGCAACTGCTGGTCTTGCTGTGGTGCTTCAGTCATCTGGCCCTGCTGTAGTGGTGCTGACAGCTGCTGGACTGTGTTGAAGAGCCACTTGGCGAACTGGCCCACTGCCTCGTCGTTCTCGCCGACTCCCAGTAGATCACCACCCAATTCTGATTTGACGCCTGCGACGTCTTTGCCGTTAACAATCATCATGGTAACATATTCTGAGAGGGTCGTGTCGTTCTCCTCAACGACCCAGCCGTTCTCCATCAGCTTGGGCTGAACAGCGGCTTGGATCGCGTTCTGTAGGTCGCTGCCTGCGTCGACTGATGCGGCGGCCATCGTGTGTACCGGCGATCCGGATGGGTTTGTCGCGAGATGTGTGCAAGGGGAAAGAAAGGTCAGAGGCTCGGCCTCGAAGCGAGCGGCGGGCGCGTCTCTAGCAATGACTTGTGTGGGGAGGGAGGGGGGCGGTGCTCGATGATGCGATGTGGTCTGTCGGTGGATGGTTGGCGACCTGTGATGATGTTTGTGCGACGAGGTGGTGGTGAAGATCGTGCTGTGATTGCGGTTGAGACAACTGCTTGCTCGACTGTCACGTGTGAAGGTCTGCAGGCATCATCTGGTTTTCCCCGGAGAAGGCTCGGCCCGTTACTTAGAAATTTGAGGAAGATCATCGCCATGCAGCTTGAGGAAAGACTTGCCGGTCGCATTGTCTGTCCATGGTGCGTCGAGACTGCGCCAAAGTGTCGGACGAAGGGGAAATGGCCAAATCCAAGCAGAATAAGGTGGCCAAGCGACAGAACGTCCAGCAGCCAACCCGTCCGCTGCAAAATGAGGACGACAGCGAAGAATACGTCGACTCGGACGTGGATATCGTCGTAGACGGCGAGCTGGAGACGGATGAGACGGAAGAAGAGCTTGAACGATTGGTCTTTGGTGACAGCCTCGGTTTCAGGCAACGTCTCAAAGATGTGCACATGGAGGATGTCGGGGATGTCGATGATGGCGACGGGGACGAAGACGCGACGGGCGGGATGGAAGGCTTAGACGATGCCCAAGTAGGTGGGATTGCACTTGGATGGTCGCAAGCAGAGAGCCTCTAACACATGCCAGCTCTTCTTCACGGACACGGGCGACAGCCAATCACTACTCTACCAGCAACCTGAGACGGCCTCGGACAACGAAAGCGACGACGAAACATTACGGTCGACACAGCCGCCTGCGTGGGTAGACAGTGACGACGAACGGACATTGGTCTCACTGGCATCGGTGCCTCGTCTGAGGAAGCTACGGCGGACCGAGGCCGAGGATGTCGTCAATGGCAACGAGTATGCAAAGAGGCTCAGGAGACAGTTCGAGCTGCTGCATCCTGTGCCTGACTGGGCACAGACCGCACTGCAGAAGCCAGCGAGGAAGAAGAGGCGCATGTCCGAACAGGGCTCGTCAGGAGAGGACCACTCTGACGCAGACATGGACTCGGACGATATGCCAACTGCTGAACCTCTGTCGAAACTGCTCCAGGATGCAGAATCACTGGTGCGACAAGCAGGTCCAGGTGCTGGCAAGAAGCGCAAGATTCGCCCAGAAGTCATCGCCATACAACGGCAGAAGGATGTTCCAGGGGTACAGCCCAGTGCCATCACATCGCTATCCTTCCATCCGACACTACCTCTCCTACTCTCCTCGGGACCATCTTCGACCATGTACCTCCATCAGATGGCTTCATCGCCGCCAGCACCAACACCCAATCCACTCTTGACGAGCCTCCACATTCGCGGCTCAGAGCTTACAACGACTTCATTCCACCCCACCGACTCCCGCATCTTCCTCTCAGCACGCAGACGCTACTTCCACATCTGGAACCTGCAAAATGGCCGTGTCGAGAAGATCACTCGCATCTACGGCCAACAACACGAACAAAAGTCAATGGAGCGCTTCAAGTTGTCGCCTGACGGATCGTACATGGCCCTCCTTGGCTCAACAAAGAAAGGCGGCGGCGTCATCAACATCCTCTCTGCCACCACCCTCCAGTGGATCAGCCAAGTGCGAGTCGAATCCCGCGGCGGCATAGCAGAGTTCGCCTGGTGGCGGACAGGCAAAGGCCTCTGCATCATCGGCAAGAACGGAGAAGTCACAGAATGGTCGCTCTCAGACCAACGAGTAGTGGCACGCTGGCAGGACGAGGGCGCTGTCGGCACAACCACAATCGCTCTCGGAGGACACCACGAACTCGTCAAATCACCCATCGGCAACGACAGGTGGATCGCCATCGGCAGCAGTTCCGGCATCGTGAACATCTACGACCGCCGCGTGTGGCTGGACAACGTCTCTGCTGATACGCAACCTGTGCCGGAACAGCCCAAACCTACCAAGACACTTGACCACCTCACAACTCCGATTTCGCACTTGGCGTTCTCACATGATGGACAGATCCTGGCGATGGCGAGCAAGTGGAAGCGGGATAGCATGAGATTGGTGCATCTGCCCAGCTGCACCGTCTTCAAGAACTGGCCTACGAGCAGCACGCCTCTGGGCAGGATCACAGGCGTAGCGTTCGCGGATGGTGGCGTTGTGGAGGGGGGTGATGCATACGCTGTGCTTGCTGTGGCAAACGAACAGGGCAAGATCAGGATTTGGGAGGTCCGGTAGTCTTCACTCTGTACAGTGCGACACTTGGGCTGCGCGTTGTTGTCCTGAGACGCCGTTTGGCCTTTCCTTGTTTCGATTCCTTTGGTGGCTTACGAACCGGCACTTTGATCTAACACACCTTGGAACGACGGCGATTAAAGAGGTCATGTCTTCATTGCCATAATTCTACCACGCTACATCTCCGTATAAGGCCTATCACGGACACCTTGATTGTCGTCCGGTTCATCTCCAACCTCCTCACTCTCATAATCACTATCGTTAGCACAGACTGCTCTGTCCCGCTCCTCAAAGTCCTCTGGCCGAAGGGCCTCATCATCATGAAAAGGATTTTTAGCACCAAACTTTATAGCTTCCCTGTATTTCATCCTTCGTTCCTTAGGCCCCATGTCCGCTAATATCGCCTTCTTTTCTGCCCTGGTAAGTTCGCTGAAGGGTATCATGATCGGTAAAGAATCTGGTTCGCCGTGTGCGTCAAAGTCGAAGCCTTTGAGAGGGTCAACGGCCTTGTCGTCATCAGAGTGGGAGGTGCCTTTGTTGGCAGCATTTCGCAGCTGCGCCAGCCGCTCTGCTCTGCTCAGTTTTCCAACTTTCACGCCCTTCTTGGGCATCCGCTTCAGCCTTTCGGGTTCGTGGAGAGGAGGTCTGCGGTCCACTTTTGGTAGTTCCAAGCCCAATAACATCGCACCTAGGTGCACCCATGTGTCCAATGTGACGGGTCCAGCTTGAGCTTTGTTCCGTTGCTTCACACGTTCCAGGAAAGCTTTGTCGTGGAGGCTCTCTGCATCCTCGATACTCATGTTCCTGAGCTCATCCGCCTCCTTCTCGATTTGCTCTAATAAATGTGGTGGAAGTGGGGTCCAAACCAATAACCATTCCTTGAAACTGCTTTTCCGCTCCATTAGATGCATGCCAGGTTTAATCAGCACTCTCGCTTCGTCTTGGAGAAAGTATACCCTGGCTACCATGCGGGAAGCCATTACACGCGGTTCCCGCTGCAGATCCCGCTTGTTGACATAGCATGCCGTGTCCATCGAAGACACTGGATTGGCACTCGTGGAAAGCTGCACGCACGCCTCCAACAAGACCTTGCCCAGCTTCGTCATCCACGTGGAACTTTGATTTTCCTACTGATCACGGTTGTTCATCACCTTGCCCGCCTGCACTGCCTGCATCTTGCTGTGCCAACCCGGTGCCGGCTGGAACTTGCGCACAATCCTGGTCTCGTCGAGGCTGTAGCCAGGAATGCGGATGCCGTAGTTGCGCTCAAGCACAATCTGAATGTCGCGGATGTCGAGTGTTTGGTTAGAACGGAGCTTGGCCAGGCGACAGGCTGAGGTGATGACATCGTCGACGAAGTTGTCCGCGACTTGAAGCATGGACTCTTCGACCTCGGGGGAGAGCACAGAGGACGACTCGCTCTCGTTCATGGAGTGTGGTGCAGCACCCGTGACTTGGCGGACAAGCTCATCGAGCTTGCGCTTACTAAGAACGCGGTCACCCTCACCCTCGAGTGTGTATGGTGGTTGACGCTGGATTCCTGGTTGATACATCATACCTGGGTTGGCCATTGTTGGTCGAGATGGCGGCCCTGCGACTGCTTGCTGTGTGCGTGGATCCAATGTAAGAGTTTTGGGGATGGGGAATTTGGTGTTGGTGCTGTTGCCTTGGGTGGACTGGAGGTTGGGATAACTACCAGTGGGCGTGTTCTGTTGAGTGGCGGAGTTCGGTTGAGTGTTGAAAGGCAGGCCGTTGGGCATTTGCTGCTGCATCTGCTGGCCTTGCGCTTGATTTTGCTGGCGTGCTGCGTCTGCAGCCTGCGACATGGCTTGGTTGTGTGTGAGCGCCTGGGGTCTTTGCGGCGGTTGTTGACCGGCGCTGTTTGGTACAGCGGAAGCTGGAGTGCCCTGTTGTTGTCCGATCTGTGTCGGTGTCTGCATGTGCTGGGCGTTGTTGTTGATCTGCGGTCGAGGCTGCTGGTTGGGAGGCTGCTGCAAGTTCGGTGGGAAGTTTTGCGATGGCGCAGCAGATTGAGGCGTCTGTTGTTGTGGTTGTTGTTGTTGCTGAAGTTGCGGTGGCGCCGGCTGCTGTTGCGTCATGTTTTGTTGCGAAGGCGCGTTTTGTTGATTCTGGTTTCCTTGTGGCGGCTGCTGGAAGTTCACTGATGGCGGAGAAGGCGATTTCGCTGCATTCACTGGCTTCGCGTCATTCTGCGATGGCTGCTGCTGCTGAGATTGCGGCTGTTGCGACGGACCGTTGGAAGCTTGTTGTCCCTGCTGCGTCGGTGGCCTCGCCGGATTGCTGTTCATGTGCTGCTGGACATTCATGAGGTTTCCGGTCTCTACGATTTGCTTCCACCGATTCCACTTGCCGTTTGCAGTGTCGAGGGCCTCCTTGGCCTGGGTGTAGCTCTGCTGCATGCTATCTGGCACAGGCTGACCACTCTTCTGCAGTGCTGACACCTGGGTAAGCAGCGGACGAGCGCGATTCATTATGCTCTCTCGGTTCTGCAACAGCGCCGCGCCTGCTCTCCGCCACGCCTCCTTCAGCAAATGGTATTGCTGATCCGGCATGCCTTGTGGATGAACGACGTTTGCATTGTCCAGCTCAGCTTTGATCTTCTGCTGCATCGCCATGTTCTGCTGTTGCTGCTGCTGTTGCTGCGGCGCATTTGGCTGTTGGCCGGACTGCCCAGCGGGTTTCAACTGTACAGCTTGTCGCGCTTGCATATTCTGCATCGCTTGCGCTTGCTGCTGTTGGAACATCCGCGTCTGGTCTGGTGTCATTTGCTGAGGTTGTTGCTGCTGCTGCTGCTGTTGTGTGTTTGGCCTTTGTTGTCCTGCAGCTGACCCTGGTCGCTGTCCCCGGAGTTGCGACATGAGCTTTTGACTGGCGACACGGATCTTGCCCTCGGCGTCTTGCCTCTCTTTGCTATCTGGGGCGTTGCTCTCGACGATGGCCCAGAGTGCGGCTAGGCCTTGCTTGTACTGGTTTTTGACCTGGTCCTGTAGGTTGGGAAGGCCATCGATCTGGTTAGGCCGGATCATGTAGACCTGGTTGGCAGGTGCCTGATGTGGGTTTGGCGCCGCCATACTGGCTGCTGTTGGGCACGAGTGCCGAAAGAACGGCTCAGTCGTTCGTACGATATGTGCGCGATCGTCTATCGAAAGAATTGGGTGGATAAGGATGAGTGTCGTGCCGCACGACGATGCTAGAGATCAGAGTGGACGTATAGAGTGCTTAACAGCAGCGGATGTGATGTGATATCGTGAGTCGTGCCACTCTGGGAAGTAAATGTAGCAGTAGCTGATCACATGTGAAGACGCACTTGTGCTTCGAAAGTGAGGCAGTCGCAACATGTATATGCATGTTAATAAAGGTCACTGTGCATATGAAGTCGTGACGTGAAAGCTTATCCGTGAGGGCACCGGTCAATTGGTGGAGCTGCCAATCAATCATTGCTTACTGGCTCTTCAATGGTCAAAGCGCCCCGAGTCCTATCTGGCGCACGGTCCAATCAAAGCCGACTGTTGTCCAGGTGACCCAAAGAAATACTTGATGAGCACTACCTAAGTTTAGTGAAAGTCCGGTGTCATGGACAGATGCGTCACATGCGACTGGCTCCCGACAGAGACAACTACCTTCACTCCCAAGGCCACATCAGCCTGTCACCAATGACTCTCATGACCCGATAGCTCGGCATGCCCCCTCGGTTGCCAGAACTACGCTAATGCAATGGAGAAAGATGAGCAGTTTCACCCACTGCCAAGCCTTGCCATGCCGTAATTGCAGACTCAAGGACGGCATATCGACACGGCGGAGAGTTATTTCATTAGCCTGGTTCTGGAGAGATGCCAGGATCGCGCTCAATCGACGCGGCTGCTTCGATACAATCCGGCCGACGCGACATGACGCCGTACCTTATGATCGCTCTGCCCTGACTTCTCTCAGGATGTCGCCAAGCTGAACATTACGTTGGGGCTGGATCGGATCAATGCACATTCAGATTGACCGGCCATGCTGCCACGCCCGCGTTCATGCACATTCCACTTGAACGGATCGTCTGGGACATTTGGTCGCCACGAATAGATATCGAATCGTCTCTCCACAAGAACTCCGAGCCGAGCTTATTCTGGGGCACTTACCACTATGAACGCAGCAGCCAGACTTCGACAATGAAGACTGCATATTTCCATGCCGAGAGCAGAGTGAAAAAACTCGCCATGAGTATCAGAGCACTAATTATTTATGAGAATGGATCATCTTCGGTCAATACTTGAGCAAAAACTGGTCTTACCTTTCAGAGTAGTGCCATGGCACCGCGCCGTCAACTCTTGCCTAATGGTATTCTGTGTCAACGAACATATACGGCGAGTACGTACCTGCCGTGACCTACATCCATTTCCACAACCGCAGTCCCTCAAGAGAAGTCCGATTGACCCAAAGCATGAAGTTCACGATTTGCCTCGTTCTTTCAGCAATCTGTTCACTGGTTGCCGCTCAGGTAAGCATACTATCCTGCCCTGTCTTTCCTAATGAAGAGCGTGTCTGATAATGTGCGAACGTAAACGGTCTTGTCAGGCTGGTGGTGACACTGGCGCCTGCTTTACAACTGCACTTCGGGAAAGACGATCATATTCCCTTTACATGGTTACAGTCGCTGACAGGGTCTTCAGGATTCGCCTTGCAAGAAGACTGAAGATCCGTGCGTTGCAATCGATGCCCTGGGTGGATGGGCGATGTATTTAGTCTGAAGAGGATCTTGATCCGAGCCCATTATGTCGTGGCGATGCGTGCATAAATCGCTACAGTAGCTCATATGGAGGCAGCAGAGGACGAAGCAATGCAGAATCCGAGCTTCCAGCCAGATAGAAGCCATGCCAATGCATTGCAAGCCACCGAACCACATATCGGACGACCTCGGACCAAGCGTCTCTTTTGCTTGCGCAACCCAGGTGTACATACTGCTGAAGACAGCTTAGGTCTACGATATATCGCCAATACCGAAAACTGCACTCTTGACTCCACAATAGCGACTTTATCTGTATTCGACAAGCATAAGTAGTGCCTCGCGAAGAAATCGAAATCTTGGAAGAAGCACTCTAATCATCATGATTCGGGCTAAGTTCTCTGGTTCTCAAGTCACTCTCCCTGACTGAATCTTGCTTGTGCTGCAGGAACATCATATCTGTCCCGTGGTTCTAGACTTTCTGACCGTGGGTTCGCGAATCACGTGTGGCGTACAAGGACGTCGCGTGTGGCTGCAAGGCTCGCTCAGCTCGCTCGGTCTCCTGCACCCTGCAAGCCAATAAACTGACATCTTGCAGCACTACCTTGACAATTCATCTGCCGTCGCTCCGCCATGAAGCGTTGATATCATCTGGGAAGCATTTGCACAGCATTGGACGGCTTTCGTCCATCGGCAGCATTGGAAGCGATGTTTGGGCTTCATCTACACAGCTCGCTCAAGTTCTGGTCGCAGCAATCCATCGACAACCTCAACATCTGAAATGACGAAGCTTAACAGTGGCAGCACGCCGTTGATGAGACACCACGTGGCGACGACGGTGCTCCTGCATGGCATTCCAGATTCATGGACGATCCGGTGCCCCATTCGGCCAGCCCGTGGCCTAGACGCACGCTATCCGCACGTGGCTTTCGATGGCAAATCATCTCCCGCCCTGGCCGACCACAAGCAACAACATACTTTGCACTATCGCCAAAATACGTACAGTTCGGGCTAATGTGCTTTCTTGCTAGCTGTAGCGGAAGCAGATATCTACTCCCCGCTGGCCGTCGCGTGAGAAATTCGACAGAAAAGCTCCATTCGGAATCATGGATCCCTATACCGGCCACGCGATGATCATGAGGCGATAGCCAGCGGCACCACCTTGGCCAGGAAGATTTGAATGCGAAGCTGCGCACGTCTTGGAACTCACCAGATTCTTCTCTTCAGCACACCTAACTTGCACTGTCTGGCCTTGCTCGGATAGCATTTCTTCACGATGGGTCTTGAGCCATTGGGTCGCAACTGGGGCGATATTGTCAACTGGGATGATCTTGCGAAGGCATACGCTGGTTTCATCATTGCGTGGACGGTTCTGCTGTATGCCGGTGTCGGCTGGCTCGTCTGGAATCGAAATTTGCCTTCGGTCAGGATACGGAATGTACCCATCGCGGTGCTCAGCGTCAGTTTCCTCCACCTCTACCTTGTCAAGATAGTGCTCGCCTACACTACGAATGGCCACTTCATGTGCGGCGCGGAGTTCTGGATCATGAGCATATACCTTCCTTTCGGCATCGCACTGTTCCAAATGAATCTGGTGCAGCTACATAGCATCAGTGAACAGCAGCAAAAGCTTCTTTCTTCAGCTGGATCCATGAAGTCTACCCTTGCCGGTGCACCAAGGACTGTCAGAGGCGTATTGACACACTGGAAGAGCTCATCCTCTAGCACGAAGTCTTACATCTACATCGGTCTGGGTATGTTCGTACAGCTCATCATCACAGCTATACTTTTTGCAACGACACCGGAACTGCAGGGCGACTGGAGGAGCTACGGAAAGGTCACCCACGCCAAAGGTCAAGCACTCTGCCGCAAGTCTCTAGTATGGATCCCATCTGCCTTCTGGCAACTCTTCTGGACATGGGTGTTTGGCATCTATACACTATACAAGATCCGCAACATTCGCGACACTCACTACTGGCGACTTGGAACGTGGTTGAGCGTCATCTTCGGATTGCCAGGAACGCCGCTGTGGATCGCCGCCGTCTTCTGCATTCAGTTCAAGCCTGTCAACATCCGATGGGTCCCACCTATGTGGCTTGCTCCTGGCATTGTGGTCATGCAGATCGTCACGATCTTCTTCCCAATGTTCGAGGAATACCAGTCACGACGACACATGCGCGCCACGCTGTCTGTCATCGAGACTTGGGAGAAGAAAGACACCACCGAAATGTATGGCAGCATCATGTCCGGTGATCGAAGCCAACTCTCGCAGAGCACATCGACCAAGAGCAAGGATCTCTTTTCAATGGCATCGCTCGAGAAGGCATTGAATGTGAATCCACTGCCGCTCCTTCACTTCGCCGCCAATAAGGACTTCACCGCAGAGAATATTATTTTCCTCATGCGTGTGAAAGAGTGGCGACAAGCCTGGGCCAGCGCACCTCGCCAACCAGGCACGAGAAACATCACCGAAGAGTCGCGAGCTACGCTCTTCCGCTTAGCGGTAGAGATCTACATGAGCTGCGTGCTAGACACGATCTCCGACTTTCCCATTAATATCGAAAGCACCGTCCGGGCAAAGCTTGACTTCCTATTCGAGTCAGCAGTCCCTGACGGCAAGAAACGCAACTCGGCAGAATGCGAAGCCAGCCCGTTCGGCTTCGAGATGGAAGACCCCAAGAACGGTCCCATCCAAGCTGAAGTCAAGCGTATTGCCCTCGTGCGGGAAGGCAGCGCAGATTCTGAGGACACCGCCTGGAGCGATGCCTCCTCCAAGGGTCGCTCACTCAACTCCGCTGATGGTACAGTCACATACTACGGCGAAGAGTCAGATCCTATCTTCGACCCTCATCCAGCACATTCACCTTTAGGCTCTGCACGGGCGAAGATAAAGCCAGAGTTTGATCACATGGCATTCGACGCGGCGGAGGCGAGTATAAAGTATCTTGTCTTGACGAATACATGGCGGAAGTTTGCGCAGCATGCGCAGAATGGGAGTTCGAGCGAGGTGGTGGACATTGTTTAGGATATACCCAGGTGAGATATTTATCTGTAGGAGGCGATTAGCGTGTATAGATTCATGTTATGTATGAGTGATGAGGAATGAGAATCGAACTGCCACATACGAGGTCTTGTCCGTCTATAAGTCGCAGCAGTCGTGTAAGCTGGTGGCGTGTCGAAAGTCCTCCGCTTGGTCGCATCTCAGTGAAATATTCGGGTCCTCCTTCGTTGAGCTTCATTCACTCCTTCCTCACGGAATCATAGCGGGTTCAGCGTAGTCCTGCAAAGTCTCGCATGCCACCTTCTCTTTCATTCCGGTCTGCGTTCGCGCTGCTTTCTTGCGACTACAACAACCATCCATATCACTCCGGTATCAACCTCAATGGCTCAATCCGTTCGTGATGCCCTCTTGAGGCTGCAGTCACCACGGTCATCATCGACGCATCAATTACAAGCCACTCCTCGACGATCCGAAAGACTGAAGTCGAGACTTCTCAAGATCCCCAGAGAAATTCGCGATCAGATCTATCGTCTCGTCGTGCTGAAGAAAAAGCCGATCGTGATTGTGCGATGCGCTTACCACCACTACATGGGCGGTAGACTCATCAGCCTCGACCCTTTCCCGCGACAACCGAACCTCGCCAGGACTTGCAGGCAAATTCGCGACGAGGCATTATCGATTTATTACTCGGAGAATTTGTTCGTCATCAGCCAGCACACCGATAATAACATCGCCTTGCTCCGTCGCTTCCGAGAATGGCGCACGCTTATCCGCGATCATGCGGCATTTATACGCAGCATAGGGGTTATGCAAGACCAGGGGCGGGATCTTCTCGTTGCAGACGCCATGACTGCTGGATCTATGACCCCCGTCATGCTCCACATCACTGCAGATGGCCGAATCTCGTGCTGTCAGTGCCGTCTGAGGAAGGTCTAGCAGACCGAGATGAAGACGAAGCCCATTGGTGCTCGGGTCTTGAACCTCATCAAAATCTACCTCGAGGATTTTTCTGAAGGCCTACTGGGTGCGAAGTGCCCCAAGTGCCATAAGGAGATGAGGACATGTGCGCTGCACTGAGATTACTCCGGTGGGCAGGGGTGGTCTGAGGAGTCCGAGGGAAAGATGTGCGTGAACTACACCAGAGACTCACAGGAAGCGATGTGGAAGCTTTTGTGCTCTCAGACACATGCGTTTCACAACCACGTCTGCGGAGCAGGCAAGTACAAATCCATTGGTCGATGGTACCAAGATCAGGCTGTTAGGGTCCAGGATGTTAATACCAATGGCGGCACGCTCTGCGTCTTGAGCATTGGGCAAATAATTCAAGCAGTCTCATCTAGCAGACTTGAAGCACCCGCGATCACAACATCGCTCGTGTTCTCTCTCACACATCTCCATAGGTTCCGTCTCTTCACCGCTTCATCTCTTCACAAATCCTACCTATAACGGCAATTCCGCCGGGCACATCTGGCCCTACGGCCATTCACATCCTATGAAGTAAAGTAGTGCCGACGACGGCCTCTGGCACTCGAACTCTCCAAATGCTCGCCGTACTCAATCTGGATGGGTAGCCGCGACCTCGTTCAAGGTGGAAAAGCAGTATCCGAAATCCAATATCGTCGCTCCAGGAATCCAAATTCACTTCCTCTAGCCAGATCTCTCCCCTGTCGCGTACATCAAAACCGCCGCCAAAAGGTTTCCTTGCGCAGGCACAGCGGCTTCATATTCTGTGCCTGTATGCGGGATTATTAGCTGTAGGAAGGGACCGAAACTGAGCTTGATGGGCATGAACCCTCAGCCGGGTCCTGACTGGTGTTTCAAATGATGCTGAAGTGGCTTGAAGTCATGATCCTGTTACATTGTCTGCCTGGCTAGCCCGAGTATGGCTGTACCAGATCTGGTCATAAGCCATAACGTAGCAGGAGGCGTCATCTTCGACGCGCTGTATGGTACATTCTCTTACACAATCGTCTCAAGCTTGCGCGCGTAGCCTAGAGTGTTCTCGATGACCACGTCACTGTTGCTCATGACATCTTTCTCTGCAGCCAGTGCCTCCTCTTCCTGCTGTGGGAAGTATATCCGACCATCCTTCGCCACCCAGCCTCTTGCCTGTGCGAACTGCACCACAGCGCCTTCTGAGTCAAGGAATAGCAGATTCTTTGCGTTTGAGATGGGTAGTGATGGGTATGCGCGCTCCGAGCAAGATGCTATCTCCGAGCGAATCGTGTCGATGAGGACCTAAGTCATCTTAGTCAGTAGGAGGAAGCCAAGTAGCACAAATGTCTCAATCTCACCTCTGAGAACACGCCAAACTCCTCACTCGGTACCCTCTCGCCCTTGGTCTCACCCCATACCTTGTCATAGCTCCCCTCCATCAACGCCTGCTCCAGTCTCACCGGATACTGGATGAACTGATCCCTCTCAACCTTGTCCTTGCTACTGCTCATCTCCAAGCCCTCCAGCACTGTGTGGAAACCCGCATAGTCGCCGACGCTCAACAGCAGCAACAGATATAGACCCGTAACCTTGCTCTGATTGCTATGTCGCGAGCTCTGCTGTGATGAAGGTAGAGAGTAGAATGGCTGTAGTTGCTGGTAGTAGCGGGTGAAAGCTTCGGTGTCCTTAAGCTTGATGCTGGTGAGAGCGCCGTGTTCGAGCACGGCGATGGCGAGGTGAAGATGGTTCGGCGAAGTGTCTTCGCTGGGCACGAGGGCGTTCAGGCTGAGGAGAGCAAGTTTGGCGCGGGAGAGCAGTTGAGGTGCTTGGGTGAGCTGTGTATGTTTGAGAGAGTCGAGGGCGTGGATGAGCTGTTTGACTTCGTGTTCCGCCATCCTTGCGCTCGGTGTGGGGGCTGTTGAGGGTGCTCGTTGGTACGGAGGATGCGTTAATATCTGCGCTCTTGCGTGTTATCGTTTCGTAAGAAGGAGATGGTTTATGTGTCGCGTATCGGTGATGATAATTGATTGTCACGAGATCGCCGTTCGTGAGGCAAGAGCATCCCGAGCGCTCGGGAAAGTCAGCCGAGAGCCTTGTGGTCCGGCCCGGAGTAAAGCCGATGCACTTCATGCAACTTTTGCAGTGAATGGCATACTGCTCGCCTCCAATCTTGACAATGAAGTGATGTCAGTTGACAGAGATGGACTGGTGCCGAAGCATGCTGATGAGGTGCGGCTGTGCCAGCCCAAAACCTCGTGCTATGTAGCTAAATATGGGCACACTCTACGAGCTCCTGGCATGCCATTGACCCGGCTTATTGTCTGCTGAGCTTCTTCATGATCGCGCGCAATGAGCAGTGGCGTTGAAGTAGATGCTCAGCTTAGAGGCAAGATTCGCATGGCCTTGTAATCTCAACCCACGTTGTCGACTTGCAGCCAGGCTGCTGCCATCGACCGGCAGATATCGTACTGTCGTGTAGGTGTAGTCTCTTGGGTTTGGTACCGTTTTTATCGCGATTGGCAGGTTTTGCTCCTCGCAACTTACCAACGGCCGGGAGGGCACGTCCACGGCATGTCAGCAAAAATCACTAATGTGACGCGTTGTGACTATTCGCTTGCCGAATGCTCGTGCCTTGTCGTCCTTTCGATGGTCCATTCACAGGGGGTCGCAAGATACACTGACAGGATCTACAGTGGGGTCGACAGACGTGCTTCTTGATTTTTGCTTACAATACACACCACGGCGACGACAGGCTACGAAACTAGGATTACCTAACGCGCCACGCAATTGCCCGTCAACTGGTCTGTGTTTCGTAGCGATGTGTGCTCGTAGAGTATATATACAGCTTTTCGAAACCGACGGGCGTTTTGCCGGACTGTCAGAGGATCTTGACACCCCCTGTGATGGATCGATGGTATCATCTACGGAGAGGCATTGGGAACCATATGGTATTGTCAATGACACCGAAACATGTTCTCGTGTACAGCGTCATGTCGACCGTCGCCATTGGATGCAATTGCATTCTTGAACACTCGCCGTCTCAGTCTCGGCGGAGTTTCAACTCGCTTATGTGAAGATGCAGCCATCTCACACATACAGCAAGAGCAGGTGATCGACTTGAAATTCGTGATCGACGTGGCTGATGTCGTTTCCGAGTAAGTCCGTCGGTCGCATCAAGCAGACGAGATTGTCCGAAGGAAGCTTTGGGACCGTTGAAGTCGTACGACGATGCTCGCGGAGTATTGCTTTCGGTACTGCGGCCCTTATGATCAGACTCTATCTTTTACGTTAGCAAATCTGATGCAGGAACACAGTGGATACCTGCATAGCTCGAAGGTCATCCTGATGCTATACGAAGCAATCTCGGTCGAGCCCTTCACTCAGTGCTAGTGATGATCCCGTCGATAGCTAAAAGCTCAGCAGCACAATTCCACCGCATGGAAAGCCCTCTCGCAACATCTCAAATGTCTACTGTCACGTGGACCCTCCGGGATATCAGCTTGGCCAGAAGCATGACCTTTCGGCGTTCGTCCCGGACAGCACGCACCACTTGTCCTTCGACCAGGAGACATGCCTGCTGAAACCGCGGATGCATCGTCAGCACGCTGTACATGAACAAAGTCGTGCTCAAGCAGGCATTGCTGTAAGCGCAGGAGGTTGCGCTGCACAGCGCTGACTGGGTTTCACTTTGACGGGGTCTCGAAGTTGCTCGGCATAACGATCGCCGTGCTACCAAGAGCAGACAATGAGGTCCTCAAATTGCGGAGCGAGATCGAACGTCGACTGAGGTCCATGAGGAGAGCATGCAACGATCATGCAGGTTCATAGACGGCTCCCACCCGTCCGGCTGGAGACGAGGCCAACAAGTTTCAAGCCTGCGTCGTCGACCCGATAAAGGTCTGTGTCCGTGAGCTTGTCCTGGCTATGAGTGCGCTGTTCTCTCCAGGTGTATTCCGAGGAGACATGCTCAGCTATATATACTGTCGTTGTATCAATGCTTTACCTTCGTGCTGCACATTTTCGTTCTGCGGGAGAGAATTAGTTCTACTGCACGGTCAGCCGCAGTTTGCAGACACGGACACCACGAACAGGACGAACGAGCTGACATGCACCAGCGCAAAGGTACGGGATCGCAAGATTGTATAGGTGATCGTTCGGGAAGAGCGGAGCACGTGAGGCACTCGTTTTCTACTGCAAAGCGTATCGGCGTCTCTGCACAAATGTTGGAGTCGAACAAGGCAGCTTGGTGGTTGAGCACTATAGACCCCACAGTGTGTGCATATCGACCTGCGTATCGAGATGTCTTCGGCCGCGGCCTCGTGTTGTCGCGTGTCATAGCAAGCTAGTTCTGTCGATGCAGCTGCTGAGCCCACCGCTCTTTAATGGCAATTGTCTGATTGAGCGAACACTGTGATAGTCCTTGGAGCGATGCGGCGTAGTTCGCCGACTTGATATGGCGTGACCTGCCTCGTAGCCATCCAGGTTCCGGATGCACGGCAGAACTAACGCGTTCACCCGATGCTATACAGCATCAGAAGCCAACATGTAGGGTATGCTGTTGCTAGAACAATCGTGCCGGCTTGTACGGGAGGGCAGCGTAATAACGGAGTCTGCTGACGAGATACTCGGATCCTGTGGCTGCTGAGCCGCAACGTCCAAAGTATTTAAGCACCGACCGTCTACGTGGTCCAGAATGCTGCGCAGTAGCCCCGTTGTTCGTATTCGGCAGCATCCGACCTGCATCGGAGCTACTGTGCTTGCAAGTGAGATGATGCATGTTCCAAGCCGGGCAAGTTCGGCGGATGAAGAGGGAAGCAACGACCTGGCCTCCTCGCCGGGTATCGTGCCTGCCTTGTACCATCGGCTCTTGCGACACAACGGAAGTGAAGCACCGCGAGCGATGAAATACATGTAGCACACTGTGGATAGTGACTGCCTTGGTTTCGGCAGGCTGGTAAGCAGACGTAGCAGCATCGCGTGCATGTGCCGTCCGGGAAGGAGCGAGTCGCAGGTGGAGCAGCGATTCACGCCAAGGCAAGCCCCGAGGATACTTTGCTCTTGCAGACCGACCGACTTGCTGCACCACACAGACATCGTGATACACCTTGTCCCTGCTTCCGCTACGATCGTTCCAGCTAAGTCCCGCGCGAAGACAGTTGGTTTGATTCGCAGGACGACGGTATCGCCCTTTGCAGCCAGTCCCGCTGCGCGTTCCCGAGGCGGCTCCACGACAACCTGACCGTCGCAGACACGCATCGGCACAGCCTCCCTACGCATCAGACACACGCTCGACGCACGTGCTGTTCCGGTAAGGCTTGATCCTTTTTCCCATGAGCAGCCACAGCAGCAGTAGCAGCAGCAGCAGCAGCCGTAGCAGACTGCCAGCGCGGCATCGGTAGGGCAGAGGCAAGGCAGGAGCTGTCGTGTCGGGCTCCCTCGCAGCGGACACGGATCTCACAGCTGCAAGAGCAAGCTGCTCGCTCGTCTCGCAGACAGCGGCAGCTCAGACGCACCATCCATCCGCACCCCAGCAATTCAGCTCTCACGACCGCAGCCCGTCACATTGCCTGCCCTCTGCGCTGACTCCTGTGACTGGCTCGCAGTTACTGCTCTGTGGCGAAACTCTTCTCGCTCACTTGCTCATCAACCACTAACGCAGCCAGGGTCGTGCTTCCTCTGCCTTCGGCCGCAGGCTCCTGCAGAACTACAAGTGGCTCTCGCAAGACTTGAGCGCACCTTTCCGACACAATGGGTTAGTTTCGCTTTTCTCTCTCCCACCTCACTCACCATCCCATCACACACACCCACCACCACCGCCTCCTCCCTTCTTACTCCCCCGCATACTCCTGACCCATTCCCTGCGACTTCGACAGCGCGCCCATTGACGGGGGACACAAGCTTACACCTCGCCGCAGCTGACCGTGACTACGACCGGGGTCGTGATTCGGTATGTATCTGACAGCCTCTCGTGCATGACATGTGTGATAGCCCTTCCGCGTGCTGTGATGGACAGTATCGGCGGAGACCTGGACTGGACCGTGATGGAGCTGGACTAGATGACGGACGGAGACTGGGACTGGCGAATCGGCGCCGCAGATGACCGCAAGAGAAAGAATGGAGACACAGCGCACGGCAGAGCGCCGACGCTGAGCGATATGACCTGGACTGGAAGAAAGCAAGAAGACACGCGGATATCATGAAGACAGCACGAGAGGACGGCATATTCGGGCGGACGGCATATACGGCAGGCGGCATATGAGCGATTACACGTGGCATACGGGTATGCAGCTTATACCACTCGTCCAAGACATATTCGTGCCAATGCTGGCCATTCGCATATCAGCGTCTTTCTGTCTTTGCAGGGCAGCTCATGCCCATCCTTGAGCACTCGCGTGTCGTCCAATGCGTATCCATCCGTGAGGCTGGCAGTGCAGGAAGATAACCACAACCAAGATCAGTATCAGAAAACCCCCAGGTGTACCCATGTGGGCCCTGGCATGTCGTTCGCTCAAGCATGACCACTTCGTCCGGAGTTCCTGGAGACAACAAATATTCGCGCGTGTTTACGCACCTGCCGAGACTTGTGCGAGCGTCCCGTACATCATCACGGCCAATGGGTCACTATCGGCCAGAACATGACTTTGCAGCCGGTCATAGGGCATGCCGAGCACGTTGACGAGCTCATTGCATTCGCCGTCGGCCAACATTGCCAGAAGATCACCAGCCTCTCCAGAAAGAGACAACAAACCGGCGGCCAGATGGTCCCGAACTGCTTCCAACATCCAGCCTGAGGACCAAGATGAAAGCAAAGCGCCATGGCTAGGTGCCTGTCCAGGTATTGGCACCTACCAGTGGCGACCGCGCGTAGCACATGGCCTTGCCCGATTTCCGGATTCCCTTGGACCCGTCCAGCATGCTGCCTGAAGATTGGTCATCACTCCGGCCAGCCAAAGATTCCATGTCCGGCAACCAGAACATGACCTTGGGCCGTACTTCGTTCCAAGCAGAGACCTCGTCGCAGCCCATAGCGGGACGCCTCTTGGCCAGCAGATCAACGTTTGGCACAGACCCTGAAGCGTTCAAGATTGAGGTCGCGTCGCCGACATGCATTGTTGAGACGTGCTCATCGTCCTCCGGCACACTCACCACACGCCTCAGCCGCTTTCAGTACCTCACCCACCAGGAAGCCCAGACCACTGGGGTACTCTCTGTTGTGTGCCTGAGACTGGCATCATTGAGACACGAGGGTCCAGTCTCGGGCGGCCATGAACACGAACTATCGCGTAGTTCATAGCCTGCATACCGTTGCAAGGACCAGCTCTCGGTCCCTACAGAGCTTGACACGATGCTAGGGTCTGTTACCAAGCAAAGGTCTCAGCTCTTCAGCAAGCGTCAGCCCTGTCATGCGCTTCATGCACACGCAACATATCAGACTACGGCTACGACCTCGAGCGTCTAAAGGTCAGCATGGCGCCTACTGCCCTCAACTTCAGGAGTAGTTGCATGTCCTTACGAAGCGATATGCACACCTCCAATCCTTTTGATTCTATCCCATGGGAATGGTAATGTGCCGGCGAATACCGGACTCGGGTACTGGCATGCTTGAAGGAAAGCCTCATCCTCTTGGGACCGCCTCTTGGACAACGTATCTCAAGATCGTATCGTCCGACGGCCAAACTCTTGCCTCAGCACATCACACTAGGTAGAGCTGCTGCTGCTGCGAATCGTTCTTTTGGGCTTGTCGCTCGACTCTGTTCCATCCTTGATCGGAAGATCTTGCTCTGTCGAAGCCCCTTGCATTCTCCGGGACTGAAGCCACAAATCAGCGGCATTGGTTCCCATTAAGCTTCAGCTGCTTGAGGGGATTATGCAGATAGCACAACACCGCTGAGCTATGCGACATCCACTGGTATGAGCAGAACTGACGGAATATCGGATTGCCGCGCGCCTTTGTCGTCTGCGCGATATTTGCTTGCTCAAAGAAGTCCGCACAGTCCAGAGCAACATGCTCTTGCATAGCAGCAAATTGCTACCGGTGGCAATGGCTCGCTGGCGCGCACCGCAGCTTCGCGGGAGTCTAGCAGACCGCGTCCGCTAGAGTGTCCCATCTCCTTCCAAGGCCATCGGCTTGCCATATGTCCAACTCAACGGAGTTCCTCCTCTTTCGAAGCGTCTCTTGGTCCCTGACGCGTATATGCTGTATTGTCGTACTGCTCATCGGAGGGTGCCACAGGCTCGAAAGGCTTCGCTACGCCTCAGTGGCGATATTTGCGCTGAGGTTAGGCGAGCTGCACGAAGCGATACCCGTGCTGCATTGGTATCAATACTACCGATGGAGCGTGCCGTTCTTTGTACTGAAGGGTCATGGTGTGGCGTGCGATACATCTTGAGGGGGGAGTTGTGGCGGAGAAGCCGTGCCAAGCCATACGCTGCCTCCCTCCAATTCTTCCCCTCTGGCGTGTCCTGAAGAGCTCGACAACACCATAGCCATGGATTGTTTGGCTGATTTCCTTTCGCGTGCGCGCGCCGCTGGCGCGGAGCTTCGAGAGTCCGTACGTGAACCAGGCCTATTAATTTGGATCTGGACCATAAGGGACTAACATCATGTCAAAGCCGCCTCCACCACCTCCTGACCCTCCTGGGTTCTGCGCGCCCCTCGCCTTCCCACCACGTTCGGTAGAACGGGGTCGCCCGCCCCCTCGTTCGCCCATGGACACCGTACGCGGAAGGCTATCGCGCGCTCTCCAAATTTGCTTTCTACTAACACGTGTTTTTTTCCAGCGCGACAGATCGCCACGTGAGAGCAGACGTCGCCCCGACTACCGCGACGACGACCACCACCGTGACAGATCACGCTCACCACAGCGTGGATACCGCGAGCGAGACGACCGTGACCATCGCAACCGCCGTGATCCATCACCAAGACCGTCAAACGGCCGATACGAGTCCAGCGATAGAGGACCACCACGCAGCTTCGAAGAGCGTCAGCACGCCAAAGAGAACATGATGAAATCAGTCAATGAGTCCTCACAGCAGGACCGCCGCGTCTACGTCGGTAACCTCTCATACGACGTCAAGTGGCACCACCTCAAGGACCACATGCGTAAAGGTATGTCATTAAAATACCATCGCGAGCCACAATGTCACTGACCACCTCACAGACGGCACATTGGATGTCCTCTTCGCAGACGTGCTATTACTACCGAACGGCATGAGCAAGGGCTGCGGGTGAGCTCAAGACCACCAACATCACTTGCGACACCACAAAACCTGACAGTATTACAGTATCTGCGAATATGCCACTAGAGAGCAAGCTCAAGAAGCGATCGCCACACTCAGCAACACCGCCTTGATGGGCAGACTGGTCTACGTCCGCGAGGTACGTGAAAACAACATAATTTGTGCTGCTAAAGCTGACATATCACCAGGACCGGGAGACTGAGCCAAGATTTTCTGGACCACCAGGTGCTGCTGGAGGTCGTGGAGGATTTCAAGGAGGCCGTGGCGGTGGTTTTCAAGGCGGAGCTGGCTTCCAGGGCGGCTATGGAGGAGGCATGGGTCCAGGAGGTGGCAAATGCCAGATCTTTGTCTCAAATGTGAGCATCCTCGCAGCACGAATTGAGCTTCACTGACAAACCAACAGGTCCCCTTTGGTGCTGGCTGGCAAGACCTGAAGGACTTGTTCCGCCAAGCTGGAAATGTCATCCGCGCTGACGTGCACACCTCACCAGACGGGCATCCTAAGGGTTCCGGTGTTGTGGCATTTGATACCCCAGAAGACGCACAGAACGCCATCCAGTCCTTCCACGGCTACGACTGGCAAGGCCGTATTCTTGAAGTTCGCGAGGATCGCTATGCCAACTCAGGCCCAGGATTCGGCGGACGTGGCGGATTCGGCGGAGGCCGTGGTGGTTTTGGCGGCCGCGGTGGATTCGGCGGAGGCTTCCAGCAAGGTGGCTATGGCGGCGGTGGCTTCGGTGGTCGTGGTGGCTATGGAGGAGGCCGTGGAGGCTTTGCTGGAGGCGGATATGGTGGCGCAGGCTACGGCGGTCAGGGAGGCGGTTACGGCGGCGCCCCAGGCGGCGGCTCTGCTCCTCCTGTCGTCGCACCCAACCCCTTCACCGATGGCGCTGTCTCTGGTGGCGAGCCAAACCCCATCATCCACGTCAAGAACGTGAGTAGGCCCCTATCGATTTCTGCTGAACACTGCTGACATCTTTCTAGCTGCCGTGGAGCACCAGCAACGAGGACTTGGTCGAGCTCTTCCAGACCATTGGAACTGTCGAGCAAGCTGAGATCCAGTACGAGCCAAATGGTCGCTCCCGCGGCTCTGGTGTCGTGCGCTTCAGCAGCCAGCCAGATGCTCAAACCGCCATTGAGAAGTTCCAGGGCTACTCCTACGGTGGTCGTCCTCTTGGTCTCGACTACGCCAAGTACCCCGACAGCGGCGCCATGGACGGCCAAGAGCCAACCGGCGGCATGCAGGAGCAGATGATGTAAATTCTGCTACCAAGACTGACACACATACCGAGACAGAAGAGGATGAACACCTTCGATTTCTTCGTCATACACAAACACTACGACACACTCTTTCCGGTACTACGAGTACCGTTCAGAACAGAAACAGCTGGGACAATGGGCAGGAGACCGCTTCACTCCTCGGCTTTCGACGGAACGGATTCTGACTGGGTAAAGATGGGCTTGTAACATAGTGCGATGAGCGAGACTGCGATTGAGACTCAAAAGCGTGCTGTAACACTAGCGTGGAACTTTCTTTCCTCTATTCCTTAGCACACAGGCTGGAGTGAGGATACGTGCTGCTTTTGAAATGGGACGCGACACATCAGCGAAAACGGGAAGCTTGTTCTCCGTTGGACAGGTAGACTTTAGTAGCAGAGAGTCCAGACCCGCAATGAAATGGGGTCAGCGTGTATAGGTGCTTAGCTATGGCTGACGATTCAGGACTCCCATCATCCACTCGTACACAGCCCACTGTACCGCATTTACGAGGAAGGCCCGAGATGAGCAGATTCCTAGACCGCGGAAGAAGACACTCGTGCCCTCTACATGATACGCCGCCTTCGCGATAGCAAACGTGCTTGAGCGCTTCGCCACGACTTCGGAGGTGCCTAGCAATGGTTGACTGGCAGTTCCTGCAGCTGTTGAGAGTGCAGGAGAAAGTTTGTCCTGACGCAGGTCCCAAGTTTGCACCCGCGTCTTCACGACATCTAGCGGGAAGATTGAGACCCAGGTTACGACTCCGGCTAAGCCACCGCAGAGAAGGACTTTCACGGCTTGTTGGGCGTGGGTGTCGTCGGGGTTGGTCATGCCACGTTTGCTGAGTTCGTAGGACCAGAAGCTATGGAAGACGTACTTAGCTGGGGATACGATAGGGCAAAGGACGCAGGACGAGTAGTGAAGGCACACTTGGGCATGGATTGGCCCAGACAGAAGAGGGTACAAGGTCGACGTACTAGAATCCATATCCTACTGCATCGCGAACGCTCGTGATTCCACCGCCCATGTAGAGACCTCGAAGACCTCCTGCAGCCCATAGCTCGCGCGTGATTTGCAAGGATGACTTAGGTGGGTGAGAGACCTGTGCACGGCACTTTACGAGTTCTGTTGGTGCTGAGACGAGGAAGGTTGCAAGGCCTCCTAGAGCGCCGGCTGTCCAGATACTCCATGCTGGTGGCCTCTCCGGCCATTGGTTCATGTCACCAGTATTGATCAGGGCAAGACTGCGATTGTAGGTCATGACTAGGAAAGGGAAGTGTGTCAGACAAGGCTAGTACGACTAGGAGATGGACGTTTTTCGACTGCTGTCTAAACTGCGAGGCAGCTGTATACGGAAGGCCTTACATAGTATGGCATTGAGAGCTCCGTATCCCAAGATTGGAGCGGCAGCTCCTCTTGCCAGCTGAGTGAGTCTTTCGATACTCTTGGGACCAGCTTGAACATTGGCTGGGACAACGTGAACCTGGGAGGAATGCTGGGCTGATGCAGCTTGCAGCTTTGTCTTGACAATGTCCAAAGGATTGCCGATGAGAATGCCAATGGCTCCAGAGACATAGCCGGACCAGAAATCAGCGGACATGGTCAGAACGAGAAGAGCGACAAAGATCCTCCATATATGGCAGAAGTGACTGTAACGATTTAAATTATCATCGTGGTCTCGCAATTCGTCAAGTCGTCCTTGGATGGTTGTGGGAGTGACAGTGAAGAGGTGCGGTCGGGGGTGAGGCCGATCTGCAGTGGCGATGGCGGGGCTTGGCAGCTGCCAGCTGCCGATGACTGCATCTGAGACTCGACCGACCTCGACCTTCACACAGACACACAAAACCCACCACCATTCATGACGCCCACAGTCACAGCATGAAGAGACACAAGCCACTTTGCCTGACATTGCTTGCTACTTCCCTACCATTCTTCACTACTGACACGTGATCGCTCATAGCATCACCCTGCTGGCCTTCCGTCGCCGCCCTCGAACACAGATCTACCAGCAACCTCCCACAGCGCCAACCTGGAGTCAGCAGCCGTAGGCTTATATGGGTGCAAGCACAGAAACGAAGCGCTGGGACTTGTCTCATGTTCTTGACTTCGTCAATACACTCAACCCAAAGGCCAACGACCAATCGCCACCGAACAACCATGATCAGCACCCCGAGGCCGTGAAGCCGGATCTTCCTCCACTGCACAACACCGATGCACAAGACTTCGCGATCTCACCACCAAAGCTTGGTGATTTCAGCAAAGTATGGCAGTTTCTAGGCTCGCCAAGCCATATCGAGCACGAACCATTGTCCAGCGACCATCAAGTGCCCCCACCGGTGCCGCACAAAGATGATTATGCCTCTGATGGAGCGACCTACGTGGCACAGAAGAGCAAGTGGAATGCATCATCAGACGATGTTCAGGCCTCGGATCTGGATGGCACAGATGGCGACGAGTCTGTGGACTGGAAAAGCGTGAGGAAGGATCCGCTTGCTGGCTTGACAAAGACGCAAAGAAAGAAAGCACGGCGCAAGGAGAGAAAGGTGCTACAGAGCCAGATGGCTGGGCTAAGCATGAATGTGTCGGAGTCTGAAGCAGATCCCGTCGGAAAGAAAGCACCCGCCATCAAGGCGTCGTCACATCTTGTACCGTCCACGCCGACACCAAGACCTGGTCTCAGGCCGCGCGATGCTAGTGGAAAGGCGATCACGTCTTTAGCGCCAGAAGAGAAGGACCATCTAGAACACAACATTCTGCAGCACAACCAGAACGAGAAGGCTAGCCGGCATGCCACGAATGTTGAGCTCGATCCTGAATTGATGGAGCTTTTTGCTCCAAACGAGTCGAAGAAGGTCGTCAAGCCTGAGGACTGGAAGCTAGATACCGCAAGTGAAGCTGTCAATGCTGTAGCTCGAGCCATGGCTTCCATCGAGCAAGGCCAAATGCCTCCTTCGCCTTCTCCGAACACATCCAAACCTCGCACTAAGCAGGCCGCTGCAGATTCCTCCGGCAGGCTGACGAGCTCTCGTAGCCACGAAGACCGGCTTGCTGCTTGGAAGGCGTCGCAGAACATCACCAAATCAGCCTCTAAAGCGCCCATTGCGCCGAAGAATATGACCGTGCAACCATTAGCGGTCACAACCACGCAGATCAAGGCCGGCCCCTCTGTCCAGCTTATCAACACTCCGCAAAACAAGAAGGTCAACAACCTCGTTCCCTCTTCGGTGCAGCCGATGCTGAATGGAAGAGTCATTGCAACTCCACCGCACTTAATGCCGCGGGTGGCAGGCACTTTAAACACCCCAGCTTCTATGCCTGTGCAGAAACGTGTTGGTGCTCCTCTCACCATCGAGCCAAAGGTGGTGCGATCTGGCGAGGACAGGCACTGGGCACTGTTCATGAAGATTCTGAACAACTTCAGTGAAGACAGGAAGCACCTGGTCAACCCTATGAACCTCACGACACACAACAACGACCCAAACGGCATTCACGTCTTCATCGACGCGAGCAATATTTTCATCGGCTTCATGGACCAGCTCAAGCGGTCTAGAAACATCCATCCCATGGCTCGTGTGCCACAAGCTCACCTTTCCTTCGATGGGTTGGGCCTTCTTATCGAGCGCCGACGGCCAGTCGCAAAGCGTGTACTGGCTGGGTCCACGCCACATCTTCCAGCCTTCGATAAGGCCAAGGCAGTGGGCTATGAGTGTAGTATTCTGGAAAAGGTATACAAAGCTCGCGAGCTTACAGAACGGCAAATTTACTTCAAAGAGCAAGACCTGCGACGTTTCGGGAGGAGCACGAAAGGGCCGCCTCCCAGCAATAACGTGGCTCTTGTCCAGGGATCCGTTTCAAGCTCGCCACCTCAGTTCTCGATGATTCCTGGCATCGGCGGCGGAAGCGGCAGTGGCTCGGAAACGAACACGCCGCAATACGCACCGCCTGCTATGATTGAGCAGGGTGTGGATGAGATATTGCATTTGAAGATGCTGGAGTCAGTTGTTGACTACGACGAGCCATCCACAATGGTTCTGGCGACTGGCGATGCGGCAAGTGCTGAATACAGCCCAGGGTTCATGGCCATGGTGGAGAGGGCCTTGAAGAAGAACTGGACTGTGGAACTTGTATCTTGGAGCAAGAACATCAATGGGTTGTACAAGAAGCCAGAATGGCTCCACCATTGGGGCGACCGTTTCAAGATCATATATTTGGACGACTATGCCGAAGAGCTGCTTGACATGTGAGCGACGGAGGCCCATTGAGCAAGGACGAGACTCACGATGGTGGATCGTTGGCAGGTTTGCTGGAGTGTATGTCGCATCGACGTCGACACATCTGGCAGGGCTGAGCTATTCAATTGCTCCGAACCATAAGTCCAGGAGTTGAGAGGGGGTTGAACGCACTACTTCGAATAGTTCAAAGAATCATTTCATAGCAAGCCGAATATCACGTAGTCCGGCATAACGACGGAGCTGAACTTTGGACCCATCATATCCCACCGCATCACATTCATCGTCTCCCACCGCGCCTCATCCTCCTAACACTCCACGATTCCCTCAAACCATCGAAAGCAGCTTCCATCGCCTTGATCATGCCAATCTGCCAGAGTCTCGACTCATCGCCCGACCCCTCCGAAGCCTCCTAACATCTTCCTCCACACATTCGGCAATCTCCATCAGCAAATCCACCATCAAATCCGCCTTGACTTGGCTTCCCCAGAAGAATCTCAACTCTCGCCCCTTATGCTCCGCGTCCGTGAAGCGCTCACGGAGCTGTGCTATGCCCTGAGCTGCCATGTCCAGCGTTAGACCTGAGCCGCTTTGGAGACGGATCGCGCCGAGGCGAGAGAAGGAGCCGTGCGTGATGCTATGGTTGCTCTCGGAACAGGTCGAGGACTCTGAGGCAATGAAACTGTCTCTGGAGAGGTCGAGAGCCTCCGAGGCGGACAGGGCGATGAAGTTGCCGACGAGCAAGTCGGAGGTTGTGGGATGTTGGGTCAGTTGCATTTGTTGCCAGGAACCTTTCGGTGGGAAGGTTGTGGTGGGGTGAAGGTGGGATATGACTGCTGCGCTTCCTGGTATGTTGAGGATGTCGTTGATTATGGTTCTAGGAGAGAGGGTGGTGAGTGTTGAGAGACAGGTCGAGTCCAGAGTCGTGTCTTGCATGATGTGCTTTTTCGTGGTGGGGGTTGGGATAGAGCGCATGAAGAGTGCTTGTTGGATTTTGATCGAGGCGAGGATTGTGGCGTGCCAGAGGTGCGATACGCGTTGGAGGCGTAGGACGCTGCGTAGTGGGAGGTTGAGGATGATCATTTCCAATAGTTCGATTGTTTCGAGAGCGGATTTGGTTGCTGGCATGGTTGTGGATCGCGGGTGCGTTTGTCCTCGACTTGATGTCGGCCGGGTTGGTGGAAGCGCTTCGTAGTATCTCCATCTGTCGTTAGCAAGCCGTGCTATTTAGAGCCTGGCTTGGCTGGTCTGACTTACCTTCTTGATGATATGCGTGTCCGGCCAGATGTCAATTTCCTGTACCCTCCCGTGTCCTTCTGCCAGTTCTCTTAATGCTGATTTTCTGCGCCCTGATGTACTCGTACTGCTCTTCCAGCTGCTCTCTGATTCTGCTCGTTGCTCTGCGCCACCGACCGCCTGCCGCCGCTCCTATAATGAATATATGCTTTTACGTGGCGGTGTACGTACCTACGATGTTGAACGTTCCGCCGCAGCGATACGGGCCATGATGTAGAAGTGAACCGTCGTCGTCGAGGTGTGGTGGTTGGCACGCACTCCAAGCTTGATGTGGTGAAGGTGTTTATAACAGGTCATGACCAAAAGTGAGCCAAAAGGTCGTCGCATATGAGTCACGTGAAACAAGGCGGAACAGGCAGAAGTGACTTGTTTGTCATCCATCAAAAGACTCGGGATTCCGTACGATGCTACCAACTGTTAACCCGCCGGCTGTCCTCCCTCGCCACCTCGATTGCTCGTCTACTTTGGGTCGTCGAAAACGTAGGTCAGGTGGCAGCGACCGCAGTACTGGCGGTTGTGCATGGCAGCCATGAAAATACCGGCACCGCACTGTGAATGTAGTCAGTATTTTGTCCTCACCTCGTGTAGTGTGGCATATCCTTACAGTCTCTGCTGGGCACTCTCTCCGCAGACGCTCGATCTTGCCGTCACCGTCGACCTTGTAGTACTTGAGCACAGCCAACTTGGTCTTCTTGCGCTTGTGCTTGATCTTCTTTGGGGTGGTGTACACCTTCTTCTTGCGCTTCTTGGCCATACCACCACGCAGACGGAGGACGAGATGGAGGGTGCTCTCCTTCTGGATGTTGTAGTCCGAGAGGGTGCGGCCATCCTCGAGCTGCTTGCCGGCGAAGATCAGGCGCTGCTGGTCCGGTGGGATCCCCTCCTTGTCTGTGGGCGATGCGTTAGAGCTACGTGCAGGGCGTCTCGTGCCATGAGTGCTGCTTACCCTGGATCTTGGACTTGACATTGTCGATGGTGTCCGAAGACTCCACCTCAAGGGTGATCGTCTTGCCCGTGACTGCGCGCGATTTAGTGGTGGTCCATTGGCGCTGTATGGAGTCAATAGGCAGTACGTACGGGTCTTGACGAAGATCTGCATTTTGCTCAGGATGTTCCGTCTTCACAAAAGAGGTGATCACACGAAGATGAAGTCGATCAGTCGGGGCTTTTGCAAGGTGCGGCGAAAATTCTTGGCGGCGAAAGGAAGCTAGTCTGCTTTTGAGTCATGCCTCAGGCTGCATCGCTCGGACACAGATCTTCCGGCCGATACCCACTTGCCGGATCTGGATCAAAGGCGTCTCTACGTTTGTTCGCCTTTCACGTTCCTCGAACAACGACATTGCAAACAGTGAATGTCGTTGGCATCGCTGTGGCGACCCTCGTTGCGACAGCATTTTTGCTATGTGTCGTCTGCTCGAGCCATGGTCGGAGAATTTCGTTGCGCAAACGGGTGTTCACTGCCGCCGTGTTTCATCCAAACGTCGAGGCTGATTTCGCCCGACGGGGGATCGTGTCCGGGGCGTTGCCATACCAACATCCACCACTCGCAAACGCACAGGCGTCAACACCCCATCGCTAACGTCCACGGTCGTGCTAAGGTCAAGTGCTGCATTCACTTTATATCTCCAGCATCTCTCCCCCAGCCATCTCCAAAACTACCGACGAGACTCGCTGTACATACCCTAAGCGGCACCTCGCACCAGAGATCACCCTCCACTCATTCAGGCCTGATCGGCCATACTGCGTATCCTCCTCTCTTGTGTTGGGATTCACACTAGAGGAGGTCAACGACTAAGGAAGTCACCGCCCGGCGGCGCTCCGGCTTGCACTGCGTAGAGGTAGGTGACCCGATCCTCGACCAGGTAGCGCAAGCTCTCATACTAACTCGACCTCCAGTAACGGACCAACAAAAGGCACCCGCCTTAGGACAACCACTGGAACCGGACTCTGTCTTGCCGACAGCTCACATACACAATGTTGCCAGGAACCGCCATACAGGAGCGCCGTCGCCAGCACCGACGCAATCAATCGCTCGAGGTTCCTGTCCTTGCGACGCCCATACCGCGCCATCCTCCTCGACACCCACGACCTTCACATCGTCGAGGACTGTCTCTAGATCAGGCCATGCACCCACAGACTGGGTTTCGGCCTCTGTTACCTCAAGATCAACAGACAGGGCTACCGTTTGCAAGGACCCCACACCCACCGGATACTAACCTAGCATTACCACCATCGGAGCAGCAACATTTCTCGATCAAGCAAGAAGCGCAGGAGCAAAGCCGCCCGCCGGGCTTCCCACAGCCGCCGCAACCAGGCGCACTCGACTTCCAATCCCATCTCCATCAGCAGCTGAACGGCAACGTCAATCAATCCGTCAGCTCAGCAACTCAGGATCAAGCCGTTGCGATGCAACACCTGCACAACCATCTCATGTGGTATGAGCAGAACTTTGGCAACGGCTCAGCCAATCCTCAACCCAATCCCACCATGCAGACCACGCCTTTCGTCCACGTCAGCCATCCGATCGCTGGCGATACGGCTGCACCGGTCTTCATCTCACAACCTACAATGTCACTCATGCCATCAACACCCAACTCGCAAGGTCACGCACAGACCGTACCGAACACGCCACAGAATCACGTCCAGAGCTGGCCGAGTCCACCCCCATCACATGCCAAGCACCAACGCAGCCAAAGCTATCAGCTCGACGTTGCGCCAATGCCACAGAACCAAGATGGCAGCCAATTTGCCTCGCTCAACACGGCTTTCAGCAACGGCTCTTTTAGCTATACAGGTGAGCAAGACTATGCAGCTTCAGCTTATTCGTCATCAATTGCCGATCCATCATCGCCGCCACACCAGCACAGCACTCCGATGCCAACTCTGTTCGAAGAGGCGGTTCCCGCTTACGATGACTCGGTAATGTACCAGGCCGCTGCCGGCGCAGAGCAAGACTTCAACAGCCCTCACTTCATGATGGCTGGCGGTCCGATGTGTCCCGAGCAAGCCGCACTCGATGCAGCTGGAATCGACGCCACTTACATCGACACCGGTATTTCTGAAGAGCAGATCAACTCGTGGTTGGTCCAACCAAATGGGAAAGGCGAGGCCTACCGATGCAAGTGGGATGGATGCGATCAAACGATCAGGCGAAAGGAGAACGCTCGATCGCATGTCCAGAACCATCTCGACGACCGTCGATTCCGCTGCAATCCCTGCGGCAAGCGATTCAACCGACTCCACGACACGAAGCGTCACCATCTGACCCACACGAACGAGCGACCTGCCATCTGCCCGTGCGGGAAGACTTTCGCTCGCGCAGATGCTTTGACTAGACATCGTCAGCGCGACATGTGCGAGGGCGTCCTCCCAGGTTTCGAGAAGGCAGAGGAGGATAAGCCGAAGCGTGGCCGACCAAAGAAAGAGCGCTCAGAGGGGGATCGATTGAAGAGGTCGAACCGTCCAGACGTGGACACCCGGGTTCGAAAAGCTGCACTCGCCCGCTCCCTGGATCGGGCAAACGCCAACGAGGGCCAGGCCGAGAGTATGAGCTTAGCTGCAAGCGAGCGAAGCATGCCCGACACTCCACCTCATGATTCTGACGAGTTGGGCGCTGGCGACTTCCTGAACATGGACAGCGCCAACGGACACTTCAACATGGCGTCAACCTCTTGGATTGACACGCCGCCAACTTCACCTCCATCGGCAGTGTCAACAAAGCACTCGCAGGCTAAGATTCGCATCGACTTGAGTATACCCGAGGAGCCTTCGGACAGCGTATCGCCATCGAAGCTGTCGCGACGCTCTACGCCCAGTGCACTTCCAGGCGCAGCTTCTTCATACAACGACGGTTCAAGCCCCGTCGCGAACAACAACTCGTTCAACGACTTTTCAGGCTCAGATGGGTTTGCTGGTGAGTCAAGCCCGGCCGACGGTGGTGTGGATATCTTCAGCGACACTGTCAATTTCGACGTCATGAACTCGCATCCACACGTCGGGCGTGAGGTGTTCTCGCCACCAGGCGATTCTTGCAGCGGATCCAGCGTCTACAACTCGGACTGGGACACAGTACACGTCAGCAGCATCAAGCCCAGCCGCGGGACAGCTCCATCGACAATGTACAGCGAGAGTTTTGGCGCCACTCAGCGAAATGCTTTCGGCATTGACGACTTCCTGGCCGGCATTGAAGAAGAAGATCCGTACAAGGATGACTACAACGTCCGCGACATTCTCGACAACTGGGTCACAACGAATTAGAAGCAAATGATTCCACGAATGATGCCTTGACGAGGGAACGAGACTGTACGAACCCGAAGAGTGTGACGATTAGGAGTGAGCGAGCATGTCACGATACAAGACGGGGGAGTTAATGACACGATGACACGGCGAACGACATTGCATAGAACAGTACGACCGATCCGACCGACACGATGATCTCGACTGAACGAAGATGACGAACAATTGGCATATGGAGACGCATGTTCGGGTTGGGCTCAAACGAACAAATGCACGGAGTTGTAAAGAGGCGTTTATACAATTAGGAGGATGATCAGCGTTCTTGATTTTCAGGTGGCGAATGCGATTGAGGCAACGAGATCGACGGGCACACGACTGCCAGAAGCTATGGACGGAGACCTTGACTGGTTTTCTTTTCTGTTCATGCGAATGGCGAACGAGCTTGACGACTTTCCGACGCTTCTGGAATTTTTGATGATACGGATTCTCTTTCACGCACAACACATGGCCTGTCTTTACGACGCTGGATACCGCAAGGAACCAAAGGTGATGTGTTGTGCACTACACAGATTTGGTGGTCTCTGGTAACTGAACGCGACGGATCGCGTTTTACACTTCTGGTTAGCTAGGTAGCCTTAGGTCGAGTCCCCGGCTTTGACTCCCAGCTGTCGTTTGGGCGGTGGGTCGAGTTGGTCGGGTTGTACTCCTTTTGACGGCTGATAGTGAATCCATTTCTGTGACTGATGCTTCTTCTTAGCCAACCTCAGCCGCATTGCTGACCACGCTGTATTACTCCAAACGCGGTATCGACGCGATGTGAAACGACGACGCCATCATAACGACAGCCTGCCATAACCATCGGTCCGGAGTTCCGAGTGCCACAGCGCTTCACCCTACGCATGGCCGATGCTCAGAAGTGGCGAGAGGGCAATGGCTTCCTGCCGCCGCCACTGTCCACTTATGCCTACTCTGGCGAAGGCATACGAGAGTACGACTCCTACACCCCATCTGCCCACGTGTCACAATCTCACCGACAGCATTGCAGCGGCAGTTGTCGTAGACCCGCACCTCTGACTGGAACAAAACTTGTGGCGGACAGTAATAGCACGACGCGGCCAACTAGCTGACAGTTCTCGGCCTGGAAGGAACCGCCTAGCAGAGATCGCCGCTCGCCAGCGCATCACTTTGCCGCAGCCATGTATCAATACCAATCTCATCACGAGCAGCATGTAGCCGAGATCATGGTCGACTAAATCCAGAACCAGACATTCAAAGCCTACCAAGAGGCATGGCGCTGTAAGCTTCAGTGCAGCATACAGCAGGATCCCGCGGTGCGACTCTGTGCAGTATGCATGCTAATCGTTCCGAGATGCCACCAGCCGTTCGTTCATGCATGGCGAATGCATCTCCATTCTTGCAGGCCACACAGCCATGGGATCTTCGTCGCGAACAAACTGCAGTCCTGCCGTTGTGTAGTATCAACGGCGAAAGCACACCCTCAGAGCCGTTGCGGGCGGTGGAAAGCAATAAGGACGTGGCCACCCTGCTCACCGCTGAAGTGACATCGGCGACTTCGGCTTCGGTCCGTATTTGGACAGCTACACAGAGATTGCTGGCCAAACTCACCGCTTGCTATGTTCGATATTAGGGCGACTCAATTTTTGGGAGGCGGTGCAGTGGAGCAGTATGGAGCACGAAAAGACTGGACCCGCTGGTTTGGTCTTTCCAGCTTCCACACGTTGTACGACATGTCGTCAACGTGAGGCCGAGCCAGGGAGAAGTTCCGACTCCACCATGATCGCTGCCGATCTATTACATGCATGTTCTAGCGTGCTTCCATATGTCTTCTAGCGCATATATCACAGACGTTTCAACAGTCAATCAACGAAGTTCACTGGGAAAGCCCTACATGTCCAACAAGAAGCTTTACTTGAGCATCATCACCTTGCAGTAGCCCCGGCATCCAAGATCATAACGAAATTCTGCCGGCTCATACGACACGATACACTCGGCTCCTCCACGTTCTCGCCGTCCTGGAATCAGCGAAATGCATGCGAAGCGCTCGATAGATCGGCAGGTCTCTTCGTGCCACTCAAGCCTACGATCCGATTTGCGGTAGAGCAGAACTCACTCCTCCAATCGAAGGTCTTCATACACACACTGCCTCTTGACCGCACTCTGCTAAGTATCATCTCATTCCGGGTCATAGGAACGATTCATGCCCTTGTAACCATGAACGTTCACCCAGATCCACGGAATCCTTCTCCCTGCACACTTGAACCATTCTCCCCCCATCTCATCTGCGGCGTACGCAAGGTGGATGTGGGTATCTTCCACTATATGACTTTGTGGGTAGGCTCCTCATTGCTTCGGCTACACGCGAGCGGCGGTGGACTTCGCATCCTGCTTGCACTACCATGCCCATTAATCGCATCATACATCATTGAGCCTCATTCGTTCAGCCTCCTGTCAAAGCCCCATTGCCTGCGCACAGTCAGAGCAGCTCAGCTTCCCCAGCCTGCTCCAACCACGATTGACTTTTCACCACTGAGCTTGAGAAATACTATTCGCCTTCTGTGTACCGTCTTCGATTCGGCAGATTAGCCAAGATCATGGATTCAGGATACGCAGTCGGGGACACAAAGTCTGAGAAACGAGCCACATATTCGATAAATACGAAGACCGCAGTACAGCCAACACTTCACAGACCACCGATGGTCGAGCTCTATGACGAGGATGAGAGACTGCTGGCGCGCATTGGATACAAACAGGTATTTGGCACGACTCTTGCGTCAGTACTCGCTGACAGTACCACAGGAGTTACGCCGCGAATTCACACAATGGTCGACCCTCTCCTATGCCATCTCGGTCCTTGGTGTTCTCGGATCCCAACCAGCCACATACGGTGTTCCAATAACTGTTGGCGGCCCTGCGACAGCTGTATGGGCTTGGGCGATAGGCTCTGTCATGGCCCTTGTCATTGCAAGTTCAGGTAGGGCGACGTCGCTCGGTGACAAAGCTCCTGCTTACATGTGTAGTGGCTGAACTAGTCTCGGCATACCCGACTGCTGGTGGAATGTACTTCGTGACGAAGCACGTGGTGCCTGAGAGGCACGTAGCCATCTGGGCGTGGATCATTGGCTGGTGCAACTTACTTGGACAGGCAGCGGGAGTAGCGTCCATCGCATATACCATTGGTCAGATGATCTTGGCCATGGTAAGCATGAATTCGGGCCTCTCTGGCGATAGCTACACCTTTTCTCCGTGAGTAGCAGTCAACATTACTGAGTTGCGGTCCGCTAATGTGTCATAGTACACCATGGCAAACAGTACTGGTCGCTCTGGCCGCGTTGATTGTGTTCGGCCTGAACTGCTCCTTCACTACCAAGAAGCTGCATCAGATTGTTTTTTGGTTTGCACCATTCAACGTCTGCGCTACCATCGGCATATGCATATCACTCCTCGTCTTGACAAGCCAAAAGCAAGGTCTCGCTTCCCATGACTTTGTCTGGACGGATATACGGGACCAATCTGGCTGGGGATCCACAGGATTTTCATTCATGCTGGGCTTTCTGAACGTGGCCTGGGTCATGACAGACTACGATGGCACTACGCACATGTCCGAGGAAACTCACGATGCGGCAATTCGTGGTCCACAATCCATTGTGCTGGCAATCATCGCCTCGGGCTTCCTCGGCTGGCTACTGAACATTACCTTTACCTACTGTCTCACAACGAACTACATGGAGGACATTGTCGCATCGCCGACAGGACTGCCAGTCGCTCAGATCTTCCTCAATGCTGGCGGTCAGTATGGCGGTAGTTTCATGCTGTTCTGCGTCATACTGGTGCAATTCATGACTGGCGTTAGTGCCATGCTTGCAAACGCGCGCATGGTGTACGCTTTTGCCAGAGACGAGGCATTGCCTATGTCGCACTGGTGGAGCAGAGTCAGCGAGGTCACGGCAACTCCCGTTAATGCCGTCTGGTTTGTGGTGGTCTTCTGCGGCTGTCTCAACTTGATTGGCATCGGCTCGACGCAGACCATCACAGCTATCTTCAACCTCTGCGCGCCATGTCTGGACCTGAGCTACGTCGCCGTTATCTTTGCCCGGCTGATATACACCTCCGGGGATAACCCAGAAGTGCAATTCACACCGGGTCCGTTCAAGATTCCCTACGGCCTGGGCCGGACTGTCAACATCATCGCAATCCTTTGGGTGCTGACAATCAGTGTGGTTCTATTCTTCCCGCCGGCTCGGCCAGTCACTGCCCTGAACATGAATTATGCCATCGTTGTGGCTGCAGTCGTGGCGTTAGCGTCAGTGGCCTGGTATTGGGTGCCAGTGTACGGCGCTCGAGGGAAGTACACGGGACCAAGAACGCGAAACGATCTTCTTGATCAATTACCCGTCGAAGGAGCTGATCCACCGGCATATGGGCCGTCTTCGAGCTATGCTCACGACGTCAACGCGCGGCGGCGCACTGATGAGGAGAGCATCGAGCCTCCAAAGGGCACAGACAGCAGCGCAAGTGACGAGGAGAACCTGAAGCCGAGCAGGTGAAAGCACAACCATGCTCCAGACTCAGCATTCATACAGAACTCATCGCCACATGTCTAGCCTCACCGCAAGGTACAGCGCTTGAGTCACAAACTTGTACAGTATATCGGTACGCTCGTCACACCAGCCGAAAGAAGGAATGTGATAGCCGCTGCGGAGTAGGGATGAGCATGAGCTGCACATGCAAGGTTCGCAGAGCTTTGTGTGAGCCTCAAGCAACGCGTGTGAGGTGTAGATGAGGGGTACCTCGTGCACGTCGCGGCAAGATCGAGCAGCAGGAGCGTAGTCCGCTCCACCGAGCATAGTTATAGTGTAGGTGAAGGGAGCTTGAAGGCAAAATTGAGTCTCAGACAACGTTTTGAGGTCGATTGTTCTTCGATAGCACATTGCCACCATGCCTGGGCAAACGAACGGCACCAAGTCTGCTCTTTGCACGGTGGAAGAATTCACAGCAGAGACATTTGACTATGTTGTTGTTGGTGGAGGAACTGCTGGATTGTGTGTTGCCGCGAGGTTGACTGAGAACCCCAATGTCAAGGTTGGCGTGCTCGAGGCCGGGAAGAACTTGATGGTATGTCACATACTTGAGTGTCTCCCTTCCCGGAGCCCTGCGTTGATCTCGCGTCTAGGACGACCCTCAAATCAGCACTCCAGGTCTCTACCCAACTCTCATCGGCCGCGAGAAATACGACTGGTAAGCCCTCCCTTCCATCGCCACCACCATACCCACCGCTGACCTGCCCATTCAGGTGCTATCAATCCGAAGTCGTTCCCACAGCCGGCAACAAAACCTACAGCATGCCGCGTGGGCGCTGCCTCGGGGGCTCCAGCGCAATCAACTACCTCATGTACGTCCGCGGCAGTCGCGGCGACTACGATGGGTGGGCCTCTCTAGGCAACGAGGGCTGGGATTGGGACTCGATGGTGCCTTACTTCAAAAAGCACCAGACGCTCGACCCTGCCGAGAACGGTGAGCATCCCAACAAGCAATTTATGCCCACTGGAGCGAAAGAAAAGTATCACGGCCAGGATGGGCCGATCCATACAAGTTTCAATGACTACTATGAGCCTTTCGAGTATGACTTTTGTGAAGCAGCGTATGAGGTTGGTGGTGGGGAGAGGACGCTGGTGGATGCGTGGGGTGGAGATCATATGGGCTTCTATTCCAGTCTTGCGGCGGTCAATAGGACGGATGATCCTGGGAAAAGAAGCTACAGTGCTACCGGATATCTGAGACCGAATCTGGGTCGGCCGAACCTCAAGGTCCTTTGCGAGGCGCATGCAAGCCGGGTTCTGCTGGACGGAAACACTGCCGTAGGCATTGAGTTCACCTATGGACGGAAGAAGCTGCAGGCGAAGGTATCGAAGGAAGTGATTCTGTCAGGTGGAGTCATTGCTAGTCCACAAATTCTGGAGCTGAGTGGAATTGGTGACCCGGAAATCCTGAAGGCAGCCGGCGTGGAGTGTCTTGTGCAGAACGATCGTGTTGGAGCCAATTTCCAGGTAACTACCGCTCTTATCCGTGTATCCACTGGTCTCAAACTGATTCTGACACTTGCAGGACCACGTTCTTGGCGGTATGCTATACAATCTCAAGCCAGGGACCCAGTCCCTCGACTCGATGCACGGTGTAGAGTACGCCGCACAGCAGCAAGCGCTCTATGAGAAGACCAACAACGGCCCTCTTGGCTCGCCCGGCATGCTCATGGGTTTCGTCTCCTACGCCTCCCTCGTGGATCAGGACACCTTGGACAATACCATCAAGGAGATCAGAGCGAACTCCCTAGCCAAGACCGAATTCGAAAAGCGCCAGGAAGATGTCATTGTCAAGCAACTCTCCGACCCTACTTTCGCCAATATTCAAACTTTCTGCATCGGATGCCAGCTCGACGTTAGCAAAGGCGAGAGCCAGATCGGCTTCTTCGGCCCGCCACCACAGGGTCAGACTCGTTGCTCACTGCTGGTCTGCTTGGAGCACCCACTTTCCAGAGGTACTGTACATATCACGAGCTCAGACCCATTGAAACATCCCAAGATCGATCCAGGCTACTTCCGCAACCCAGCAGATGCGAAGATCATGGCTGAGGGAATCAAGTGGATGGACAAGATCACAAACAGGCCAGTGATGGCGAAGAGTCTTGCTGATCGTGTTCTGCCACCCCAAGATGCCAGCATCGAGACTGAGGAAGATCGCGTCGAGTTTGTGAAGAAGCACATCTCGACCCAGTACCATCTAATTGGTACTTGCACGATGGGCGAAGTCGTCGACAACAAGCTGAAGGTAAAAGGCGTCAAGAACCTCCGCATCATAGATGCATCGGTATTCCCTGGTCATGTCTCGGGCAATATCATGTCCACGACATATGCCGTAGCCGAAAAGGGTGCTGATTTGGTGAAGGCGGACGATGGACGCTACTAGCCGACCATGTTGTAGCTTGCGTCTTCATGGGGATAGATATTTGTTCGTAAATTTTTCTCCATAGTAGTCCAGTTCTTCGTCGTTTCTCACAGCGTTGTTTGAGCGAACAACTGAGATTACGCCATCCCAGTATCCTTCGATGTCGGGGTCAGGATTTCCTGCAGCAACACTTCGTGAATATGCAAGTTTTCGCTCCTTGCGAAAAGCTGCTATCAGAGCAATGTTGTCAATCATTGGAGGCTCAGCTATTTTCGTTGTTTGAGGGCTTGTTGCTGGCGGATCAAAGCTGACCTCCTTCTCCGTGGCTCCAGAAAGCGCAAATCGGCCAGTTTCTAAAGTTGGGAACATATTCTCCTCTTCACCAAAAAAGCTGAAGTCCGTCTCGGCTGCGTTCCAAAGCACTTCGGTATCGCGATCATCTGTGATAGTTCGAGTCGATTGATGTTGCCAAGGACTTGCTTTGCTGCTTCGACGATCTGTTTGGCCTGATGCCATCTCGAGGACTACGCACTTCAATGCGAATAGTTTGTCTGCAGAGTACTTGACCGCCGATGCGTGCCCTTGGCGACCTGGCGGAAGTGAGTAGTCAAGCTTGGCTTGGATTCGAGCTAATGAAGCTTCTTGAGCACAGTCCTTGATGAAGCAGATGATGCGGTTGGCGACAGCTCTGTCAGATGAGAACGGTGGCACTTGGGTCAAGACGAGAGTGCTGATGTGCGGCAGCATGACTGGATGCAGATTGTGGCCAGCTTGCACATGCGCATTCAGTCTGGCCTTGCGATCCGTAGCCACAGACGAATAGCTCCTTGGTCGTACGACTGGTACCGGCGGAGATGCTGAGCCAGGACTTGACGAGGACGAAATGGGTGGAGTGACCCTGCTGATTACACCCTCTTGGGCCGAGGCTGGGCTCAAGAGGAACTTCTGATCCAGATCAGCAGACAGCGAGCTGCCTACTTCAGGCGCCAAAGCAATGCCGCGCCGCGCTTCCCGCATCTGGTCCGCCGGATTCTCGACATGAAAGGTATCATCAAGAGCTGGAGAGACTACAAGCTGCATTGGATCACCTTCAAGTTCGTGTCGAGGTGTAGGTATGCTGGTCGGCATCTCGAAGACCTCTGGCTGAAACGAGGTTCCAGGCAGCTCGCTGATGTATGTCGGATTATATGGTAAGGATGTATCACCCAGCTCAACGCGACCTTGCACGATCTCCTCGGAGTTAGGTACGGGTGCCTCTCTTGTCACCAAGCTATGATCGATCCGCAAGAAGGTCAGCGCTTCGGCTGCATGTTTGGCGAAGAGTGGTGTCAGCTTCTCCTGACCTGGCATGTCTATCTGCGAGTCATCGTTCAAGCCTGACCGATGTCTACGCTGACCGTCCTTTACAGAGCCGACGTCGAGGACGTGTAGACGACCAGATCTTACGAGACCAGACACACCTTCGACTGTGAGTGCATTGCCCGAGATGTAAAGATGGGTGATGCCGCCAGCTGGAACATCTTCTATGGCAAGTCTGCTCACAAAGCGACCAGTGAAAGCATTACGCAGATAGCCTTCGAAGTCTTCGCATTGGTAGATGTCCAGCATCTCTGTTCCCAGGTACGGCAGGAGTGTTGGCGACCGCTGGCCAGATATAGAGCTACCTGCCGTTGGCGGGGGCGTGAAGCATCCATCCAGTAGGGTGCGTACACCACGGTCTGTGATATGGTTGTCTCTGATGTCCAGACTTCTGACGCGGACCCCAATAGATGTGCTAAGCGTGTCGACCCCATCGTCTTTCAGGCTGATGCCTCGCAGCTTGAGCACTTGCAGGCCGCTGAACTTCCGCAGTGCCTCTATCACTGCCCTATCGCGAGCTGGGTAGCTAAACGACAAGTCAAGGTACAGCAAGCTCTCGAAGCGACTCAAAGCCGAAGCCAGGCCACTTGATGTGACATTCGGACACCTGGATGCATCTAAAAGCCGTAGGCCGAAAGAAGGGATCACATTCGAAGGACGCTGGAAGAAACTGCCAGCGGTTCCAGGAAGCTCAATGACCCCAGCAGGCGGGTTTCGGTCATGCTCATGATTATTCCGGATGACGCTCAAGGTCTGTAGAGCGGCGTAGTCAAAGAACGGCAGTCCTCTGACAATCAAAGATTGCAAGTGCGGTAGTCGTACCAGCACATCTCGTAGCCAGTCCGATTGTGGTCCATTGTAGATTTCTGCGTGAGCAGGTGGAAGGTGCAAAGTATGTGTTAACGATCGAACAAGTAGTCGAGCTGTTTGAAGAGTACGCTTGAAGCGCGTCAAAGCCACGTAGACTCGGTCGTTCTCAATGCCGAAATGTGCTGTTGGATTACCCCAAATGTGAGGTATGAATGTAGCATGCCATCGGCTACTGACCAGAGCAGCTGAGCAGAGGTCACTGGATGGTATGTATCGTGCAACAATGTTCCAAAGATCGACCAAAGTGGCAGTCTGGTAGTTTGGTGGAGCGGCCTCCATCGTCCGCTCTTCTCAAGGGTGAACCATTCGAGGCCAGAAGGGAAGACCGTAGTGGCAGACTTTGCTCTTGTTCATCCTGGAGTGTTGTGGACCAAGAAACACGCAGTTGTCGAGATGACGATGGAAGCAGCACAGCTCTCGTGCATGACAAGGTTCACTCCGAATCCGTCAATTGTGATTGGCTGTAGCTGTTTTATAATGGGTCTCCTGCAAAACACAGCCACGGCTGTTCTCATGATCTGTTCAAACACATGAGCACATGTCTGGAGCCAAGATCGCTTCTGAAGCGGCGATGCGTGACACAGCGTTCACTGCCACTGTACCAGTACCTTGGGTAGTGGTCGGGCGGTTGCAGGAGGTATCTGATCCCACAGCTGCCTTTCCCCTTGTTCTTGCAACCTCGACGACAGTTCTTCACATTAGCTGCCTTGTCTACACAAAGCTGGTAGGCTCCAGGGCGGGAATTCAGAAATTTGGAGCTGGCATCTTCTCTCGCCTTGACTTGAGCTTGGCCTTCAGTTGGTCGTAAATGGGCAGTCACGCCGTGGCTCAATTCGAGGATTAGACAGTTATGATGACCAGATTGGTCAAGCCAGCGATTCAGAAGGCATTGTCAGTAGCCGTTCTGTTCATGGCCAACGACATTGGTGACTTGAAGCAATCTGTCCTCAATCAGGCTCCGTCTTGATCATACCAGCAGTAATAGCTCCCGGTTTGGCAGCATGCAAATGAGGTGTGCTCGCCAGTCCCTTCAAGCAAGCAATAACACATTGCTAGACACTGATGAGGGCGCAGTACATAGCCAGCGACGGGCAGAACCAAGAAGAAGCACAAACTCAAGCCAGAATGTGCACGGTACAATATACGACTTTCATTGTCGAAGAAAGGGTGAATGAAAGTCGCAGCCAAGCATTACCCCGCGCTAGGCCTGATGAAACGTACATGTATGCAGTAGCAGCCACACCAGGCAGGTTTCGTGTGGCGTCATATAACAAACAGTGCAACAAGGACTTTTTCTTTTTTAAAGCTTGTTCATGCCGACGAGTGTCCTCGTGATGCACCAGCACATCCTCCGACGTCGCATACGCCACTAGCATGTTCGCACTAAAGTCTCTCTCGTCATACCTCTTCAGCAAATCCAGCAAGGAGAACATCGCCGAACTGAACCAGGGTTGTCTGTACCTCGTTCGACCACAATCGCCCAAAGGCTATAGCGAGCTCATCTTCAAGGACGCGGCCGCATACATCCGCAAGACCGGCGCGGAATTCCAGTACCAGCTTGTGATCCAACGCGCATACGAGGAAGGAGAGGCCGAGCTGTTGGACGAAGAGGGCGGAGAGGAAGGTGCGATCGACGCGCTTGGAGATCAGGACGAGAAGGTCTTTTTGCTTGACGAGGAGCTGCACTTCCGTGTGCTGCTGAGACAGGACGGAGAGATCGTGCTCGCCTGGAACGACTTCTCCGGCGACGACGGCGACCTCTTCGAATTCGTTTGCGACGCATCCACGAGACCGGAGACGGCAACCGCCTTCGAGCTTGTAGCGGCGCAGTGCCAGTACGAGCGTAAGTACAAGAAGAGTTGGCAACACGCTACCGAGAAGCAGCTCGAGGAGTTTCAGTTCGACGACGAGCCAGTGCCGGCAGCGAGCCCAATCACCAGTCCTACCACGCGCTCCCCGACAGTCTCGCCCATCGCACAATCGCTGAACGACTTACGCACCATCGAAGAGTCTGCGATGGCACGCGACTCCACCAAAAAGTCGGTCGTGCCCCAGAGCCGAGCTGTCGAGCAAACGCCCACTAAAGCCCCAACACCGCGCGAAGCACCAAAGAGCAGGGAAGTGCTGGCCAACCAAGAGGCCGAGCTTCATCTGTTCGACTTCCAGTCGGGTACATTTCTACTGCAGGATCCCGATGTACAGGCGATCGTGGCCGAGACCGGCAACTGGACATACTGGTTGCAAATCACGGGCGAGAAGAAGCAATGGCTCAGTCAAGAGGTGGTGCCAGACATCAACCCAGTCTTCAACTTCGAGTATCTGAGCTTCATATTCAACCACTACACAGAAGACGGCTCGGCGTACTCATGGTTACTGAAATTCAAGGACCGCGAGACTGAGGAGGCATTCCAGCAAGGTCTGATGCAAGCACTTTGGGAGCATCTCAACCAAACAAAGTGGGGCAAGGCGGTCAAGGATGCCGAGCGAGCCTACGTCCTCGATGCGTTCAATGACCTTGTGCTTGAGGACACTAAGGATGATGAGCGTGAGCGCGAGGCGGCCGAGGAAGACGAGGAAGAGGACGAGTTTGAGGATGCTATTGATCGTCCGGAGACACCCGACTACGATGAAGATGAGGACGAAGATGAGGCGGAAAGTTTGGACAAAGATGGAACCGTCAACAGCCAGCTGGCAGTGGGCGCCAAGATCGACAGGTCATTCGTGGTGCGCGGTAACAAGATCGGAGTGTTCAGGCATAACGACGACAATAATTTGGAGTTCAGCACCGCCATCAACAACGTCGCAACCCCTAAGGGCAAGTCATTCTCGCCGAAGAAGGTCATGCTGCACATGTCAGACCGCAACATGGTTCTTCAGAACGAGAGCGATCCCAACAGCGTATATCGCATGGATCTCGAAACTGGGAAGGTCGTTGACGAGTGGAAGGTCCATGATGACATACCCATCACTACCTTCGCTCCGGAGAACAAGTTTGCCCAGACGACAGATGAGCAGACTTTCTTGGGCCTGTCGACGAATGCGCTGTACCGTGTTGATCCACGTCTCAGCGGCAACAAACTGGTTGACAGCGAGCTGAAGCAGTACGTTAGTAAGAACGACTTCTCGGCAGCAGCCACGACCGAGAAGGGGTACATTGCAGTTGCCTCAAACAAGGGTGACATCCGCATGTTCGACCGGCTCGGAATCAACGCCAAGACTGCATTGCCCGCGCTGGGCGACCCTATCATTGGCATGGACGTCAGTGCAGACGGCAGATGGGTTCTTGCCACAACCAAGAACTATCTACTTCTTATTGATGCGCTACAGCACGAAGGCAAGAACGAAGGCAAGCTCGGCTTCGAGAAGGCATTTGCGAAGGACAGCAAGCCACAGCCTCGCCGCCTTGGTCTCGCACCTTCCCACGTTGCCCAGTTCCAACACGAGACTAAGGCACCCATTTCATTCACTCCTGCTCGCTTCAACACCGGCGAAGGCAAGGAGGAGACGACTATAATCACTGCTACAGGTCCTTTCATCGTCACGTGGTCCCTCAAGAAGCTCCTGCAAGGAAGGAAGGACCCATACAGTATAAAGCGTTATGCTGAGGAAGTCAAGGCCGATAACTTCCGTTTTGGGTCGGATAAGAACATCGTGGTTGCCTTGCCGAATGAGGTGGACTCCGTCAGACGCGCTCAGCTCCAGAGGCCAACACGTGATTCTATTATGGCGCCTCCTGCAACGCCTCACCGCAAGGGCCGCGGCAGCTATCTCAGCAGAAACGAGGTCGTCAATTCGCCGTACTGAGACGCTCGACGCGCTCTGTGGCCGAGAGGCATTGCGTTTGATGTTGGAGCGATGGATTGCACGAAGCGCTTGAGGCGCTTCATGGCTGACACGTGGTGGCTTGGAGCATGATTTCTGTGTACTTTTAGCGCCAAGCCACGACTATTTTATGGTTTATGATGGCTGAGAGAATGAATTACGAGGATACTTGGGATAAGGATATCTCTCGAGTCTCGATGTGAACGGTGCCCTCTTTGCTTCTGGTGTCGCGAGGGTGATATGCAGAGACGGGAGTCACAAGGAGAGCCGTGCTCGTTGCGTTGCATTTCGCCCCTGATGGCTTCCTTGCTTAAAGACATTCCTTCCAATTCGAGTGGGGATGGTTGCTAATGGAGCTTCTTACTGTGAGCAGACGGGCCATCTTTCGAAGTAATCGTGGACGGCTTCGTCCTCGGAAGTGTTGGTAAAGGTATTAGGAGATGGACGGGCGTTGCGCAAAGAGCGACTCTTGCGTTACATTCACATAGGACCTTTGCTCTTCGAGGCCCTGTCTCGTTCAAGCTGGTGGGATCACTTTTTCAACGTTCTTGCCATGAAGTCACAGATCGCGCGTCTCGAAGCGACTGCTGCTTGCTCCGCTCCTGATGATTGACTAGACGTCAGAAGAGATGGACCTCAGATGGAGAGTGCACTGCCTTCAAAGTGCTCCTAGATCATGCCCCTGAGTCTGATCCGGCCTTCTTGTTCAGTCCATCCCGTGTGTCTCGGTCCATCAGGCGTGTCCCGAGTAGACTGCTATGTGCTTTACTCTGGATGCAGCGCTACAAACGTCAATACGTATTCTGATTGTGGCATCGGAGCGACATTCGATGACTTCCGCAATCAGACTGCGTGCGTCTTGAGATACATGTATGAGCTGTTTGCTCTACGCTGGATGCGTCACTATTCAAGGAATAGCTCTAACATGGAAAGCATCTTGCAACGCAAAGTAGTTTTGCCATGGTCCGTGCGATGCTATGTTCCCTTGGGCATACGCATGCGATGGCCGTTCTCTGCATCGGATGGCAGTGTGAACCGCTAGCTGTGGATCATGCATGTGGCAGATGGCTGACTTCGGGCCCGGATTCCAACTGCTGGCTGTCATTGCATCGTCTAATAGCCATGCAGTGTACTCGAAAGGCTCTTGTGCTGCTGAAACAACCTCAGTATGCGCGAGCACGGGATTGCGTGGATATGGTGGCATTGAAGAAGTGGTCTGAAGACTTGTCTGGTTCGGGGCTTAGTCTTGGCTCCGTGTACGTCTCACGGGAGCATTTCATCAAGTATATTCTGCGCGAAACCATTGACATTTTCATTCTCGTTTCCTCAGCAATAGCAGTAGGTCTGCTCTTCGTCATACATTTGAGAAGTAGCGAGCGTGCGGCAGTCTTCCCTCTTCATACTCATTGCTTCGTAAGTTGGCCTCATCACTCTCATTATATCTACCACTTTCCGCCCTCGGCGCTCTCAGCCTTGCGCTGGTCGAAAATCTTCAAGGCCTCCTCGGCGGCCTTGACACCAGAGAGTGCCATGGCGCCAAAGGTAGGTCCCATGCGGTTGGCGCCATCCAGCTCGGACAGTTCCATGCCACCGACAATGAGGCCTGGAGCAATCTCGCGGGTGCCCTTGACGATGGCGTCCTCGGCGACGTTCATGTCAAGGCCACGCATTCCGCCCAGAGATGGGATGCTACCCATCGAGACAAGGCGCTTGACCGAGAAGGCGCCAAATGGTCCTGCAACGTGATCAGCGTGAGTATAGGAGCTATGAAGCATTGTACATACCATCGTGGCCAGTAGTGGAGATGATGACAGGAGCGTTGATGGTGTTTGGGTCCATGCAGCTCTGATCATCGTGATGCATGCTCACAAGAGTCCAGTTCGTGACCACCCCCGCGATACGAACGTTGCCTTGGCCATCCGTGCGTGTAATAAGATCCTCAACAGCAGTGGCGTTGAATAGCTTGATGTTGGGGAACTGGAGCACCTTGGAGAGGACGGTACTGGTGAACAGAGCGGCGTGCTTCACGACCACAAAGTTGGAGTTTGCACCATCGTCCTCGTACGGGACGTTGATCTCGCGAAGGAAGGCGTCAGCTGGCTTGCGCATGACCATAGCACTGAAGAGCTGGCCGCCGAGCCATGCACCTCCACCTGGCGCAACGCCAGCCTCGATAATGGCAATCTTGAGGTCTGGACGAGCCTTGGCGAGGCAGTAGGCGGCGGAAAGTCCACAGCTTCCAGCACCAATGATGACAATGTCGCTCTCCGCATAGTTGTCGAGATCAGCAAAGTAGCGCCTCGTCATGGCACGTGAGACCTGGCTCTCACGGATGTGGGCGAACTTGAAGTCGCTCCATTTTCCAGCCATGTCATCCACAGTCTGGGGTTTAGTGTGGCCACCGACTGGGATAGCAGTGTTGTGTGGAAGACCTGCCAGCTTGGAGGCTGCAACAGGAACAGAGTTGCCGTTAGAGGCTGGCTGCTCGTATAGCATAGCTGGGGGAGCCATTGTCGTTGTTCAAGGCGGTCTGCCCACGTTAGTGGTGCCCTCATCGCGGAGGGGATGCGAGAGCATGATTCTTTGCGCTGGTATTATCCAGATCAAGTTCAACCGTATAATCTCAGAACACCTCTCGAGCTCGCCATAGCTTCAGCTTGGCTGGGACGTGGCACGAAGTTGAAGATGTTCGCAGTATCCGTCACCGAGGAGAGCGAATTGTTCCCCGGCATCAGATCCGAACATCTCTCACAAACACTCAGTGATCTGCAATGACCATAGGTTCGTGGTGGAGATGGTCGATGCTTCGAGGTCGAAACTATCGTTTCATCTCGCGAACTGCTGTGAACTTCAGACACCACGGCAACGCCGCCAGCCAAGGGTGGAAGCTGTGGTCGAGCCGTTGTCGAAGATGAACACCGGCTATGCTTTCCGACGTGTATCCAAATACCTGCTGACTTGATCGCCATTGGACAATGCCCACCCGACGCGAATCGTGTGCCTCATCGCGGATGGTGCTCGTAAGCATACCTATCCGCAATTGGTGATATACAGACTAGCTTTTCGTCAGCATGCTTCAGATCTATCTGATACTTGGAAGTTGCCTGTTACGCTGGTCGAGTCGTTGTCAAAGGAATTTGCTTCCTAGGCGTTGAGCAGTTTTGTGAGTGCAGGAGAGCAAGAATAAAATGTTTTCTGAGACGTGAATTTGACGAGCAAGCAACAGCTCTTCCCATCTTGCCCCGCAGCAGAGCTCGAGGAGAAAAGCTCGGCGAGCTTGTGAAAGAGCAACCTTCGATGTTGTGCCGAGCAGCTGGTTCCTCCAATGTATTATTCCAAACGGTGGCAACGTCTTATTACGACAATAATGACGATACCTCAGCCAAGACATGCCGACGTTGCAATCTCTTTCGCGACAGCAACCCGAGGTTCACCATCTCGCCTTTCCGAGCAATGCTGTCGCGGCTAGTTAATGCTGATGGGATGGCAGCGATTGCGATGCTAAGCGCTTGTCAACGCAGGTGGAAGATGGAGTTTATCTTCGATATCCACGCACTGCTTGGCACCGGACTCTCCGCACGTGAGAAGACGGATATCGCGAGTCTAGCAGGGCTCTGGCGAGGAGAGCGACTGGGGTAGAGGAATAACTCAATCGCCATCATCATCAACACCACCATCACACTGTCTGCGACTCAGTCCAGCCCTAGCGATGGGGGTCGACATCACAAGCTGCTCGTCGTATCCTGGGGCCGATTCCGGCGCAGTCAGACGACCAATGATTCCTTCCCAGGCACCTTCTGTTCAGCAATCTCAGTTGACTGCTGCGCGGAAAACAAGCTCGCGGTAACGACCTTGCGTTTAGATGCGCGTCAGATCCGAGTTTACTTTTAGAACGCGACCAGGGATGCATACGAGAAACATGCGACTTCTCCTCTATGTACAGTATGCCACTCCCTGGCTTCACGCACAGCCGCAGCGCATGCGTGACAGCAGCGCACAGCATTCGCTCGCCCACTGATATCACCAATAGATCATGTATCATGACGATGCCGATGGGGTGTCTGGCGCAGGAGTTGGCTGAGAGCAACGGCCAAGCCGGAATGGTCAGCAGCGAGGCGGCGCTGAGGCAGCGGGTAATAACGTCGTGCAGAATCAATAGAGCAAGGCCCAAAACGGCAGTGGCCTTGCGCCATGTCCATCGGACTTTTGCTGCTTCAATGCGGCTCCCGGCTGGTTTGAGCCCCACCGGTGCTTAGCGCGCAGCTCGACGACCTCATCATGCCAGAAGCACGAGCTGAGACCTCGCCAGCTCAGACCCGCTGTAGCAGCGACCACGGCTGACCGTCCTGGAGCCAGGCCTGCCACCCGTCATACATACTACTACTATCATCAACCTGCCCGCCCTTCCCTCAGCCATCACCATGTGCCGAAATGTCGATCCAGCCGAGTCTGCTGTCTTGTCTATGATTCTTGTACTCGCTCCTCTTGCAACCGCTGTCGACCCTTCACTACCGCTCCAATGTTGGTAACCACTATGCCCCAGACGCAGTACCTCCAGGTCCCCAAAGCATTCCCTGGACGCAGGTCGCGCTCTCGCTCCGCAAGCAGGACGAGGGAGTCGTCGCCTGTTGAGGTCTTTTCGCCAGATCGAGTCATTGTCTCGCCTATGAAGCTCAGCTTCTCCTCAGTTCCCATTAGATCGCCTTCGCCAGAAAGACACTCGTTCAAGCCGGAACCGTACAGGAAGCCTGGTTTGACCAATGGTCACTTCAACAAGATGTCAAACACCGCGTGGTCGGCATTCGAAAAGCCACGGCGCATAGCATCATGTCCTGTGCCGAGCATTGAGTTGGAGGACAGTGCTATGACAGGCACAAACTACGATGATCTCAACGAAGGACTGTATACGATGGAGCAATGTATCACACCACCGCCCGAACCGTCGTTGAAGGAAAGACTAGTCGGAGCGTGGACGCTGGAATCATACATCGCCTATCCAACCAAAGAATCACCCGTACAACGACCGACATTCCCAATGACCAAGAACGTGACCGGATTCATCATGTACACGCCAGATGGCTACATGTCCGCTCAAATGCTCATCCCCGGCCAACAGAGCTTCAAGCGCGGAGAAGGAGAAGAGCCACAATGGGCCGAAGCTGGCAAGCGATGTTTCGCATACTGCGGACCATACTACATTAGCAACGAAGGTCCTGGTCGAGAAGAGATTTTGAGGCATACATTCCAGTGCTGTAGCTTGCCTGGCTGGATAGGCGATATCCAGATCAGAACGCACCGCTTCGAGGAAGACGGTCAAGTTCTAGTGCTGGGCAGTGAAGAGCCAACAGAGGTCAAGGTAAACTTTGCAACACATCTCCACGGTTTTTGTCCTATGCTGACAGCACTACAGGGCGACAAGCGCATACCAGTCCTCAAATGGCGTCGAGCACGAGACAACAGCAATGGCGTCCCACCTCCTCCGACACCGCAAATCAAAGTCAGCGGTCCCGGCGAGCCTTGATGGAACGTACAGGCATGATATTCGAGAAGCTGTTCCCAGCACGAGCATTAACCTTGGGTGATGCCGATCCCGCACTCGACGGCTTTGCAGCCACAGGCATTGATCGAAGCATGCATGGCTGCATACACATGCTGCAACTCATCACGCGTGAGTTTGTAGCTACGAAATTGTATTTGATGAAACACGTAGTTGAGCGGTGACATGACAGCATTGTAGCATCGCCGGAATGATATGTGAGCAATACGGAGTTTTGGTGGGCATTTTGTCGGCGATATACCATCTTGAAGGGAAGGACAGCAACTTTGCTTTGGAATTGTTGCACTTTATCGTCGTCTTTTGCGCTTGACGGCCGAGGGGAACGCTTTTGTACAGGGTGCTTCGACAGCATCTGCGTCAGACTATCTACCAATATCTACATCATCGACGCTATCTTTGGGGCGGAGATACCATCACATCACATCCTCCCCAATCCTCCACAGACACATCCGCTTATCATAGAAACTCGTACTTACCACCAGTCTCGTCCCAGACTGCACGTCACTTCCATAATTCATACTCTCATGCTCCTCAAACTTGGCCAATATCTCAAAACTCCACACCCCATCACTTCCTCGTACGAGCTCTACGATACGGGTCCCGGCGTGCATGCAGCTGCAGAGTAGGACGATGCTGTGCAGTAAACATCATGTCAGCTTGCGTCATTTGTGGTGTGAGGGCATGGCGGGTCTGGCATGTGCTGCATGTCCGCTTCTGGAAGGATCAGTAGCCGGACGGAGAGGGATGGTACGAACTCTGTAGGGACTGCTGATAAGGCTGAGTTGTAGGATGAGGATGCCTGAGCAGGATCATGAGGATCAGCCACGCCCTTCACGCCTTTCGTGCCTTCGGCTTCGCCTACGCCTGCAGTACTACTCCGCTGTAAGACTTTCAGCCTCCAGACTCCACCACCGAGGTTCATTTCTGCGAGGACTTGGCGCCGACCGACGGAGGGAGTGGATATCAATCTAATGTAATCGTCATAGCTGCCCGTCACGATAAGACTCTCGGAAACAGGGAGGATGGCAGTCACCCCAGCCTCGTGGAGTTTGCGGTCCCACCAGAGAAGTGCCGCGGGTTCTTGCATGTCAGTATCACTGATGTGCGAGCACTGCAGCGCAACATCGTCGCCCCCAGACAAGACCTTCACGACCTCTGCGTCGCCGGGTGCGAAAGCTAGAGTCCATGCCTCGAGCTCATGGCTGTGAATCTCCGTCGTGCGAAGCACGGCATTCTGGGCCCAGAGCTCGCCTTGTTTGCTATCGCATTCGCAGAGCTGTATGCTCCCGTCGGAGAGAGTGAATCCAAGGACCTGTGGCTGGGAAGGATGCCATGTGAGCGACAGGACCAGAATCTCTGGCCGTGTAAGAGCATGCACGCTGAACGAGACGAGTTCTGTGGTATCAGCGGCTTTCCGGAGCTGGTAGAATGCGAGCAACCCTGTCGATGTTGCAACTGCGAGGGAATCTCCCAAGATATCGGAACGTATGGCCCACTGGATGTCGAGGATCGCAAAGTCCGTGGCTGTGGATGAGAGCTGCGTGCTGCGGAACGGGCATGTCAGACCAGATTGGGGAATTGCTGTGGAGCGGATGGATCTTACCTACATCTGGTCGTTTTCTAGCTTGAAGAGTATCAAGCTGCCTGTTCTCTTCTGTGGTTGTGCTTGTGCGGGAGATGACTCGGTAGTGTTGTCAGAGGGACCCCCATCGTCATCGCCGGATGCGCCGGAGGCAGGGTGAGTGCTCTCCGTGGCTAGATCGCCTTGTTGCTCCTTTCCGTGGAGGTAGTATGTGCCGACTACGAATAGTTCTGGATGTCGTGGAGAGAATTGTATGCAGCTTGGTGGGAGGTCAAGCGTAAGCGAGGCGATGGAGCCGATTGCCGTCATTGTGCGTTGCCTGTATTTGGAAGCATTTGCTGATGGGATAATTTGGTGCAAAGATTTTGTGAGATTCGGTTGTGTATACTAGATATGTGAAGACGAAGTTGTTCGCTAAAACTTCGTCCGGTCTGTCAGAACGCTACAGTTCAAACTTCGCCCAAGTATCCTTCGTGCCTTCCTTCCACAAGATATGTCACCTCTTCTGTGGCATCGCTCATAGTTGCAACAAAACTTCGTAAATAAATTGCATGGTATCTCATCGCTTGCTGGTCCCGGCAACAATTATCCCACTTGTGCTGTTCAATGCATGCCTAGCATGTGTTGCCCCCGCCAGCTTGGATATGGGCATTCGTGCTCTCTCCGAAGGTGTCTTTGATCTCCGAGAAGACTTGCAAGAAGGCAGACGGTTCCTCAGCGCCTTGGACTTCATACTTTCCGTTGATGGTGAAGTTGGGCACACCACTGATGAAGTTTCGCTTTGCCAGGGACACCTCCTTGTCGACCTCATCGCCGCCCTTCTCCTGCTCAATCCAGTCTCTGACCTCTTGCTCAGGCAGACCGGCTTTGACACCACGCGCGATCAACACCTCACGATCGGTGATGTTCTCCTCCGACTCAAAGTATGCGTTGAACAAGCTCTCGACCACCTTGGTCTCCACTTGCTCGCCTTTCGTCTTTCCGAGCTGGATCAATCGATGGCTGTCGCGGGTATTCCCGGTCCTTCCTCCGAAGGCAAAGTTGATGCCTACTTGCTTCCCTAATCGCGCGAGGTGTTCTTGCATGACCTTGGTCCTTTGCGCCCCGAACTTGCTCTCATAGTATGCCTGCTTATCGACGTCTTTCGGCGCATCGGGGTTGAGATAAAAGGGGTGCCAGCTTGTGGTGAAGGTATCGTTTGGGTACGCTTGCTTGTGTTGCTTGATCGCGAGCTCGAGTCTGTTCTTGCCTACATAGCACCATGGACACACGGTGTCTGACACGATATCGATCTGGAATTCGGTCATCTTGCGGAGGGTCGCGCGAAAAGCCACGATGGAGGATGAGAGCTACGTCTGCTTGCTGCGAGGGAGGCAGAACATATATGCAGCTACTTAGCTGGCCATCTTACGTGAAAAGTCCCACCTTGTGATGACACTTGCCATGGCGCCTTTGTGGCCACCGACAGCGGCCACAGCTACAGTACCGAGCTCGTACCTTGTATTGATTAGTAATGGTCGAGTCTTTGTGGACAGGACTGCCCGTTCACGCGGTAACTGTCCGCGCAGAGCTCACTTACATCATCCTCCAGTCGGTAGAGCAGCTCATGGCAAGATTTCTCTCGCACATTTCGCAAGGGGTTATTGTGAATGCACGGAATCACTATTCGGCCGTCTTCCGCGCCACCACTTAACAGACCTCAACAACGGCTGTGCCACAACCCCGAGTCTTGGCCATCACCAGTACATACTGGAGATTGTGCAACGGCCACAAGTATGCAAAGTTAGAGGTCAGAATATCGCAACGACCAAGAACCGAGCCGGAGGTCCACTACACATCCCGTCGAAGGAGGCAAATCGGCCCCAGGAGATGTCTGAAGGCGCGGATGTCCCTTCTGAGTCGCTCTTTCGGGCTTCCAAGCGTCGAAAGGTCTTCAGGAAGCGAACCGCGGAAGAGGATGCCCCAAGCGATACCCTGGGAGCAATCGAGGCCAACCCCGGACGACAAATCGAGGATGTCGCAGAACAACCATCTGCGGTAAGAAGACATGCAGCCAAGAAGCATGGCATCAGCTTTTCAAACAGTGCCATTTCAGGAGATGCGACAGTCCAGTCTGACGTGCAACTGGCACTGGTCCCTGCGACCAAGCAAGATGAGGCGGACGTCGTCCAAACGAACCGCTTCAGGAAGCCGACTGGCAAAGTTGTAGTTGAAGACAAGCATTTGTACGTTGCACCCAAATACGAACTTGATAACTTTCGAGTATCACGCTAACAACGTAGGACGGCATATGTAGACTCGAAATTGGCTGAAATACGCTCTTCCACGTCCACTGCTACGTCAAAAGATGCACAGCCCGCAGCTGGCAGTGTGATCCAGACTGATGTTCACTCATCAGTCCCCACCTCACAGACGCCCATTGGAGGACTGCACACCACAAACCGCGACGCTATCCACGGCATCAGCAACTCGCAAAGACGCGCACAAGCTCACGCCGATCGCATGCGACAGAAGCCACGTCGGCGTCAGCCCAAGATTGATCCTTCGGCTATAGCTCGTGATGCGATGGTAGATCGTATCATGGAAGAGAGCCAGGTGCCAATGTATGATCGACCTTCAGCAGACACCACCGCCATTGATAGTGATGAGGCTGCCGCAGAGGCGTTTAAAGCTGAGTTCCTTGCCGGTCTTGAGGAGCAGAAGAGGCGGAAGCCACTTGCGCCTCCACCTGCCGCTAGAGGCGCACAGAATGCTGCACCAGCTACTGGGCCAAAGCTGGGTGGCAGCCGCCAGCAGCGGAAGAAGATGAAAGCGATCGAAGAGGCGAAGGCTGCGGCCGGGAAGAAGTGAGGAGCAAGGAGAGGCAGGCCATCAATCTTAGGAAGTCTCAGCGGATATCCTTTCCCTGGGAATCCCATTGTCCTGAAGGGATGCCAGGCCTGACTGTTCAGGGTGGACGATACCGCACGACTAATCTTGGAAAGTGACTCAAAACCAAAGCGCACACCGACATATCCCGAGTAAATGCAACTTGACACATTGTCAGAATAGGCTGTACAAAGTCTTCTATTACCATCCTTCGTTCACTCATCTATTCTACCATCTCCTGAAGTTAATAAATCACAATTCAAAAGGTATCTTCCCTCAAACTCCTGAGCGCCCTTGCGCCGGTCGACAAATTCACGATGATCAGAATACTCATCATCCCCCTCCCTTCTACCCTCACGCCAGACTCTTCCCATGAATCATCGCATGTCTTTCCTTCCTGATCCTCATAACTTCCTCAGGACTGCGATGATGATCTCTGGACTTCTGATCGAATTTGCTGAAACAGTTTGCCACACGGTTTGAGGCACCGGTCGAGATGGGTAGAGTAGAGTGGTCGGCTGTCAAGAGTGCTGCCCAGGCTGTGGCGGATCCGGCGACTGTGCCAACTAGGAGTAGAGGTTTGATGATGGAGCCTGACATTGTTGGTGTGAGATTTGATCGGGTCTGGAGGGTGCTGGTGGTGATGAGGAGATGTTGCGTTGTTGTGGTTTAGGTTGAGAAGGTCGTTGACGGTGGTGACTAGGTTGATGAGGTTGAGCCGTCACTGCCGCGACGTTGTGTTGCTGCTGCTTTTTGATCGATGAAGTACAGATGTACTGCTGGTCGTTGATGTTGGATTGCTGTGGCGATGACGGACCAGTAATGGTCGATGTTGGTGTAGTTGTAAGCTGCGCTGGCTTGTTCTTTGAGGTATGTTGTTGCTGTTGTTGCTGTACGCTTTGGTGATGATGGAGGAGGTACCATGTTGGGCAACGTACGATAGGGAATATATAGAGACAACAAGATAGGATGGAATGGAATGGTATAAGCACTTACGGCGGCCATCGATTCTTGTTCGCAACCAGCGTTTAGGCTACGGGATGTTTCGACGTGAATTTTCGTGTAGTACGGCATATCAGGAGAGACGCGTGAAGAACTACGAATACGAGTGAACGCCAGCGGTCTGGTTTGACAGCTGCCAGGTCCCGAAGGTGAAGCCGGTCGTGGGCGGGTAGTGGAGTTGGCAGTTTTGCGATTCTGACAGCATCGGCAGGCTCCGAAGGATGGGGTTTGGCGCGTGCGGCGTTCGCTCCGAGCACTTGTGGTGTGACATCTCTCGCGATAGGTCTTCCCACCGATCATGTGCCGTCATTGTTGCTGTGTCTGACGCATTCCTCTGTTTGTATTGTGCCCCGTTGTCTCTCACTGGATTTTTACAATGCTTGGACTGTTCTATTCATTCCTGCTCAAAGATACTTCCTGCCATCTTCCAGTGGCGGCACTGCATGAGCCTTCGTGGTGGCATCGGATTGCACACACGCGCAGGCCATATGAGCCCGTACACCGTAATATCAACTCCCCAGATATCTTTATGCCCGGGCCACCGTGAAGCTCAGACAAATTGCTGCAAAATAGAGCGGATGTTGCGCATCGAATTTTGCGAATTCTGGTGGAATTCGCTGCATCCTGACTCTCAGCATACTCCTGAGCCAGCAGCATACACGTCAGAGCGCTGTTGTAGATGTAATAGATGCAGTCGACACAAGTTCGTAAGTAAGATGTTGACCACTAGCGGGAGAGCGTCCACGTCGCCACCAAACCTCGTTCATAGCTGTGACACTATGTAGGTGCTGCTGTCAATACCAAGGACCATGAGTGCTAAGCGTTGCGATGCTGTTGCAGCCCCGATAGTTAGTTGCATTGGGCCGAAACGTGTCGCAAGCAGTAAGAACCAGGCAGACTGCTTTGCCGATATTGTACATTGCACGTTCGCGAGGCTCGATACGGTACCGGCGAATGTCACTGAGTGCCCTTTGGTATGACGTTCGATGTCGCTCTTGCTTGCGGTACTCATATTCATGAAAATATGTCGAACGCCTTCTCCTGGTTGTGTCTATGCCTTAAATGCTACAACGTGAATGTTTCCTGTCTGTGGGACGAGGTCATCATCCCGAGACGTGCAGTTGCCGCGACGGGAGGGATAGATGGAAAGGAAAACCATGATGGTCGCTTGGATTTTGATGTCGCCGTGATCGTCGTCATATCCTAGCATGTGTGTGGTCATTACGGCCTGAGCAGATTCGGTCCCCTTGCGCGCTAAGATCTGGCCGACATGACAGCTGGCGATACGTCAAGCAAGGGCCTTGAAGATGAGCTGCACTTTCAAAGGAATGATACTCTCCAACCACTGAACGCTTTTCGTCTAGACTGCGTATCCGCTGTCGAGATACCTTTGCGATCAGTGTCGAATTAGACATGATTGCCTAGTCCCTCTTCGACTCCTCCATACCGACTTCAAACCTTATCACATGCCGGCTCGCAGCACGCGATAACAGCCCACGATGCTGATCAACTTTTCCATACTGGCGCTCGCCTGCTTGGTGATAGCAGCCGCTGCTCAAGACTACTACAAGGTGCGAATGCAACAATGCAATGGTCACATATCATACTGACCAGATCTCTACAGCTTCTCGAAGTCGACCGCGATGCCTCAGACCGAGATCTCAAAAAGGCCTACAGACGCCTCAGCAAAAAGTACCATCCCGACAAGAACCCCGACGATGAAGCCGCCGCAAAGAAATTCGTCGAAGTCTCCGAAGCCTACGAAACCCTCTCCGACGAAGAAATGCGCCGAGTCTACAACCAACACGGCGCCGAAGGTGTGAAGCAGCGGAAGCAGCAACAGCAAGGAGGCGGTGGTGGCAGGAACCCATTCGACATCTTCAATCAGTTCTTCGGTGGAGGAGGTCACTTCGGACATGGACAGCGACGAGGACCAAACATGGAAGTGCGAGTGGCGTTTCCTCTCAAGGATTTCTACACTGGCGCTGTGCGTGAAATCAAGATCGAGAAGCAGGTCATCTGTGATTCGTGCTCAGGCACAGGAGCAGAGGACAACAGCCGGCATCAATGTGACCAGTGTGGAGGACAAGGCATGGTGATTCGCAAGCAAATGCTTGCGCCAGGCATCTTTCAGCAGATTCAAATGCAGTGCGATAAGTGTGGAGGGCGCGGACAGATCATCAAACACAAGTGTAAGAAGTGCAAGGGCGACGGGGTAGTGCGCGCAGAAGAGGCGTTCGACATCTCGGTGGAGAAGGGAATGCCACGAGGCGTCAGAGTCAACTACGAGAACGAGGGAGACGAGTCGCCGGACTGGCAGGCGGGAGATCTGGTGGTGCATCTTGTGGAGCAGGACCCAGCCCTGGATGAGGAGAGCAAAACAGATGGCACTTTCTTCCGACGGAAAGATCTACACCTCTTCTGGCGCGAAGTGCTGTCCTTACGGGAAGCGTGGATGGGAGACTGGACACGGAACCTCACACACTTGGACGGCCACGTCGTCCAACTATCACGAAAACGAGGCGAAGTCGTGCAGCCCGGCCACGTGGATGTGATAGAAGGCGAGGGTATGCCAGCCTGGAACTGGCGAGGAGATGGGCCGGAGTACGGTGCGCTACATGTGGAGTACGTTGTGGTGCTCCCGGATCAGATGGAGAGCGGCATGGAGAAGGACTTCTGGGCAACGTGGGAGAAGTATAGACAGAATAGAGTGGATTTGCATAAAGATACTGGGAGGCCGGACCCGGTGCTGAAGCATGATGAGTTATAGATGCATGCGCCGCATTACTGTGCTTTTATTTAGCGAGGTGCTGATATGATAAGAGGCCTGGATACCTAGAGCATGTATAACATGACAGTTTGAAGCAGCCACCTCCAGGCACTCTAAATGGCACACCACAATCGTACTAATGCTGCGCTGACAGCGAGCAACCGATCTCTGGCTGGCCCTCGACTCTCTTCAAATAGAAAATCTAAAAGTACTTCCCCTCGCAACTGGTCCAGCACCTCTTGGTCACAATATAAAACTCCTCACACATAAACTTTCCCACTTTCCGATCCAGCAAGAAGTCCTGGTAGCGGTACTCAATGTTCTTATTACGCCGCGCCCCTTCAAAAATCCGTACTGGCTCTGCATCAGGATACTTAGACTGGACGGACTTCCTCAGTGCTTTCACCCAGTTATTCTACAATCGAGTGTGACCAATCGGAGCAGGACCCTTGATCTTGATAGCGCCAGTTGCAGCGAAGTGAATCTCGTCGCCAAAGTCGCGGTTCCAGGTGCTGTGTGGAACGTCTGCCACGACTACTGAGTAAGCGCCGTTTTCGCCGCCGCCGACGCTGGCTTGGGTTTCGCTGTTACCGCCTGCTTGGCGGATGTCCATGCGGTCTCGGAAGAGCTGGTTCACTTGGAGACCGTTGTGGCCGTAGACTTTGCAGCGGGGGGTGATTTGGTCGATTTTTGCCTGCTGGGTTGCGCTATTGCAGGCTTTGATACGCCTGAAAGGTGCGGACTGAGTGGTGTTTGGATCTTCTTGGTCTGAGGCTGAGTCAGAGGCTGGGTCGTCTGCATCTGCTTCATCAGCATTGACGGCTTGTTTGTCTTCATCTTCTTCGCTCTGAGGTTCCTCGTCTGCGCCATCGGTGGTTTCCTGCTGGATGCGTGAGATGTCTGCATCGTCAAGCAGGTCCTGTGCCTCTGGTTCTGTCTTAACATCATGCTTTTTGACGTCTTCTGGTTTTTCAAAGTCATCGTTCATGATGACTTGAGCCTGGTCTGGTGCGGAATCCGGCAAAATGATCGGTTGCGCTGGCATACTCGACCTGGCACCTTGGCATTCTTGATTGTACTGTTTCATAGCTATATCGCAGTCCTGGAGAGCCAGATACAATACTGGACAGCCATTTTTGCTCCTACAAAGAAGAATGTTGTCAATACGGTGAATGGCACATGAACTTGAACGACCATGGCATTCCATACGACTCCATGAAGAACGGGAATTGTCTACCGATGGTATCAGACAGCGGTCCACACTCACTGCCAAGCGCCATTCGCCTGCTGCTCCATGGCAGTCTCGAATATGTCATTAACGATGTATTCATTGACGCCACAGAAATGCAGTCCTGCGGACGTACGAGACATGGAGTACTCCCAAACTTGGCTGCCGCCAGGAATGCAAGACTCTTATACTCTTAGAAGAGACCAGAGCCAGTCGATAGATCTGGTTTCTCAGCTCTGCTGGAGGTTCAAACAACCAGCAAACGTCATGATGAAGGCACCGACGACACTGGCAATGAGCCGAATTTCGATGTTTCTGGACCATGTACTCGGCCTGCGCGAGGATGAAAGACCACGTGCCGATGCTGGTCTGGGCCGGTGCCTATGTGATGGAGTCCACCGCTTTCATAGTAACACTGTTGCCAGCATGCACCTGTGTGATTCTCATACGTCCCAGCACCAACATCAAACTTCGAGTCTCAGCATATGAGGGCCATAGGCTCCCTCCATGCACCTCCCGTGCTGACTGCTGGGAGTGCAGGTCCAAGAACGGAAAAGCGACCAAAAACATCCAAAGTGCCGGAAACTGTTCCATCGTCACAGAGACACCGACAAATCTGGAAAAACCCGACTAGTATCAACCCGTTCCTGGAGATGGACGCCCTTCCAGGACATGGTGGTGGCAGTGGGAAGCACTTCGAGCGGATCGTCGTAGATGATGCAGATATCACCACGACCTCGAGGTCAATGACTGCACCGTGGCACAATATGTCATTTACGCAACCGCCCGTCCAATCGCATCTCATGATGAACGGGTCCGCAGGCAGCCATGTAATGCGTGCAAGACCCGGCGCTGATGGACTTGTAACTTCATTTATGGTCAGGCACCACATTCCAGCTGTGGGGGTAAGACGCAGCTGCTGGAGATATGGCGAGCTACCTCGCTGGTGGGCCAGAAATTGAGCAGTGAAGAGCTCCGATCCTATATTGCACACGAAGGAAGAGAGGGCAATGTATCTTGATGCGCCGTTTGAATGCGGGTTCTGCAGTCCTGGCAATCACAAGGTCGTGCTCAATGTACGGAAAAAGAGGGTTCCTGCGCAGCGTGTCTTTGGGTCGAGCACGCAGAACGGTAGCACGGAGTGATGCTTCGAGAAAAGTCTATACGTTCTAGCTGCCGGCCAACTTCAGGCCATATTGAGGCTTGAACCACTCTTCGAGCAGATCCCGGAGCACTTCATTAGCTTCCTGCTTGGCCGTTGCGGCCGACGAATCTCCTTTGGCCTCTATGTATAGCTTGATTTTGGGTTCCGTGCCTGAGCCTCGTATCGTAAACACTACGCTCTCCAGGTGACAGGTAATCATCTGTGCCGTCGGATCCACTGGCAACACTGGCTTGTTATCGCTCGTTCCGGTATCGTAGCCAATGGTGAGGTCGCGCCACCTCAAGATCTTCCGCTGTCCTATAGAATCCGGCCGATTCCCACCATTTGACTTCCGTATGTCGTCAAAGACCTGGTTTGTAACGTCTGGCGAAGGCGAAATGAGGTACGTGTTTGCATCCTCGAAGTAGCCATACGTCTTGTACAGCTGCTGAAGCTTCTGCCAAGGTGTCAAACCCTGCTTCTTCCACCGCTGCCATGCGGATAGAAAGACCGCCGCAGCTGCAATGCCGTCCTTGTCCCATACGACAGTGGGAAACATGAAACCGATTGCCTCCTCGTAAGCGAAAGCCGGATCGAGTCCTTGCTTCTTGAGGTCCTGGGCCACATTACCGAGCCATTTGAAGCCGGTAAGAGTTTCTTGGAAGTGGAAGCCTTCCTTCTCCGCCATGCTCGCTAGCATTCGTGATGAAACTGTGGAGGCAAGCATGGCTAGCTTGCTCCTGTCTCCTTTGTAAGTCTCTAAGACATGGGAGGCGAACAGTATGCCAAGCTGATTGCCGGTAAACTGGTGGTACTGTCCCTTTGCTATCCGCTCTGCTGCCGAAAACCTGTCCGCGTCTGGATCGTTGGCTATTATGATGTTTGAGTCATTCTTTTGCGCTTCTTGTATAGCTAGGTTCAGGGCACCCTTCTCCTCGGGGTTCGGAAAAGGCACTGTTGGAAACTCCGGATCTGGCTCTGCTTGTACCTGCACGATTCGCATGAACTGTCCTCGGAACCATAGCATGTATGCGATCTGCTTCATCCATAACAAGCCTACGCCATGCATTGGGGTGTATGTGAATGGCATAGCCTCTGAGACAGACGGCAACGGCCACACTAGCTCCGTGACGTGGCCAATGTATGACTTGGCAGCCGGTGCAAAGATGTTCGATGCTCGTTCGCTGTTGTCGACTCTAGTCGTGTCCCAGTCAGGTATTGTCTCAACGTTTTCAATCGCCGCTGCAATACCACTGTCGTGAGGTGGAATGATTTGGCTACCATTGCTCCAGTAGACTTTGTAGCCGTTGTCGTTCTTAGGATTGTGGCTTGCTGTGACCATTACTCCTGCTGCGGCTTTGTACTCGTTCACAGCGAAAGGGACCATTGGCGTATGGACATGCTGTCCGAACCATAGTACCTTCAGGCCACGGCTTAAGAAAGATGTTGCTGCTAGTCTGGCGAACTTCTCGGAGCGATGCCGCGCATCGTAGCCTATCACGATCTGAAGCGTAGCAGGGTTACCTGAGTTCTGCTTGATAACGTAGTCGGCAAGTCCTAGAGATGCTTGGAGCACGGTCAGGCTATTCATATGTGAAAATCCAGCTTTCATTGACGATCGAAGACCAGCTGTAGAACCAAAAGGTGTCAGCGATATCGACGGTCAATGAGTGTTCTCTCGGATGACTGTGCGAGGAGGGAGATACAACATAGCACGAAGCGCTATCTCGAAAAGTCCAAGACTTTCTGAGCCACGCAATGCCTGTTACGCTTCATTACATACCTGTGCCAAACGCTATCCTCTTCCGTAAACGAAGCTCCAATTCGATTGTGTCCCTCTTGTCAATCAAGTGTCGTATCTCGCCTCTGGTTCCGGGGTCTTGGTCGAGCTGCAGCCACCTTGCTGCCAGTTCCTCAATGGATGGGACCGCCATGCTGCTGACTGGCACTATTGCTGCTCGTCACTCAGTTTCAATATCGAAGCGATATGCCACGTTGACTCGGTGAGAAAGTGCTCATCTGAGCGACGCCTGCCACGTCTCCATGACTTTCGCAGCAAACATGACGTGGGGCAACAACGGGCGCGTGGGCAGGCAAGCAGTCTCCTGACGCGATGCGATGCGTCGAGCCAGACAGGCAGATATGACGAGCTCTTATCGCGGTACAAGGCGGATGCACATGCTGGGAAAATTGTTGTTGGCATTCCACTCGGCGGACATCCGTTTCTCATGAACCCATCCGTCGGAGTTATGTGCGGTTGACATCCCGCGTGTAGACCGTCATGTCCACGAGCGACAACGGGTGGATGAGTGGATATGTTCGGGAGGCAACGTTGAACAACTACACACCGGGCACCAAATCATCTGTGTCTAGAAGATATGATAATCTTTGACTGTTAAAGCTAGGCTATGTACTGTTCCTCATTGCCGTTCAATTTCACGATGAGTGGCATCATATTCCATTCGGTAACTCAAGCTTCTTATGCTTATAATGCCTCTTCCCGTTACCAGTCCCATACGCCGCCGCGACCTGTCCGTTGCCAGTAATACGATACTCGTGAATTGTCAGGCCTTCCAGTCCCACAGGTCCTCGTGCGTGCACCTTATTCGTACTGATCCCTACCTCAGTCCCAAAGCCAAATCTCATACCGTCACAGAAGCGAGTCGATGCATTCCAGAACTTGCAAGCCGCGTCAACGCCGTTGAGGAATCGGTCTGCGACTTCCTTCGACGCGGTGATCACGGCGTCGGTATGGTGCGAGCCGTGGGTGTTGATATGTTCGATTGCTTCGTCGACGGAGGAGACGGTCTTGATGGCAAGGATCAGGTCGAGGAATTCAGTGTTGTAGTCTTGCTCAGTGGCGTCTTGGAGCTGGGAAGCAGAGTCTTTGTCCAGTGCCTTCGATAGTGCTTCCTTCGACTTTGCGTCGCACTTGAGTGTTACACCCTTGACTTGTAGAGCCGTGGCAACGCTTGGTAGTATAGTCGAAAGAGCGTCCTCGTTGACCAGAAGTGTCTCCAACGCGTTGCAAGCCGCGGGATAATCCGTCTTTGAATCCACCACCACGTCCGCCGCCATCTTCGGGTCCGCATCAGGGTGGATATATAGCCCACAAAGACCATCAGCATGTCCCAGCACAGGCATATGTGCCTTCTGCTGACAGTACTTTACCAAATCATTCGATCCTCGCGGGATACACAGATCAATGAACTCGCCCTGCTCCAGAAGTCCACCAACGGCATCTCTCGTGGCGACTAACTGGATCGAGTCACTGGGTACTTGGGTAGATTGAAGTGCTTTGGAGATGACATTCGCAATTGACTTGAAAGATTCTGTGCTCTCTTTGCCGCCCTTGAGAATTGCGGCGTTGGCGGACTTGATTGCCAACGAGGCGATATTAGCAATGACTTCTGGTCGTGCCTCGAAGATAATCAATAGTACGCCGATGGGACACGTTTGACGTTGCAAGATGAGTCCGTCGTCAAGTTCAGTCCGGACGTCCACCCTGCCGACTATAAGAGTCAGCAGGGTGTTTGAGAGAGATGCTGAAAGCAACGCAGTGAAGAACGCTTATTGGGAGGAGAAGATGTTGTAGGATTGGCTTTGAAGTGAGAAGTGATGGTTGTTTTTCTAGACGCAAGGATGATCGCGATGAGTTTTGTGACAATGGTGATGAAGCCAATGATGATTTCGACGACTGGCGCGATGCCGCTGGTGACAAAGATTTGGATCGTTGCTTCGATGATGACTGCGACGAAGAGACGGAATTTGGCCTACCTGGGTCTGGAAGACCTTTCACGTCTCGAATTCCCTGCAGCATGTCGTCGAATTTGCCCGGGCGGGAAAGATCTAGGCGTTTGTAGATGCTGGGGTTCAGTTCGCCCTTTGCTGTTGACTGTTTTGCCTTCGCGAGGTCTTCGGCATTGGCCGCGAGGATAGAGTCTTTTGAGGCGGCAAGTGCATCGTGGATGGAGTCCAATGCGGTGTTGCGAGCGTCTACGGAGAGCGTAGCGAGCTTTCTTGAGGATATTTTGGCTGCGCGTGCTGCTTGCTCGGGAGAGGAGTTGGTGAGAGACATATTGGGTGTTACGCACAAATCAATTTGTCAAGGTGAAAGATATACGTCGTTGTTTCGAGAACACTTTACCTGAGTGCTGTTGAGTCAGCGATGTGGTGTGGAAGCCGCGAGAATGGCCGGCGTAGACTTTTGCCAAGAACGCTGTGCGTCACCGAAAATCCATTCACTTCGCATCCTCCATCCATCAATATCTTCACATGCCACACACATTTTGTCTTCCATTCTCACTACTTTTGCGCATGTGAGTGCTAGCGCCGGATAACACCCGCACCGCAAGCACAAAAACACAGCTTTTTTCGATACGCAACCTTCCCTTCTTCTTCCCAGCTCTGTACGCAATCCCCAAACCTACCCTACACTTGTCACAATTGCTAACATCTTCATAGCTTTGCCTTTTGGGCAAGTACCCCCCCATCCTCCAGCTATGCTCCGACTTCCAAACTAACAACCTCACAGCTTAGATCAAGTGTAGTGTAAGTGCACCATTGACTTTAGCCAAATCCATCCATGCTGACCATTTCGCAGATCTGTTGTGAGTATCATCAAGCAAGTGTCAGAACCTCTCCGAACAACACTGACAGACCGACAGCTTTTCAGTTTAATCTCTGAAACGAGTCTACGGACTCATTCAAGATTATTCTTATTTTTGGCACCAGGCAAGACACCGCTAGGCTTGCCTATGTGTCTTGCCACAGTGTCCTTGGTATTGCACTGCCTCCAAGAGACGCGACCTCACTTTTCATCAAGCACTTTGGCCTTCGCGCTGGGTATTGGAGAAGAGATTTTATAATGTGGCAAGTGAAGAAAATTTTCTGCAGGCAATGTGGTGGGGCGTGGAAGCGCGTCAAGACGCGTCGTGCTCATCAGACAACTTGTTATAATAGCAGTTCAACAATCGATACAGCTTGCGACTGAGCATCTGCATGTATACCTGGTCGCTGGATGCTGCTGTTGCCTAATCCGCACATATACGCATCGCAGCTTTAGCTTTAGCTGCACCGTCGAGGTTTGCCGACACGTTGAACACAGCGAACAGAGTGAGGATGAACATCCGATCTTTCGTCAATCACTTGTTCTACTGAGCTGTGTACACGCTCCTGTTCTGTACGTCGCCATATGCTTGGGGTATCATTCCATTCCCACCTCCGTGCCCATAACGCCTGTGCCCAACAGCAATGCAATCATCTCTGTCGTATCTTACGTCTATCGTCACTTCTCCTTCGCTTTGAACATCGTGTTGATTCCCTTAACGCCCTTTGGCGCCAGCTTCATGCCCGCATACCTACTTTCTGGCTGTCTCTTCCCCATTTTCACACTATCCATAACCCACTCCACGTTCACGAACTTCACGCTGTTCCCACACTTGCTCGTGATCTCCTTTTGGATCTTACTGCTCGCCAGCCCTCCGCCGCAAGCACCGCCCTCTTTGCTGGGCTTCCCAATCACAACGTGGGTGACAGTGCGGCGGCCGAGGGAAATGGAGGTGTTGCCGCCGTGGGTCGAGAGGAGGTGCTTGATTTTGTGGTCGGAGTAGGGTGCTGTCGAGCCGTTGATGTAGAAGTTGCAGTGAGCGAAGACTTGAGGGAGCTTCGGACGATCGTCTGTGGGTGCTTCGTCTTCCGATGTCTCTGTCTTGATAGCCGGAGATTGTGCTGACTGAGATACTGCTGTCGACGCTGGTGTGGCAGCAGCAGGATCTATCGGCTCCAGTAGATCACTAGGAGAACACTCATGGCTCGTCCAACTCGTCTCGCGCACCGTCCCATTCGGCTTGCGAAAGGGCGTGAAAGGGCTCACAACAGAATTCGGCTTATGCTTTTCAGCCTCGACCTTGATCCTCTTCGCCAGTCTATCCCCACTATCCTCGTCTTTCGTGACCTTGACAGTATCCCACAGACTCTGCTGCCCTCCCGTTCGCAGTCCCTTTGCGCCTCGTACCCAGCCGCCGTTCTCTGTTCTCCCATCGAGCCCAAAGTCCAGACTCCCCGCGCCGACTGTATCACTGACTCTCTTACCACCACCTGCGCCTGCTGAGAACTGCTCGCGAAGTTTAGAACTACGCGACTCGCGCCATGATGTGCTGCCCGAGAGGCGATTGTCTGCGCGTTGATGGCCCGTGGCGCTGCTGTTGAATGGGTCGAAGATGTTCCTCGATGGCTTCGCCGCCGGCGGCGCTTTGGTTGGCATCTTGTCGTGTAGATCGTTTCAAAGCACTGGTGGCAGTGCAATAACTGCTACTCATAGAGGGGCCATGTCCTCCATTTTGCGACACACACTCGATGATGCTCGACCGTTGCCCCGCAACGCCAACAGCAGGAGAACGCGAAAATGTCACGAAAGCGCTGCACGAAACATTCACCTCCACCACCACCACTTTCATACTATTACATCTCATGCTCCACCCTGACCCATAGCATGGACGCGATATGCACAATGTCATCTCCCCAAGATTATGGGGCCTCATGACCCCTCCCGCTCGTTCCATCTTATCTTCTACCTTGAAGCTTCAGCACACCACTCCGACGCTAATTCCGATCACCTCCCGACGAGGTCACGCAGCGCCACAGCTCTTCGACGATCTTAGCCCTCTTATAGCCACCTCCGGACTGCCTCGTCCACTTTCATACCTCTTCGCTTTCCTTTCCTGGTGCTGAGTTATGCAGAACCTCGGAACTATCGAAGCAATATTGTCTATTTTAGCTTTCTATCACCAAGGATGACCTGCGAAATCGTCGCCGTACCTGCATAGCTACCGGGATTACTGCGAGCATTACCTTTGGATTGCATTTGAGACTTTTGCTGGTTGCGAACGTTACCCTTTTGCAGAGATGAAGGGACACGTACTTCAGAGACCGGCCAGCCGGACCTGGCTTGCTGCTGAGGTCGTGGTTCTACTTGTTGCTGTTTGGAGTGGTATCAGTATGTTGAAGGAAAAGATCCTTCCCGCTCTACTTCTTGGCACATCACATGCTGTTGCGAGTATGTTCTGGAGTGGATGGAATAGCACTGCAGGTAGTCCATGGCGATATTCTGGGTCCAAGAACGACGATGGAGGCTACTGGTTCGAGCAGACGCAGAACGTGGTAGCGACTTTGCAGAGCACGTATTTCAATGGCTCATACTGGGTTGAAGATGTGTGTTGGGTGCATTGATGTGGTCTGAAGACAGCTAACGTGTTGTAGCCAGAGATTTTGCAATGGGCTGGCGCACTTGTAAACACTGTTCTTGTTGGCACGCAGAGGACTTTCGCACAAGCTTTGTCGGAATATGATGGGAACGTTCCAGGAGCTGAGACGTCGGCAGCAGAGATCCAGGCCGACATAAAAAAGTACTATTCGCAAATCGAGGGCTACTTTGGCGGCGAGGATGTGAACCAAATCTTTGATGCAGCTTACGATGATGCTCAATGGGTCGTGCTTGAGTGGCTCGAGGCTGTCAAGTTCATCAAGCAATATGATGCATATGCTGAGTCTTCCTATGGCCAAGAAGACATCGCAAAATTCGCCCATCGAGCTCACATCTTCTACAATATCGTCCAGGACAAGTTCGATACAACCCTCTGCGAGGGTGGCATAACATGGAATCCAACCCTTGCGACCTACAAAAATGCCATTACTAACGAGCTCTTCGTATCAAGCTCAGTAGCAATGTACCTTTACTACCCAGGTGACGACGATACAGACCCATATCCATCGACAGACTACACAAACAGAACGCTTCCGGCTCTACCCTTCCTTCGAGCCCACGATCCCCTTTTGCTCCAAAACGCACAGAACGAATGGACCTGGTTCAAATCCCACAACTTCACTAACGCCCAAGGTCTCATCGTTGACGGCTTCCATATTTCAGAGAACCAAACAAGCTGCGACGAACGCAACGAAATGGTCTACACGTACAACCAGGGCGTCATGCTCTCCGGATTACGTGGACTCTGGGAAGCCACCGGCGACACTTCATACCTCACCGACGGCTACGACCTCATCGATACCGTAATCAACGCCACAGGATGGAATAGTGGCGACTACTCACAAGCCACGCATTGGTGTGGCCTCGGTCGAGCTGGTATTCTAGAGGACTACTGTGACGCTCCAGCGAATTGTAGTCAAGACGCCCTTGTCTTCAAGGGTGCATACTTCGAACATCTTGATCTCTTCTGTGAGCCGCTTCCAACTAGCACGCCGCTAGTAGCAGGCCTTACATACGTCGCAGACGAAGCTCTTGCAACGTCCCACGCCGAGAAGTGCGGCAGCTACACCTCCTGGATACAACACAACGCCTGGGCCGCCCTCAACACGCGCGACGACAGTGGCATCATCGGTGAGTGGTGGGGTGCTAGCTACATCAACAGCACGCAGACTCCTGCTCCCAGGTATGCGGAGACGAAGCCGTATGGAAGCAGCGATGTGCGGAATGAGCCTCAATTGTTGTTGAGGGCGCCATGGAAATGCGAGGGGTCCGGTGGCTGTCGCAAGCCGAGCAGATATGCCACCAGCGGCAGGAGGGCAGCACGATTGCGGCGCGAGAGGATGGTGGGGAAGAGGCAGAATAGTGGTCAGGTCAGGACCGCGGAGACGCAGGCGCAGGGCTTGGCGGTTGTGAAGGCTGCGGCGAATGGTGGGTTGAAGAGGAGGGCGTTGGCGGACTACGGTGGAGGGGAGGCGGGTGCAGCATATTGAAATGGTTCGGCTGATGGGAGTACCTAGTGGTAACGAAGGAATCTAGTCGACCTCGAAAACTCAGCCGGCTTTCAAGCGACTCTAGCAGTTTCAGCTGTCCGTGCTCCTGCTTCTCGGGTGTGGACGTTTGCTCCAAGCTACAATTCCCCATTACAGCCGTGCCGCACAACACCGCAAAGACGATCTGACGGTCCTTGAGCACAGCCATGGCCGACAGCGACGATGAGTCGGACATGATCACAGTCACGGGGCCTGACATTGAATCGGAACACGCTGATCTGATACATCGCAAAGCTCAAAACAGTCATGGTCAGCGTCGAAGCCGATACCGCCGTAGCGAAAGGATCCGGCTATTGAGCGCTGCTGACTTGGTCCCTTGAACGCCTCGACACTCCAGTACATATGGAAGGTGTTCCCGACACAGTCAGCAAGCGTGTGCGGGAAAAATACGCTCTTCGCCGGCGACGGGATCACATGACTGTCACAGTGGCTTGACCTGAGGAAGGAGATGGAAGATCTGGCGGCCGCTATAGAAGAAATCGGACAAGTACAAGTCGCAGGTATCCAGCGTTTGCGAAACTTGTGCTCGAGCTCTAACACTTTGAAGGTGAACGAGGACTATTCGGTAGTGACAATGAATCGCATCGCTCGGAAAGCTTTGTGGAGTACGCGAGGATGTCTTGGGTGACCAGGCATTGGCAGTGCTGAGACAGCGGGAGCAGAATCATAACGAATGTTCCGATGACTAGTACGCTAGTCGTCAAATGTTCAAAGGGAGGCGGTCTCGAGCATGCTATGGCATACCTCAGAGCACCATAGCCAGGAGCCCCAATGTGCTGCGTCCGTCTGCAAGAAAGGTCCCGCTGGCGATGGATGCTCAGTATCATCTTCCGCGAGACATTCTCGCCAGCACAAACTTCTACCTACCTCAACACCTCCTTCGCATCCTCACACCCAATACTCTACCTCAGAATCACTCACACGCTCTGTCCAACTCCTCCTCACATTTAATTCCCGCAAGAGCCCAGGACCACCTCGGCGTATTCACCAGCCTCGGCGGGAAGAGCTCGAAGCTCGAAGCTCAAGGTGCGGAAGAAATCGGAATAGAGCTGTCCTTGTAGTAGCTATAGCTGTAATCGCTAGCGGCAGGGAGGAGGAGTGAAACATGGTTTCAAGCCATCTGCATGCACCCCAGACGACGGAGTGCACCTAGAGGGAACTGACAGGTGCTAGCGCAACGGCGCTGTGGGGGAGGTGAAGACGACTGGAGCCAGGCTTTGGGAAGAGCTCAAGGTTGAAAGTAGAATGTGTTCGAGAGTTGCCTGTACGGTGTGTCATGTCAGTAGAGATGATGAAGGGACTGCAGTGATGCGAACAACGTCTTCGATCATTCGCTGTGTACACTTTCCCTTTACAAAAAGCGTAATCTATGTCACACACATCAGTTACAGGAGCCAGCTCCTCAATCCTCGCCGGCCATCAATCTCATTCCTCCACAGTATACGGTATCTTGGTGCTTTTTGTCCCAGTCCCTCGAACAGAACCCAATGCTCCGACCCAATGCATCGCCAATAAGGACAGACGAGACAAGACAGACAACAGTAATGCATCCACATCCACAGACGCTCCAACAACCTTGCTCAGCCACTATTGTGCCTGCACCGTCATAGCATCGCTATGCGCGTTCTCCCACCTAGCAGGACGATTAGCCACAACCCCCTCGGCATGCACACCATTGCTCGCACCATTGGAACCAACTGCATGCTTCTGGAACTCCGTCGCCAGCTCCTCAATCTCGTGGCCAACCTTCTTGTGCTCCGTGAAAGGGTCGTACATGCGCTCGCGAATGTAGTCGTCCAGCTCCTCGTCGGTGATGTTTCGTAGCGCGAGCTCGCGGTCCATACCATCCTTCTGCGCAGCGCGGATAACGCCTCGGGTGACGACGACGGAGACCTCGCGGATGCGGTTGATGGCTGGGTAAAGCCAGTTGTCTTCGATCTCGGAGGGGAGGAGGGAGGTTGAGAGGGCTTCGGCGGAGGCGTAGATCATGTTTTGCGTGATGTTGACAGACTTGGACAGGATTGCGCCGAGGCCGATGCCAGGGAAGACATACCTGCGGCAGCTTGATCAGTATCAACAGATTCCAATGAGGTCATCCAGACTTACATGTTGTTGCCTTGGCCTGGCACAAGCTCCTTGCCCTCCCACTTGAGGGTCGGGAAAGGTGAGCCGGAGGCGAACAGGCACTTGCCCTTGGTGTACTTGATGGCCTCTTCGAACGTGCACTCGGACTTGCTGGAGGGGTTCGACAGTGGGAAGATGACCGGGCGGTCATTGAGCTCAGCCATACGTGTGAGGATCTCTGGTGTGAAGGCGCCGCCGATAGTGGAAAGACCCATGAGAATCGTTGGCTTGACGTACTCGACAACCTCGGGAAGAGTCTTGAACTGCTGGCCGTTGTTGTCGTCGCGTGCAAAGTAGATCTTGTGCTCAGCAAGCTTGCCACGGTCTAGGGTGACCAGACCTTGTGAGTCCACAAGCCAGAATCGCTTCTTTGCCTCCTCTTCGCTGAGACCCTCCTTCATGAAGAATTCCGTGAGCTGCTTGGCAACACCGACGCCAGCAGATCCAGCTCCGAGGAAGACGGCGCGCTGATCCTTGGGTGCAACACCGGACTGCTTGACAGCGTTGATGAAGCCACCAGTGATCACGGCACCAGTGCCCTGGATGTCGTCGTTGAACATGGTGTATGTGTCCTGATACCTCTCGAGCGATGGGAATGGGTTCTTAAAGTCCTCGAACTGAATGACAATGCTTGGCCATCGCTCGGTCAGAGCAGCCATCATCTCGTCCAAGAACTCCTTCTCTTCCTCGGCAGTTACCTTTGGCCGTCTGCTGCCCAAGTACAAGGGGTCGTCCCTGAGCTCTTCGTTGCTGGTGCCGAGGTCCAGGCAGAGTGGGAGGGTCCGCATAGGGTGGATACCGGCGCAGGCAGTGTAAAGGGAGAGCTTGCCGACGGGAATGCCCATGCCGTTGATGCCTAGATCGCCGAGACCCAAGATACGAGAGCCATCTGTGACGACAGTAATCTCAACCTCATGTGGCCAGTTCTGGATGACAGAGTGGAGGTGGCCCTTGTCTGCGAATGAGAGGTACATGCCTGGATGCTGTTAGACGGAACGTACAAACAGCCCTACATCGACCTACCCTCTGGCTGTGTGTAAAGTTCCGACCATCTTTGGCAAGCCTCGCCGACAGTGGGTGTGTAGATGAGGGGGGTGAATTCCTGCGCCGTTGTCAGCCATCTCCACGATATCTTCCTAACTTCACAAGACGACTAACCTTGACGTTCTCCGCCAACAGACGATAAAACAGGTTGACGTTGGTATTCCTCAAGACTGAGAGGTATTGGTACTTCTCAATGGGTGTCTTTCGCGAGGCCAAGATTGCCTTGCCTTGTGAGGGTCAGTGTGTTACCCACGAGGCTCATGTATCCCAATGCTCACATCTTTCACTCTGCGTCTCGAATGTGTCCACGGCCGGCGGGGTCAGGCCATACGTGTGGAGGTATTTGCGAGTCTCGATCGAGTCGGAGGTATCGTAGTCGGCACTGTCATGGGCGGAGAACTTAGCGCAAGATGAATTCATTGTCAAGGTTCAGCTACATACGGAGCTGGTACAGCCCGCCTCTCGGGGTGATGATGGTGGTGCTGGGCGGCATGCTTTATGTTGGCAGCCGGAGCTTGCGAGGCCTTGATTTGAGTCATGGCGGCGGTCTTCTGCGATGTTGGTCTCAGGTAATGGCGTCGAGTTGGTGCACTGCCGGTGGCCGAAGTTCTGGCTGTCCGTCGACGTGGTCTGGGTGTGGTCTGTACAGTCGTTGGTAGCAGGGCAGCGGTAGAGGTCACAAGAGGCAGTCGGGATTGTTGGAGCTTGAGGCACGAGGTAGTAGAGGTGCTAATAAGGGAGCCGGGAAAAGTTGCTCGCATGTTGGAGCTATGGACCAAGGTCGGGACCGGTCGGGTTGAAGTAGCAAGGACCGATGGTGATCAGCCGAGTGCAAAACTCGGGAGAGTGATACATGCAGCAGCGTAGGCGTTGCGCGTTGGGAGACAAAAAGTAGCAAATGCCGCTCCGAGACGTGCTGACCACATCCACGAAAAGTCAGGGTGCAATGCAATCTAGGATCCTGCTCCACGTGCCAGACGATAAGGTCTGTGGAGCGTTGCGAGGTCAATCCTCTGTCCTTTCGAACGCTGTGAGTGGCAGCGAGAGGAGACCCGACCGCTTCGTTCGTCCTTATAGGAGAGGTACTACTACGGAGACGACGCCCGACACCAGCCGTTCCATGCCGTTGCTGAGGCGTGTCTCACATGGGCACCACGCACGGCCAGCGGACTCTGCTGTTATGAGAGAGAGCTGGGAGCGGGGTGGGGGCGGTGTGCTCGTCTTCGCGTTGCATCGAGTGTGGGGATGTTTTCAGCTTTGCTCATTGCGGTCCCTCAAGATTATCGTGACCGCGGGAGTGCCTTTCCTTAGCAAGTTTAGCGCCGCCCAGTGTCGGAATCGTCTGCCGTCTCACTAGCAGCTTTCATACCCGTCGTCGGCGCTGCAACTTTTGTTGCTCTGGCTGTCGGCGAACGGAGGAGGATGCTGTACCATGTAGGTGACAGCCTCGACACGCGGTTGATCAGCGGACTCCGACACCCAAAACATCTCACCCGCCGATGGAATAGACCTTCAACGCTTCGTTCCATGCCTTGACCAGCGGCAGGTGCACGAAAGCGATAACGACCATCCCGCAGCGCAGGGACGTCGCTTCTCGACTCCCCGGCGTTGGTGGTTGCCGACGCGAATGCTGATGAAGCTCGACGTGCGACATTCACTACACTCCCTCCTGCAAGCATATCACTCGTGTGCAAACGCCATGCGAGCGTCTTCAGAACGCCTCTTGTCTCTGCGCAATTGAGGCCCGGATGTCGTTGCTTTTCAATGAGTGCGCGCCTGAGGCACACGCGCATTGGAGGCGCGTCAAGCTCTGCTCTGCGATGCTATGGCTACGTCAGAATTCCGTGCACAGGTAGTGACGTTGGAGGACATAGCAAACTTGGTAAGTGCCAGACTCCATCACCAGTTGTCTTTCACCACTTCGAGCTCTGTTTCGGTGTTCGTTGTCGTCATTGGTTGCATCCTGAAGGCACACGACTTCCTACCGCGTTCTGCCTACGGTTCGCGCGCTAGAGAGCAGGGACCTACGCCTGACGACCGTCTGTCAATTGCATCCTTCGAAACATAGCATTGCACTGCCCGCCTCGGACCACAGCACACCTCCAACACCACCATCCAAGATGACTTCCTGCTTCGGCCTTTTCGGCAAGACCGACGACGACAGAGCACCACTGCTGCCTCAATACCATGACGACACCGAACTGCAGCGTAGGCTGCACCAGAAGCTGCACACCTACCAGATGTTCCGAGCGATATCTCAAGGATATATGCCAAGCACAGAACAGGTCATCATCAACCTCAGGACGCTAATGGCCAGCGATGTGCTCAACCCCGACAACCCAGATCTATCACAGAGCGGCAGGAGGCTGGTCAAATACGCCAAGACGTGGCTCCAGCAGTTCATGGACCTACTGCAGCACAAGAACGACAGAGATCAGATTCAGGACTTGCTGTGGTTTTTGAGTAAGAGCAAGATTTCGGTAGACGTCGACGACATTGCAGCGAGAGCACAGAAGAGCAAGGCCAAGGCCGACACAGCTGCTGCCTACCAGAGCTTGAAGACTGTGGGCTCTCTACTCCTCACCAACTCCGACTTCCGCATCTTCTTGAGCGACCTGAATGTCATTGGCCGAGAGATATTCCGAGATTCGGCATTCACGCTGTCCGCCGTGGCAGAAGAGGCAGGCAAGAAGGTTGAGCCAGCGCCAGGACAAGAAGAGTTGGTAGCTAAGCCAGGCGAAGATGGAAAGAAGACGCCTCCCACTACGCAAGAGCTTGGTAGGGAAGTGGCAGACGTTACCAACGTAATCGCAAATGGCACTGCAAAGGTGGCACAATCAGCTGCAGAAAGTGCAGAAGAGAAGCTGGCTGGCGACGAGGGCAAGACCTTGCTCAACCGCCTAAAGCAGGCCGTCTTCCAACTTCGGGAGCGCACCGACTACTCTGAGTCGGTCTCCACGTTGTCTCTTTTACTGAAGCGTTATGCAATGGCCTACTCCCGCGTTGCTGAGGATGTTGTGGACGTTGCACAACGCGACGTACACGAAAACGAAGCGCTCGATCGTGCTATGCACAACATGTGGATCTTCGTAAAGAGCTTCGGAGACACAACCGAATGGGAGAGATGCGAGTCGCTACTCAAGCAGGTCATGACACACAGCAAGAGTAACCCAGACTTTGAGAACCTCATGATCGATACTGGCAACTCTCTCCAGAAGCTGTTGACCGACCCAGAGTTTTTCGACAATGCTGCTGAGAAGTTCAACGAGCTCAGAGGAAAGAGCCAGAAGGCTGGAAAGGGCAGCGACCTCAGCAAGGATGTGGAGGCTCTGATCAACCAGATCGAGGTCACACTAAAGTCTGTCCTGCAAGACGAAGACATCCACAACTTGATCCAGAGCAGCCTACGCATCTTCAAGATTCTGTCACCGACCGCTCAAGCCACTAACCCAGAGCTGCTACAAGATGCCATCAACGTCTTTGTACCGCTGCTCATCGCTGCGGTCCAGTACATCCCAATTCCAAGAGTTGAAGTCAGCACACCGGAGGCGGATATCCTGTTGGAGAACCTGATCATCGAGCCTGGAAAGACTGTTAACCAGACGTCCTTTCTGCCTTATCGTCTGAAGGTGGAGACCTACAATGATCTTGAGATCCGCAAGGCCAAGTTCAAGACTACCACTGCTACTACGAACTTGATGACTGTCAAGATCGACGGCCTCTCCTTCAAGGCCGAGGAGATTGGCTTCTGGATGCGCGCACACAAGGGGCTGCTTCGTCTGGCTGATGAGGGTATCGCCAGCTTCGCGCTGGATGAGAAGGGTATTGACATTCATTTCGACGTCGAGATCTGCAAGGAGAAGCTCGAGCAGATTTTGACACTCAAGGTAAGTTGAGCAAAGCGAGGCGCGCGCCTCACTCCCCGCCTAACATCAGTTGCTGAGTTGCCGGTGTTTGTGCCTGGACCATAGCTAACACCGCTTTCTTTGAATAGGCCGTTCGTGTCCACATCCACAAGCTCAACTACACCATGCGCAAGTCGAAGTTTAGCTGGTTCGGATGGCTCCTGAAGCCGCTTCTTCGTCCCATCGTGCGGAAGACGATGGAAAAGCAGCTCGCGACAGCGCTGGCGGACTTTTTTCACTCTGCAAATCGCGAGCTCGTCTATGCTCGGGAGCGCCTGCGCGCAACGCGCATTTCCGACCCTAACGATTTGATGACGTTCTTCAAGGCAGTCACAGCTCGTCTCACACCTGAAGACGATCCCGACCTTTACACGCGCGTCGGTGTCGCACAACCAGGTAAGGGCGTCTTCAAGAACGTATACGCCCCCGGGAGCATTGTGAAGGTCTGGAACGAACAGGCTAGCCAGGCGGCCGAGAGAATAGAGGATTTTGAGGAAGGCGGATGGCGCAACGAGATCTTCGACACGCATGTCCAAACCATGACCTAACTCGAGCAAGACTACAGCAAAACTACAGCAACCACCGTACAGAATGGCACACCAGATGGCGTACACAGGCGCGAGGCGCGGCGATCGCAAAGCAACAGGCTGGACGATGGGGATTATGGATTTAGGATTGTAATGATGTATATGTAGTGATGATGAAACATTCGATTTTTGAGAGGACCCCTTGGTTCCCGATTCTCGTCCAAAAGAGGGCGGAAAGCCCGCCGGGTGATCGTCGCCCGAGCTGAAACTGCGCTGGCGATGGTGCTAAAGGGCAAGTATGGCTCATTTCATTGTCGTGGTATCGTCCGTAATGCCGACGCGATGGCTCCTGACTGTCTGGGATTTCAGTAATGACGGCTTCTGGGCACGATGTGCCTGCCTCTCCAGCTTACAACACGTTTGGCTGAGGTCATATTGCAGCATCGTGAGGCTCGAGACTCGGTCGGATCTGGGGATGTGCCTGCTTGACAACTCGATGAGGATCATTGACGTGAAGCAGGCCGTCTCTTGGTAAGCCGTTAACCCATCACTCCCGCGCATGGCATAGCTGGTTAAGTTGCAGATCGCGATGTGATACGCCTGTGAGTCCAATGCTGTCTGGAGACTCACAAGAAACACTCAACTCGACTCTTGTTCTGACGGGTCGGGTCGTGCCCATGATGTAAGTCTTGATTGCGGCATTCAGCCCTCATCCCCTTCCACTCTTTGAGGGTCTTCTTGGCTTACTGCTTGAGCCCCTCTTCACTTAGGCTGGCTAACGACACTTCGCATGATCCACATCAATCTGTGCATGAGCCTCTCGTTCTCGTCCTCGGTCGTCTGTCAGTCAATAGTAAGGCCCGGCATCGAAGGCAAGGGCGCGCGCGGGAAGTTCTTCGGAGATCTGGAGTCGCATTTCGGCGAGGAGTCGTAGGAGACGACAGACTGATGCTGTAATTTGAGTCTCTTTGCGCACACTTTTGGAGGTTGCTTTGCTGGCGATGGCGAATTGTGAGCCGTGCACTTGGCGTTCACATGTTCAGACGAAACAGCAGATATGACGATACAGCGGCAGAAACATATACGCGCCAAGCCAGTCACGTTACTCGCTATCCAATCGCTGATTCAAGAGTTTGACCGGTTCGTGTGAGTTGACTGACTTGACAGGCTGTATCTTGGTCAATGGTTCGGAAAAGAGAACTTCCTGGATTGGCTGCTGAAGCCGTTAAGTATTGATGACCCGCCAAATGCCCGTCCGCTCAAGAGCTTGTGCTCAAGCGTGGGGATTGAACTCACCCACGCTGTCTTGCATTCAAGAGAAGACTCTCTGGTACTCAGTCCATTTTGATTCGTGGTTCGATTGGTGCAGGCAAACTTTTCTCGACCACCCAATGGTTCTAGTCTTTCCTGTCGCGGACCCCAGATACGACGATCGAAAATTTGTCTGGCATCTTCATCAGAGGATACTACATGTACTCGGATATGCCACTGCTGTAGTCGGCCGTGGCACCGCCCACTACCTTCACTTGAAGCTCTTCATTCCTGCTGCCTTTAGTGTTCAGGAAACATGCCAGAGCGTGCAAGTAAAAAGGTTGGCTGTAGTGATGCTGCTGACCGGGTCGAGCTCGATGTGAATACGTCGGAGTTTGCACTCGGCTTGTGAAAGTACATCATGGATGCAGTCCATAGGTGTCCATAGGTGTGGCGACGAGCCGAAGCGACAATCTAGACCAAACCTGTTGGTTATGCGTTACGGGGCGGTGGCCGAACGCTCGAAGGAAAGAGCGTCACGTCTTCACTCACGGTGACGACTCAAGGCAAGGTCGATGATGGCGCTATAAGTTTGGAAGGTCAACGCAGAAGCTCATATTGCAGGCAAGATGAAGACTAGAACTATGCCGTGACACCTAGCTCGCAGGCGAAGCATCACTGGGAACTTTACAGGCATCAACTTCAGCCACTCAGTCATGTCACAATCCATCGCATCCTGAGCTCGCCACCACATCCTCATGGTCTACTATCCCGCAGCGAGAGTATATCAGATTCACGAGAGGCTTCCTTACCATCAACGCCTTGGTCGGATATGTCAACTCATGCATGACCGTTACGTTACATAAGAAAGTTCTGACCTCACGCAAAAGAGCAAAAGAGGAAGGCACAACAACGACCGCAAGTCCTGAAACGTGCTCAACGAGAACCCACCTTCACTTCCGAGTCACCCGACTGCAGCAACTGATACTCTAGGTTCACACCTATGGAGCATCCTACCGACAACAGTTCGACACCTCCGCCATCATGGCGCACGTTAAAAGCGGCTACCATGCCTTGCGTACCTCGACAGCCTTCATTACCTTCGTCATCTCCTATGCCATTTACACGGACTCCTTCCTCTACGCCGCCATCGTGCCGGTGGCGCCGTTTGCGCTGGAGAAGCAAGTCGACAAGGGGAAGGTGCAGGTCTGGGTCGCTATATTGTTGGGATCGTTTGGTATCGGATGCTTCGTGAGCTCAGGTAAGTGGGTAGGTGCTGGCTGTCTCAAGGGAAAAGGTGCCGATGCTGGCGGCAAAAGGGAGAACGCGCAAAAAAACAGCACCGGACAATAATCGGCAAAAACACACAAGCTGACGCGCAACAGTGCCATGGGGATACTACACCGATCGCAGCACATCACGCCGAACACCATTCCTGCTTGGCTTGCTGGTCCTCCTGATCACCACGGGCCTCCTATGGCTTGCGCCCTACATCAAGTCTAATGGCCTCGCCGTCCAGGTCATCGCTCGAGTACTACAAGGCTTCGCCAGCACCATCGTCTGGATGACCGGCCTTGCCATCCTTGTTGACCTGGTAGGCCACACCCGCATTGGAGGTAAGGACTGAGACTGGATACCATGAAAGATGTGTTGCTGATGCATGATAGAGTACAGCGGCTACATCGGTATTGCACTTAACCTTGGCAATCTGACTGGACCATTACTTGGAGGCGTCGTCTTCGCGAAATCTGGCTACCACGCCGTCTTCGGTCTCATCACCGGCATAGTATCGGTCGATATTCTGCTACGCCTGATCATGAGAGAGAAGGCGGTGCAGAAAGCAGTGCGTACGGCACAGTCAACCGAGTCGCTTGAGCCCCTGAAGTCTCATGTACTTGCACCGAACGGTGGTCCAGACATCGAGAAGACGGCGGCCATCGAGGCGACGCTCACCGATACCCCAAGCTCTACACCAGACGACACCTCCCTGGTACCGTCCACTTGCCCGTCATCTACGGTAAGTCGACTTCCAGTAATGCTCCGACTCCTTTTCTCGCCACGTTTCATCATGGCAATCTGGGGTATCTTGGTACTCGCTATGGTGTACACTGGCTTCGAGACTGTGCTGCCAATGGCTGTTCACAAACTCTTTGGCTGGGATTCTGAAGGTGGCGGACTCGTCTTCTTGCCACTGTCGCTGCCATCACTCTTTGGGCCTCTCGTCGGCAAGTTTACCGACCGCCACGGTGGACGATGGGTCACAGCAGCCGCCTTCGCAACGATCTGTCCAGCCTTGATCCTGCTCCGATTGGTCGACGAGAACAGTATCTACCACAAAATCTTGCTGTGCGCCCTGCTTGTGATCATCGGCAGTTGCTTGACGCTCATACTAGAGCCACTCTTTGCCGAGATCACTGGTCGGGCGACAAAGCTGGAGACACTGGACGCCGGCATTCTTGTCAGCAAGATTGTTGGGCGTGGCTACTATGCACAAGCGTATGCGCACTTCAACTGGGCCTGGGCTTTGGGCAATACACTGGGCCCAGTCTTATCTGGTTCCATAGCAGAAGCTGCAGGTTGGAAGACCGCAATGTTGTGCATGGGTATTCTTTGTGGAGTGAGCGCTATACCGATGGCGTTATGGATAGATGGCTGGCTGTTGTAGAGGGATACATCCTGGTGTGAAACCGGATAAAGAGACACGTGCGGCGATGCCCCAGACGTGGCTGTAGATATGATGAACGGCATGGCAATTTTGCAAAGTTGTAGACATGGTGGTGCTGGATTAACCCTTCTCGCATTATGGTGTAAACTTCTCTTGGCATTGGGTGTTATCGGCTGGGCACTCTTTCGTCGAGGATGATAACACCGTGTCATTCCAGCCAGCTCGTCGAGGTGGACTATCTTTGGGCCTTCAATTCGCAGGACCGGCCGGACTATCCCAGTTGTACATCGTAGAGTCAAGCCACGCACTTTGATGAGCCAATTGCCTTTGCAAGAGTTCATACTGCTGCCTTTGCTGTTCATACTGCTGCCTTTGCTGTTCATACTGCTGTCTTTGCTGCTCCATCTGCTGCTCAAGCGCTCTATACCTCGCTTCCCACGACGGCTCCTGACCCATCGTGGGCATCAGAGAGGGCTGGAGACTTGCTTTGTCGAGCGCGTTGCCGGCGGAGCCGATGCTGGTATTGCCAGTTTCCGCATTGGTCGCTGGTGGAGACTGACCATAGCTCAATTGTGTATATGTGATATCGTTGAAGTCCGGACCCGGGTGAGATGGAGGCGCACCATACATGGCAGTCCCTTGTTGCCCTAATTGCGTGGTCGGATCCAGTATGAAAGACTGCGTTGGTGTGATGTCTCCAGAGTAGTCGTAAAGTATGTTGTTCTGGTCAGTGGGAGCAAGACTGTTGGGGAAAGCGACTAGATCTGCAGTATCGCCATAGTAGGTCTGCATTCGCAGAGCGGAAGGATCGGGGAAGTGCCAGTCCTGCAATTGGGCCTCGGTGGATGCTATCGGCTGCGCATCAAATCCATTGGCAACAAAGCTAGTATGAGGTGACGTATTCTCGAGACTGTATGAGTCTTGTTGCGTCGTTGGCATTTGCGTTGTTATGTTGGACATGTAAGGATTTCCTCCAGACTGTGATTTCCTCGATAGCCAAGACATGCCCCAGCTTAGCCTTTTGCTGTCAGATGAAGGAGCAGACGTTGACAAATGTTGGGAGGTGTCCGTGTCTGTGTAGGGCGAAGGCGAACTGTTAGCTTTGTGCATGCTGGGCCTACTGGAATCCGTCTCATTTGACTGTACACTCTCACCAAGTGAGGACCCCCGGCCTTGTGTCTGTTGCGTCGGATTCGAGTCGACTGAACGGGGTTTCTTCTGCCTCTTGCTACTACTTCCTGTGCCATACGCCGTCATGCTCCAAGGCAAGACTGGAGGAGCTGCTGAGCTAGAGGATGTGGCAGAGCTTCGTCGCCGTTTTTGATCCGCCGCTGAAGATGCATTGTGCTTGCTTCCCAGCTTTTTGCTTTTGCTTTCGGTGACCAGATCACGATTGAACTGGCTCGTTGCTTTGAGAAACTCAATGTGGGCGCAGATCATGGTATCAAGACGTTGCTGATCCTTATCGACATACTGCTTGTTGGGATCGAGGGTCTGTTTGGATGCGTTCCTGCCGTAGGTCCAGATGCTCTCGCCAGCCTTCGTGCGCGCGTTGGGGTTAGCTCCACGAGCCAGCAAAGCCGAGAATACAACGATGTTGCCAAGGCGCATCGCCAGGTGTAGTGGCGTCTCGCCTTTCGCGTTACAAGCATTGATATCAGCACCGCGGTCGATTAGCTTCTCGATATGGCCAGCTTGGATCGTGGTCGTAGTATCTGAGTTCTCCAGAATATTCAGGATTGCATTTGACGACAGAGGTTGACTGATGGTGGCGATAGAGCTCCTGTTAGGTTGATAGCTGCGCCGCCGCGAGGTAGCAAGACTTCCAGCGACAGACTGGTGTCTGCCCTCTGTGAAGAAGCTGCTCCCGATCGAAGTCCTCCTGAACCAATTGATGAAACCTGGTGGAAGGTCCTCCTTTTGTTCGATCTGTGCTACAGTAGAGTCGGGTGTCGGAGTGAATGTGTTGGCAGGAGATGCCTGCTCGCGTTTCGTGTCAGGAGTTCCTGCTGGCCCTTCCTCCACTACCGATGGCAATCGTGCGTGTGAGGTAGATGGAAACCCGTACTGGACGTTGCGGAAGTCATGTTGTTCTTCGGGTGGTGTGAGATTCATCTGTGGATTGTACGAAAACCCGTGGTACATATCATCATCAGCCTGGCTGATAGCAACATTGCTATCCCCATCTATCATGCCATTGGAGTATTGGACAGATGCGTTGCTTGATTCCGCCCGACTGGAATCAGCATCGACAGATACATTGCGAACAAGTTCGGGCTCGCTCCCATGCGTGTCTGGCGAGGCAGTGCTGTTGTCTCTATGGAAAGCTCGTAGCAGTTTACTCCGACGAACCTCACGACCTTCTGGGTTCTTCAGCCGGGCCTCATCGGGTCTGTAGCCGAAGATATCATGCCAGTGATTACGACACGTACTCTCGCTGGTGAAGACAGATTAGTACAACGGCTGGGTCGCAGTCGGCATCACAAGCATCACTCACGATGGACCCTCGCCATCCGCGTCTCGCATGATCTTGGTGACATCATCGAAGGGCAAGTCAGTATGTATGATGAGTTTGATGAGCTGTCTGGATCGTTCCGGCGTCCATTCGTACGGTTTCCTGCCTCGAGCTATCTTGGTGCCTTCTCCATCACTCTGTTTGGGTGGTTCCCACTCGTAATTGTGGAAAATACTCTGGCCAGGGCCTAATATCTTCGCTGGGAACTTCTTGCGCGTGGCCACAGATGTCTTCGACCTCGCGCCGTTATCCTGGCTGCCCACGTCCCGACCAGGTTCGCGATCTTGCGCGGGCTGATCGCCTGCTCGATCCTGGGGAGCATACATTTCTAGAAGCTCGCGCTGTTACATTCACATGATAATGGCGACATAGATCTCTGTCGAAGCAGTTGATGAAGTTGGCTGATTTTGTTTGCCCGGACTCAAGATCCTGGGAGTGCCGAGCTTGAAACAGACGAGGGAACGTGGCGGAGTGGCCCTTTTCGACAAGCGTTATCGTTGGCGTGTCTTGGTTGTTTTACGAACCTTCACAGTGTCGAGGAAATGTTGAATGAGACCTAGATCTGAAAGAAAACGAGAAACTGGTCCAGATACTGCCCTGCCGAGCAAGCGACATTACGCGGTCAAAGTTCTACCAGTGAAACTCTGCCCGCATATGCAGTCCAACCGCATATGACTCTACATACTACACAAAAGTCGCTGCTTGCAACATGGGCGAACACCCTTGACATCAGTGACAACATCTGTACCACCGCATACAGCAAGTTGGATTCGGATCTTAAGATCTTGTGTTGTAATCGCTTGCATTCTTGACAGCACCGGTCAATGGCCCCCGCATCATGCCGCATCGCGACGAGAGCAGACAAGCCAAGCTTCAAGCCACACCGGGATGATAAGTAAAGATCCGGTCTCATTGGTGCTTGGTCTATCATGAGCGCGGAACTTCTTTCGTTACTCGGTAGCCTTCGATCTCGGCCTTGCTCTTCTTCAAGGGAGCGATGCAGTCGCGAAATCCAGAAGACCTAGGAGATGAAAGGCCTGCGATGTTGAGTAGCGGCCAGTCCTTGACGGGAGGCGAACCCCCACCGTTCATGGCGCTCGAAAGACACAGGCTATCAGGAGTCTTCGGGGATAGCCCCGCAGGCATCGACCAGCCACCTACCAAAGAGCCTTTCTGCAAGCCAGCTGGGATCGGAGGCGTAGTTGCGCTGCCAGAACTGGCAACAGGCTGATGACTTGACACTATAAGCAACATAGCTTGCTCGACCCTGGACGTCTGCAAATGCTGATCAAAGGCCTGCCTTGAAAGAGAGGTATTCTTAACAGCGCAGTCGTCTTGGCGGGATATGGTACCCGGATCGTTTACAATACCCTGATTGGCTGCCCAGAATAATAGCATGATTCGGGTTGTGATCGACATTTACAGACCGGCAGAGCCTCAAGTTCTTGAGTTGTTGCTCGACGTTGGGATCTCGATTCCGTGTGTTACTCTGGGGACAATGCAAGTGTAGCAGTATCCTCGGTAGGAAGTTCGAGGTCTGCAAAATGGAGTGTGCAAAGCGCGAAGGATATATGATGTACGCGGTTTGCTCTGCTTGCTTCCGTTTGACTTCGCAGTGACAAGTCCTCGCTCGTGGTCATCGATCTTGGGCGGAGTGGCGCCTCGGAGACAATAGTCAATCTAGAATACTGTGCAAGCACTTCGACCGGGACTGAAGGAGCTGCGTGAAAAGCCACCATGCCGTATATGCTGGTGCCAGATGATGTTGTCGAGCCAAGGAAAGCAAAACAATCGAGGAATACCTACAGTCTTGATCGTTACCTATCTTCGGGACCTTGCGACGAGCCATACGCGACGGTCGACATACCAAACGAGCTCATCGCAGAGGATAAGCAGAGGAAGTGGGCCAGAGTCCAAGTGTGGTATGATCAGGTAACCCTGCCGAGCACTACGGATCCTTCTGACTTGGCTGAAACGATTCCAGGTGCAAAAGACTGATGCTAAAGCTGCGTAAGCATAAGACTTGAGGACGTAGACGGATACGTTCAATGAGTGTAGGCCAGCCTGGCTACCGACCACTCTAAGCAGAGTAACTGAATGCACCTGGAGCTCAGTTATTGGCAGTTTGTCAAAGTGAGATCATAGAACCGCGCAAGAAGGTCGCAGAATCCTGAAGGAGTCGCCGTTGGGCTGATGAAGATGCTTATCAGTGGCGAGATGTTGTTATGTTGGAAGAACGCGAAGGAAAGCGCGTCTCAGAGATTTGGCTAGCACGGAGGCGAGCGGCACGTTCCGAACGAAGCAAGCCATCGGGGGTTGTCCGTGGCCTGATGAAGTCCATTGAAGGTCGTACATACAGCTGCAACGTCTATACTTCATGATGGGGCAGTCTTGTTCTTGAGATCACTCCATGCAGGTGCCGGAACGCTCAGGATCCTACACAGATCCTTCCGACGCTTTCTAAAATCATCATACAAGCTCTTCCACACTGTCCGGTCTCGACAATCGGGCTTTCCATCGCAGTCCGGCTGCATTTCTGCCAGGCCTTCATGAGGCCACATCACCCATGGCTTAGGCAGCGGCCAATCGCTGAAATGGACAAGCTTCGCCTCAGCAAGAGCGCGGTCAGGATCCCATTCGTACTTTGACTGCAGAGCTCGTGGTCCATTGATCGTGCCCAGGTACGCCGAGTGGTCGTGTTTGCGGAACTCAGCGCTCAGCATTGCGTATGGCCTATGTGGTAGGACCATCGCGGATGCGCCAAAGCGATGATTGAGTAGGTCCATGTCATAGTTTCTGCCTACTTGGAAGCCGGGCTTCAACTTCCATGACATGAGGATATCAATGAAATTGCGCAATTCCAAGGGATTCGGCTCGATTAGCATCAAGAGGCTCGTTAGCTGCCAATCGCTCGGCTTCTTGTCGACAGACCAGTACGCTCGTGGCATCGCGATTTGCGCCTTTGGTGCCAGGAAAAGCTCGTCCATGTGTTGAAGCAGAGTAATGTCGCTGTCAATGTGCAGAACTCTATCGTACTCACCAAGCTCGAAGGCGCGCAACTTCGTTATAGATGTCGCCCATGAGCTGGGTGCATTGAGTGTTCCAGGCTGTGCTTTGCCGTCGGTATCGAGCAGCGACACAGGGCGAAGCTTGACGTTCCATAGCCTTTGTGCTCGGATCAAAAGTTGGCTGTTTCGGTCTTGTGGCGATTCATCTTCAAGATCCCACTCATCTGGGTATAGCATCACACGCTCTGCTTTGCTTCCATATCGATGGAGTGCCTCAAAAACCATGTACGAGTTGCAAAGGTTGTGATTATCTGTCACGTATCTGGGCGATGGTCAGCAGAAGCTTCGCTGTCAGCAAGAGAGGGCAGCTCACTGCACATAAGCAAACCGGCTCCAGTCTGTGGGAGTTGCTTTGGGAGCACGCTTTGGTGCAGCGTTCCAATAGAACAATAGACATAATGCAAACAGCACCGTGGCGAGAAGTGCTCGATGTCGTCTGAGTGCGAGTGTGAAGTGGTGCCTCAGGGTGCCAATGAAGCTTTGATCTCGTGGCTCATAGCGAGGCTTGACGATCGGATTGCCCCAATCATCATATTGCTCGCCCATCACCAAGATTGATCACCTTTCGTCTTTCATGTCGATGTTCGAGGTAAGTCCAATGTTCGGACCGCTGTTGCCGATGACCCCTGATCGGAAAAGTGAGGTCAGGGATCGTGACGTCCACGCGTCCCTCAGAAATCGAACTTTGTGTTACCATGAGGGAGACTTTGTCGGAGGAGATGACCATGGTTTCTATGAGCATACGAAACAATACGGGAAGTTGGTACCTGATGTGTGAAGGTACGAATGATGCCAGTGCAAGAAACCGAGAAACCGCACCTTTTTGCAGCGCAGATGGAGATGGCCTGTGCGTACGCGACTTGCTTCACTTCCTTCTTCTCATCCAGTGGCAACGATATCATCGAATCTGGCGATCAATGACTCATCTAAGTATTATTCTCGACATGTAGCCATTTTCTTGACAGTCTTTCTCGTGCTGCAGTCGTCTACGGCGATGCAGACGAACCTTCGTGTAACCGCCCTCGCAAGGATATTGGGTCAGGACGCCTTTATGATATATGCGACATGTACAGGTTTCAAGAAAGACTATGTGCCCGCCAGCTTGTACTTTACGATCCAAGGAGTGGCTGAGCTGTAGCATCCAGCATCTTAACACAGCATACCGCATTCACAATGGCAATAAAACGATAATCGATCTCGGACCAGGTCTCGCTCCACGCGAAGCTGCGAGCGATGCACTCCTTCGCTTCGTACAGGCACTGGACGAAGCCGATGAAGAACTCTTGCGATCCGCATTCACAAGCGGTGGTGTGCTTGTCTGCTCTGGCAGCAGCTCCAGGACAAGAGCACCATCCACAAGAGGGCATCGATAACATCGTCAAGGGAGAATACGCCCATGTAGGATCGATGGACTCGTCATCACCTCAGCAACTTTCGAGTAGAATTCAAGAAAAACCAGAAACAGGAGGGAAGTGACTTGCTATGTTCTCGCGCAACACTTTCACTTTCGCAGTAGCGAAGGACGAAACCCTAGCAAGAAGGACTATTTAAATCTCGGTAGCACCTACTGGGCAGATGTGGTCAAGGATGGGACAGGTGAAGAGGCATTGTGGAAGATCAGACGACTTTAACGGAGCAATCTCTGAAGTGACGGTTATCGAGTTGTTACAGGTGGATGAGGTGAAGCTGAAAGGGAACGAACACAGAAAGCCGAAGCAATAGCGCAGATATTAGGTGATTTCATTAGAGAACTCGTTGCGAAGCTATCGCCACCCTCTCTTCAAGCGTAGAACGCCTGTGTCTCAGCGAAGTCGTTGTCAATCTTCGCCAAAACCGCGTTCCCATCAGCTTGCGCACTGGCCGGCGCCTTCGCCAACAAAGCCTGCCCATACTCATTCGTATCCTGCCTCAACGTCGTCAAAGTCTGCTGCACGGTACCCTTCAAACCAGCATTAGTGAACTGGTGCTTCTTGTTCTCAATGCTGGTCAGCGTAGCATCAACATTTGGCGACAGGATTGTGTTAATGTAGTTGATGATGGAAGCAGCCTCGGAGTCGTTGACTGGCTGGGAGGCATTGGCGGTGTCGGTTGCCTCATTGATGGTGGCCCCGAGGTCGTCGGCGGCGTTCTGGACAGGAAGGGCACCGAAGAGGCCGCCGTTGAAGCGGTCTGCGGCGGCTTTGAGATCGAGAGTGTCTTGATTGATGGCCCGCAGGTCGTAGTCAATGGAGGCTGCGTCGCGCTTGACTACGTAGGCGGAGGCTACAGCGATGAAGTAGACGAGGTCCTTGATGGCGACCATGGTGGCGGTCGCTGAAATCTGACTGTGGGTATTTGAGTGCTTTGTGGAATGTCTCGAAGTTGAGTTGTTCTCTGATGGGATGCAGACTTGAAGAGGCCCAACGGTAGCTTTATATCTTCTGTTCTGCCTACATCAAGGCCTGCCATTTCTGGATTGTTGAGGAAACTTCACGTACATCTACTCTGCCTCGGATTGTGCGTTCGACTTCATACCAAGACAATTCGTTCGTGGGTATGTTGTGTGCTAGTCCAAGGAAACTTTGTCGCCGAGGCAGAGAATGGCTTCTATGGTTTGCTCTTCTGGTCGAATAAGCTCGCAAGGGCACCAAGCATACTTGAGACTGCAGATTAGACTATGCACGAAGAATGTACATCGCACCTGTAGCAGTTAGTTCATAGCACCCTGAAGTCAAGATTAAGCGACGAAAGCTCAAAGCAAAGTAGCAGAAGTGTGGAGATGGTCCAACAGAATGACCGTTGTAGATCTTTACCGGTTATCCAAGGACACCTTATATATGAAGAAGTCTTAAAGCTGAACCACGGGGACATAGTCTATAGACTAAGCCATGCATGACTTGGCAGGCAGACATAGGAGCCGCGGACAAATTGGTGGTAGAGCAGCATGTATGACCGTGATGACCATGATACACCCGGGTGCCACGCTTCGTAGATGTCTTCTACGGCCATAAATGCTGGATAATGAGGCCTGAGATGTCTCCTTCTGTATGATGAGCCGTATTCGTAACTACTCCTAGAGTCTCTCTGCCAGGCTCGAGCATCAAGGGGTGGAGCTGGCGGGTTCACTGCGCTGCGAGCAACAGTGTGACCTTCCAATTCCGCCCTAGGTATTCATCGCGACAAGGCTCAGACCTCCGGCTTGGTATTCTTGATGGCGACAAGGCTGGCTCTCGTTGGCTGTAGCGGTCAGCTTGCACGTGCCAAGCGTGCATGTCTTCCAGCTGCAGTTGATGTTCATGGGTCGGCACGTTCCAACTTTGTAGATCTCCTGCTGTACTACATCCCTGTTACCACCACGATGTTCTGCTGTGTGGTATGCTTTCTGACCACATGGCTTGGCCATACAGATGCGCGGGGCATGGTTCTGTGCTAAGGTATAACGTGATTAAAATACCTCGGCCACGTTCCGTGAAGCCAGATTCGTGCGTGAAGTCGAGCGAACGCACTTTTGTGCATGATGTTCGGAAATATGTTAGATGTTTATGCTTAGCAGCAAAGTAGTAACGCCTCTCATAGCATCTTGGCTGGCCCCTGAAAGAGCAGATCGAGTGCACGATGTTGGCAAGATCGACACTGATATTGAGGAGGTGCTGCATCCCTCACATCCAGCCGCGGCAGAATCGCAAGAAGGTGCGAGCTCATCACGAAGTCGAGGGGCAGACGATGGTGGATTTGGTGCGCTAGAATGCAGAGATGGCGACAACAAGGTCGCTTGATGATGAGGGAAGAGAAGAGAAAGGTAGATGTTCCTGGCGGAAGGAGCAGGAAAGCAGCGTCCTGCTCGTGTGCGATACGAGAGCCAGACCATGGACAACAACAGTATAGGCATGAAATCAACAAGCAGTAGATTGATATCTTCGTTGAAAGTAGTATGTAAGCAGCACATCATCTCGCTGCTCTTCTATACACAAAACAATTGTTTCCCATCCGTGTCGCATGCCTCAGCGCAAGGAAGAAGACTGGGAACCATGCCACAACCTGGCATCCTAACACCGCCCACGCAGTCCGCTCCTCTCGAGCTCATCGTGAAGCATCCCATGAACCCCAACGCCATCGCTAAACCCAATGAATCAAGCAACGCACGCACAACATCAACACATCCCTCAGCAGACCCTCACTTCTGCTGAGATCTTGGCGGCAGACCCCTCACATCTGCTTATAGTCCACGCTCCTCTGCCTCCTCTGCCGTCCCTGATGCCTATGCGGGTTGATCGGCTGCCGCATGTACGCGCTGTCGTTCCCAGCCGCAGGGCCCGTCGGGATACCTCCGGTCCGCATCCAACCTGGCTGCTGGTTCTGGAATCCGCCCAATTTTCCATTCATGCCATTCATGCCACTTATGCCATTCATACCATTCATACCATTCATTCCCATGCTCATGCCCATGCTCATGCCACCCATCGACTGCATCATCATGGGGTTGAACGGCATGTTTCCCATTGGCATCATGCCGGGCATCATCATCGGGTTCATCATCTGTGGCGGGAAAGCGTTCATGCCACCTTGAGAACCTGGCATGGAGCCGAACATGTTGTTCATCTGCTGGTTGAACTGTTCTTGGACGTTCTTCTCTGCCATCGCTTTTGGTCCCTTGGGCGGCTGTGGTGTGGCTGACTGCGATGCTGGGCCTGTTGGCGATTGTGGGGTGCCCTGCTTAGATGCAGTCTTCTTCATCTCAGCTGGATTGCTTGGGCGACGCTTGTTCTCGAGTTCATCGTCTGCTTTGCGTTTCTTCGAGTCGGACTTGGTAGATGATGGTGAGTCGCCGCGATTGGCTTTTGCTTCTGATGCAGCGGATGGAGATGTTGGCTCAGGCGTGCCAGCAGCAGGACTCTGTGACCCTTCTTTGTCCTTGCGCTGCTTGTCGGTCTTCTTCGTTGCTTGGAAATCTGCCAGCTTCTTGGCAGTTTCCGCGTCTGGCTGTAGATCATCGAGAATGACTTGCTCGCCGCAGTTTGGACAAGCAAGGTCACTCGACTCAAGAACAGCTCGATCAATGCAGTCGAAGCAGTATGTCTTGCCACAGCAAGGAGTCTTGTGTGGGTTTGCAAAAGGACGATGGTCGATTGAGCACTCTAGTCCACGATCACGAAGCTCCTGGCTACCCGACTCAGCCTCCTTCGCCTTCTCTGCAGCCGCCTTCTGCTGATCCTGCAACTTCTGCCAAGCAGCCTCATCTGTCTTGGTCTTGACCCATTTCCCGTCCTGAGTGTACATGGCACCCTTACCAAGCTTGGTCGGATCAACCTGTCCATCTTCACCGATGGCATGCTCCACATCGATTGCCACATGGAAAGACTTCGGAATGCCAGTAGTGCGCTTGAACTTGTGTCCACGCTCAAAGTTGGGATCATTGTTGGTAGGACATGCTTGAATCCAGTGACCGCCTTTGCCGCAGCGATGACACATATAGCCAGGGGGTAGCGGCTTATCAGGGACAGCGGAAGACTTGTGTATGGACTTGTGTACAGGTCTGCCAGCAGAGCTTTGTATGTCTGCTCTCATCTGCTCTTTGTTCTGCTTGAACATAGCGTCCATCTTCTGCTCCTCCGTCATCGCAGCTCCATTCACCATGGCAGCAGACGTGCTCTGTGGCTCGATGCGAGTACTTCTAGCATGTACAGGCATCTGGCCAGTGACGTAACGTGCCGCTCTTCCTGCTCCTGGCTTCGACGCAGGCAGCCGCCGCGCAATGACGGTTGTCGAGCGCGGGATCTGTGTAGTATCATCGTTGTAGGCTATGGAGTGTTAGCACATGGTAAAACTTGTAGGGGAGTCAAGAAGTGACTCACCTTCCATGGTATCAGGCATGTAGATCTCGAGGTCGAAGTCCTTGCCATCACCCATGCGTGAGATGTTCATGATCTCGCGCTTCACTTCAAACACAGACAGACTGGTGCCATCGAAGTTGATCTGGAGCGCATCCTTCCGAGACTTGAACCGGAAGAAGATGGATGAAGACATGGTTGCGAACGGGTCTTGTTACCTGTCGGCCGGGTACTTGGGCCTTGGAGTGGTTTGATTGTAGTGTGTTGTCGGTCCAGTGGAATACAACAGCAGCAGTAATTCTTTCTCGCGATAGTAGTACACGTGAGTAGATAAGGTGAAGACAACTGTTGTACAAGCGAACAAGAGGCGATGCCCGCTGGTTCAAAAATGCACGACCTTGGAAAGGTGGGTTTGTATTCAATAGCAGCTGTCTGCGACAATGCCTGCCAAGTGGCTGGTGTCTCTGTCTCTCTTTCTCAAATAGTGGTTGAAGTGGCGGTGCTGCAGTGAAGCAAGCAGGCGCACCAAGACACAGTATGAGGCGTGAACAAAGCACGCGAGTGTTCAGGTAAGACAGTGTCCGTGACGAGTCCAGCTCTTGGTTCTTGCGATGTTGTTTCCGATGCCCGCCACCCGATTGTCGTCGCCGCTTACCTTATCTCGACCGCTCGCCGAATGACGCAAATGCTGCGTGGTGGTCGATATGTGTCAAGAGGGTGAGATGTCGCAGGTCGGTACTGCGCAAGATGTCGTCGTGTGATTCTTACGCGGTGGACGACGATGCTGGTGATGGGTGGAGATGGTGTTGGTTTGAGTGGTGGTTGGTGTTCAGGTGAGTGAGGATGAAAAGAGGAGAAGGGTTGCGATAAAGGCCGAAGCCGATTCTAGGCGGCAAGATTGCTGGGTGAGCGGAGGATGCCGCGCTAGCGCGCACGGCTAGGTCACATGACCCAGGAAGCCACACGAGATCCTCGCAGACCTTGTACACGCAACATTGATCATATCCTCCAGAACGGCAGACCTTACTTATACCTTCGCGAAGCCTCATAAGCCCGAAGACTGTGGCTTGCTATGCGCGTATGTAGTAGGATCAGCTGAATGCCACCAAGCACGTGAAAGTCTGCCATTAGTGAATTCTTAGCTCTTTCGCTACATTGACTTTTAACGCAGTTACACGCAAGAACCACTAACGCATTATGCGCACTATTTTCGTTCAGAACCGGGACTGCTTTGTTCTGTGGAAAACCAGCTGGTTCGACCGATTCCTCGATCAATTACTTGTACTCGATTGTGGGCAACAATAGCTTAACTCTTATACCTTAACCGCCACTCTTCGACATACTGCGACCGTGCAGGTTGCAGCGAGCGGCGTCAAGAGATGCTGGGCCTAGGTCCAAGACCACACTGAATTTGATGAGCAAGTCACAAAGCAATCAAAAAGGCGCCAGGCACTTCGCCTTCCTTGACCGTGCGGAACGCTTCCACTGTACTGAGTGTCGTCCTTGATCAGCCCGTTGTGGGTAATGTGCGGGTCAGTATGTCCATGCAAGAGAGGAGTCAAACTGGTTCACAGAGGCCCTTCTTTGGAGCTCTACGCGTTGGGTGGAAATGACCATCCAGAACACTCCGCTTCACGGACGTCAACGGTCAATCTAGAGCACGAGGAAGCTCGATTCCTTTCATCCTCATGACCGTGGGCTCTGTAACATTCTTCAAGACGCGGTCGTCGCGGATCGTAAGGAAACGCATGAGCATATTTGCTGAGGAACGCGAGAATTACAAAGCGGTTCAACGGCGGAAGAGTTATTGCGAGAGGCTTCCGGAGCCCATGGGGGGGGGGGAGCAGGTAGGCGTGAAGGAGTCGAGCATACGCTGAGGTTAGAATGTGATCTGAAGAAAACATCATGTGAACGAACCGAAGCCTGAGAGAGTGGAAGCCATAAGCGCTGCCCAAACCTTAAGTCATTTCCATGGATCGATGACCTGACTCAGTGGGAGAAAACAGAGCTTGATGCCTTAGTGGCAAGACCTTTGCTAGCAGCTCGGGAAAGAGCTCTCCCATCATAGCAAAATGTTCGTTGGAAGAAGGCGATAGTGATTCTCGGCGTATAGTTATATGTTTTTGGGAGTCGTAGCTGGAGAATGTTGAATATGAGGTAGATAACATTGGTATGTGCTATCCACATGCTGGGCAGTCTGTGGCCCGTGTCTTTACTGTGCACAAGGATATGATCCGGAGCTTGGGCGCAATCACCGTATGCGAAGTATTGCCGGTGTTTGACTGCACACATTGACACCCAATATGCCATATCGTAGTATATCAGCCTTTGAACATGTTCTCACGACCTCTTCACGACCTTGATCGATGCAGTACATGGAAACATGACATAGAGTTTCGCTAAAGATCTCCTGGGTTCTGTGCTAAGCCACCGCCTTTAGAGCCCTGCAGGCCTTCTGGCAGGGACACTTGAGCTGTGCTGCCAACGCATTGTGCATCAGCCAATAGAGGAAGCCGGGTGCGACCGTACTGCATAATGTGCATTGCTCGTGGTTGTGCTGTATAGCAATTCTTGCCGTCATATTGTACACAGCGTGTGTATAGTGTGATTAGGACTATCCGTACGCGACACGACCCCCCCATCGACGACGACACGACCAAACAGACGAGCTTCGATCGTATATCAGCTTGCTACGACACCGACGCTACGACCAGTCCCGAGTGCTACGACAAAGGCCAATACCGACAGAGCATCCGCCAGACCTGTGCGACGCGACGTTTGTACAAGTCACTAATCGATAATCCATCTTTCATCCCGTTCTGTTCTCCTTGAAACATAACAAACATGTGGAAAGCGGCGTTTCAGGGCCGCTCTGGGAAGGGCGGCGAGGGAAGTGTCGCTGGCAAGCCGACCAAAGACGAGTCGCAGTCGCGCAGGAAGAAGAGCCATCGCGCCGAGTCTCTCGTCTCGACCACTTCGTGCCGGGACGACGACAGAGACCGCGAACGACGAAAGATTGGCAGACTTGGCAGTGTGTACGACAGTGGCGGCTCCAGATATGAGAATGGATCGTCCTACACTTCATCGGGCCCGTCGCAGTACGTGACTGCGCCGTCTTCGCGCGTAGGAGAGGTGCGTCCGTTGACTGCAAGTGCGTTGCGAATGCTCCCAGATGACGAAGCGGAGTGGGAGGACGACGACAAAGATGCGCGCAGCGAGAGGAGGAGCAAGAAGAGAGGAGGTGGCGACGAGAAGAGACGGAGGAGTGCGCGCAGCGAGAAGGAGGGGTCGCGGAGCCATTCGAGTGAGCGGAGAGAGAAGCGCAAGGAGAGCAAGACAACCGACAAGTCACGCGACAATGATAGGGAACGATTGAGGCGGGAGCCGGAACTGGTCACCGAGGGATCTAGGGCGATATCAACGTTGGGGAGTTTCGAGCAGTTTCCCGGCCAGTATGCTGGTGGGCAAATAGGACTGTCTGATCCTGCAATGATGTCGGGCGCATTGCCCAGCGATGCGTACCAGCATCAGTTCCCTGGCCAAGACCCATATGCACGACCTCAGATGCCACCTTCAATGCCCAGCCGTGCAGATTCCTATGGACATGCCGCGGACTACTATCTCGACGAAGGGCAAAGTGTAGAGCACCAGCCCGGTCATCGCGCAGCTACACCAAACATGCTCGTAAACCCCGACCTTCACTTGATCGCACCCAGTTCGGAGGCAAATCCTGCTCAAGACACTGGCCACGGGTCTGCTGCGGACTTCTACGGTGGCAAAGTTAACCCTGTCCCGTACTCGCAGCTCCCATCAACGGCACCGACGACACCAGCGAGGCCAGCGAAGCCATCAAAGACTGGAAAGACTGGAAGAACATCTGGATCTGCGCCGTCGAGCTTCAGCAAGCCGAACCCGTCTCGAACTGCATCTACGGGAGTTGCCGCCCCCGCCGCAGCATTAGCCGCAGGTGCAGGCGTCGCAGCATTGAGCGGCTCTTCACATCAGCACTCACAGTCGCATCAGTACAAGGCCTCTTCTTCATCATACCAAGAAGGCACCAGCTACACCTCAAAGCCTGCGAAACCGGCACGACATAGTTCCGAAGGCAGTGCTTACCATACGGCACCTTCATCGATCAGCACCTATCCACCGACTCTCCCATCAACGAACGGCTATGGACCGTTTCCGACTACTAACACAGGGGCTCCAGGTAGGCAGACTAACAATTCCAGTTCGGACGTTCCCTTTTACGCGGCTGCCGCAGCAGGAGCCGCCGGCGTGGCAGCTCACGAATACAACCCGCAACATCAGCACATCACTCACGCAAAAACCTCTTATAACATGGAGGCAGGAAGCGGCTATGGAGGCGGACGTCAGGGCCCACCAAGATCGCCACGAACTGGACCAGGAGGAGCTTACTATGGACCACCACCAGGCCAGAACGGCGGGATGGTACAAATGCCGTTCCATGAACACAAGGGTCCTTTGACTCGTCTAAAGGATGGTCTATTTAACATCATCTCGACTCCTGAAGATGTCGCCAAAATGGAGATGTACACTGAGTACATTGGTGTATGCAAATACTGCTTCGACCCCCGTACATCCGCATGGGACGCGCCACGAGTCCACCACTATCACAAGAGACGCGATTCATTTGAGGACCTGCGGCGACGAAGATCTGGAGAGCCATTAGGCCGCATGGGCAGTAGCGAGTCTCTCAGACGACAAGGCAGCACACGCGTTGATAAAGACAACCGTTACTATGCTGCTGAAAGCAGCAGACGCAAGCGAGAGAGTAGCGGAGGTGGAGTGTTTGGCGCTGGAATGGCTACGGCGGGGGCTCTAGCAGCCGCCAATGCGTTACGAGGTGATAGGCGGGATTTCGATGACACTTATAGCGTCAAGTCTGGCCATCGTGAAAGCTCAGCAATGCGACGACGAAGCCGCAGCTCTTCTCGTGAGCAGCGTCGTCAGTCTCAGCATGGTGTAGTCAGGCCTGACAGGGACGAATTCGTTACCGTCCGCAAGAAGGATGGCAGCATCGAGAAGCGACGAGTCTCACGCAAGTCGCGATCAAGTTCTAGAGAGCGCAAGTCATCTGGCATGCTCGGAGTAGCAGCGGCAGGTGCAGCTCTTGGCGCAGCCGGAATGGCTGTCAGCTCGAGAAGACATCGATCACGATCTAGAAGCCATAGCCCTACAGTGCTCGGTGGCTTCGGGGCGTCTGATTCCAGATCGAGGCGGACCGGTCGTCGATCTCCTACCCAGTCATCGTACTATGACATCTCTCGCAACGACCGACCGCAGGAGTCTCACGGACTGTTTGCTGGATTCTTCTCTCCGCCGCGGAAGGAGAACAAGCAGCGCAGGAACTCTGGGGAGCATCAGAAGAAACGCAAGGGATTTTTCACCTTCAGCAACAGCTCGGCTTCTTCCTCCAACTCTGACATCGCGTTCGGCGAGGGCTTCGCGAGCAGATCAAGTCTTGGCTTGAGCAGGAAATCGTCGGTTCTGTCGAACAGATCTGGCAGGCGAATTTCTGGTCGAGCTTCCAGGAAGAGGTCAGACGATCACCTTGCTGCAACAGTTGCCGGGATTGGCGCCACAGCAGCGGCACTGGCGGCTGCGCAAAAAGGTCATCGTATCAGCAAGCGCACGAGCAGACCAGAGCTTGGCAGACGACGCGACGTTCGTCACAGCCATGCTGACTCGGAGGATGAAGATTGGGAAGACGAGCTCCCGTCTGATATTGACGGCTCAGCCAGCGTTGAGGGCGGTCTTGCATACGGAGGCGACCATCGTCGTCTTTCTGGGCGTCAGAGTATGGAAAGCATAGCATCGCAGTCCTCTGCAGGTGGTCTTGGTGCTTGGGGCTGGAGATGGGGTGGTAAAGACAAGAAGAGACAACCACGTCAATCATCCTCTCAGCAAACTACTCATGGCCAGACTGACGCTGGGTCTTTTGCTGCTCCAGGTCTTGCTGGGTTGGCTGCTGGTATTGGTGCGGCTGCCGCCTTCGACACAAGCAGGCCCATGGACAAACCGGTGTATCTTGATGACACAGGTAGACCATTGCCAAGCCCGGCCAGCACTTCGACCGCAAGCGGCCCTGCCGGTCCTATGCAATATGTCGACCCGGCACCAATCTCTGATGCTGGCATCCCTTCGAGGTTTTCTTCAATGCCAGGTGCTTTTGACGAGGGCGTCCAGGTCTCGCGACCAGGTCCAGATATTCTTAAAGCGCCTCAGCCGATTTCGCCAGCACAGCCAGCTTTCACTCAGAGGCCACATGAGCTTGATAGCCCAACGAGCTCTCGGCCGAGTCAGCTGCGCCGTGCAAATTCAAGCCCAACTCGTGGTCACTTTGCTCAAGATGCGGCTCTCATTGGAGGCGTAGCATTGGCCACCGCTGGTGCTATAGCTGGCATGTCGAGTATGTCTGGGAGATCCGGAAGAGACAAGGAGCCGAGTAGAGTCAGCTTTGGCTTTACTGAAGAGCAACAAGCCAAGGAAGACCGCGAACGTCGCCGCGAGCAGAAGCTGGCTGATGAAGAGCGGCGCCGAGCAGATCGTACCAGGGCACTGAAGGAAGAAGCTGACCGAGCTGCGAAAGAGGCGAGACAGGAAGAGATCCGCCGTCAACGCGAAGAAGAGAATCGCAAGGCAGCTGAGCTCAAACTTGAACGGGAACGCACTGCACAGCGCGAAGCCGAAGAGCGTGCTGAGCGCGAGCGACAGAAAGAAACAGCCCGCGTCGAGCGTGAGCGTCTCGAGCAAGAGGCTCTCGATCGACAAGCCGCTGCAACTGCTGCCGCGGCCGAGGCCGAAAAGCATCGCCACGCGCGAGAAGAGGCCGAGAGGCTTGCTGAACTTGCAGAGCGCGAGCGTCGTGAGCGGAATGAAGCTTACGCACGTGAGCAGGCACGACTTGTTGAAGAGTACGAACGGCGGCGCGAGTCAGAGGAGCGCAATCAGTGTGAAGCTTATTCTCAGCGATATCCGAGCCAAAGCCCAGGGAATGAACGCAAGCAATGGCCATCAGCACGACAACAGACACCGCAGTATGGCAGCCAGAGTGCTGAGAGCGAGCGAAAGACATCCTCCGGCTGGGCTCCGGTCGCAGTCGGCGGTGCGGCTGCCGCCACCGTCGGGGCTGTCATGGCCGGTCGCGAGCACGACAAGAAGCGTGACCGAGAGAAAAGTCGTGACGATGGTATTCATGACAAGGGTCATCAAGATCACTCGGAAGAACAGTACGGCTCGGGTTGGCAGGCTCGAGAGGGGAATGATTCAACACGCGAATCTGAAGGACGTGCTGAACTTGAACGTCGCGCAAGCGAGAAGTATGGTCGTGGTCAGACAGGGGTGGAAGTCCACGATGGGTACTCCGCTGCTGAGATCAAACCAAAGAACGAGCATGAGGGCGAGCCACTCACGGACGACGATATCTACGACCCTGACTTCTTTAAGAAAAAGCACACTGCTGTCGAAACTGCACGCTACGCCGAGTTCGCACGTAAGGCCGCTGAAAAGGTCGTCAACGACAGGGAACATGCGTACGACGATGACAAGAGGACGAACTACGCCGACTTCTTCGCGCCGAAAGAGCTGCTCGCCAAGGAAGCAGGTGGTAAGACTAGTGCTGTCAGCCCTGATGGCGACATGGATGTGCAAGTCTTCCACTTGCAAGATGCCGAAATCCTATCATCGTTTCCGTCGAGTTCAGACTATGGCTATGGCAGAGGCAACGTAGCACCACATGGTGTGCCGAGACTCAATGTCATTGCCCCGACGCCACCGCCTGGCCCAGTGGACAACAGTCCCTTTCGATCGAAAGAGCACACGAAGTCGCCACTGGCAAAGGAACAGGTCTTGGAACTTGCTAACGAGCTCAACAAATCGTCGGTGTCGCAATCCCGCAGCGAGAAGTCTGAGCGTAGTCGAAGCATCTCTTGGGGTGATGACAGCACGCACTACTATGATGTCGACACTCCTGAATCGTACCATGATCGCGACTCGTACATTACCAGCCCTGACGTCCGCAACAATCCCTTTACTACAGCTGCCGCTGTCGTCGGCGGTGCGGCTGTGGCAGGTGCTGCTCTGCAGGAAATCGTGGTTGAAGACCCCACCGGTGGCGAGCGACATTACACCGAAGAAGAGTGGCTACGTGACGAGAAGTCCGACGCCAGGGCTGGTGCGGATGATGATCAAGATGTTGAAGATATCACACCATCGCCAGGGCCAGAGCCTCGGGGGTTCTATCGCCAACCATTCTTCGACTCTGTGTCTGACATGGGTACGGGGATCTTCCAAATTGCATCGCTTGGGACAGAGGGAGCGCCGCCTGTCAGAGGCTTTGTGGAAGGCGAGATAGACGAGCTTACACCTGTTGAAGAAAAGAGGCCACACATTCCCGGCGGCTTTGTCGATGACATGGATGATATCTACAGACCTCGACCAAAGCGCGACAACGATCCAGTCACCGCTGAAATAGAGAAAGAGCAGGCTGCCGCTGCAGTCGCTGGTGCCGCGGAAGAAGTCAGCAACTGGGGCCCGGCTCTCAGCAAAAAGGACAAAAAGAAGCGTGAGAAAGAGGCAAAGAGAGCTAGCAGTGTGGTTGAAAGCGAGCCGACAACCTACTATACAGCCAAGCCTGAACAAGTCGAGGGACCTGTCGCAGAGCCTGCCTGGGAGCCACCGCTGTCTAAGAAGGAGCAGAAGAAGCGCGAGCAAGAAGCCAGGCGCCAGAGCATTGTGGAACAGAGCGAGGCACGCGCTCCAGTGCCGGTGACCGAGCCGACACCTGTCGCGGAAGAACCAGCGTGGGAGCCACCACTCTCTGCTAAGGAGAAAAAGAAACGTGACAAGGCAGCCAAGCGTTCTTGGGTGGTAGAAAGTGACCCATCAACGCCTGTCAACGAACCGGAGTCTGTGACTTCGCCTATGACCCAGGTTGCCCTTGAGCCCGAAGGAGATTTCTTCCTCAGCAAGAAAGATAAGAAGAAGCGCGATAAGGCTCGGAAGGAGTCCGGCGATCTTGCTAGCTCGATTGATCAACTACCTTCAGAAGCCAAGCCAGTCAATGCACCTGAAGAGACATCTCGTGATCAGTCTGCTTTGGATGATTGGGAGGTACCACTTAGCAAGAAGGATCAGAAGAAACTTGACAAGGAGCGACTTGCCGATGCTGCTCTTGTGACTGACGGCATTTCTGCCGCCGCTGCAGTGCTTGACAGTACCGAAGGGCTCGCCTTTGGCTCCAGCAAGAAGAAAAAGAAGGACAAGAAATCGCAGCCTGGCGAGCCAAGTTATTCCGATCCTCGAGACCTCCCCAGCGACCTGCCCGCTGCACCTGAGCCACCGCTTTCCGAGCCACATGGCATGCCAGGCGGTTGGGACAGCGATCGTCGCGATTCGAATGAGAAGGTCGAGGAGATACCCGTCGAAACACCCGAAAACAGCTCGTCCAAAGATGCACAGAATCAGGTTCCAGAAGAGCCAAGCCAAGCCGTTGAGCCTGGGACACCGGCGGAGGACGATTGGACGAACTCCACCGCACCGTCGAAGAAGTCAAAGAAGAAGAGCAAGCGAAACAGCGCAGCTTTCAACATCCCCGAGATCAGCTCGCCACTGCGATCTGAAATATCTTTCGACGACTACGTGAGCACTAACGAAAAGAAGGATGATCCAAACCCGCAGACGAATGGCTATAGCAAGGACGGCGAATCATCGCGAGCAGATGACCGTTCATCGTCTCGAGAGCTCGACAGATCTGGTGACAGCAAGTCGCGCGACATAGAATACTTTGATGATGCGCGAAGGAGAGGTGATAGATCGAAGCAGATATCAGTTGAAGACTCGCGCTCTTCAGCTTCTGACGAGCGCAAATCACGACGCGAGGAGGCGCGGAGAGGCGGCGATTATTTCAATGAGGCCTCTTATGCTTATGAGACGGCATCGGTTGCCGCAACCGAGCCGATCGGTGATTATGAGCGCTCAAGCAAGTCGAAGCGCCGCTCCAGACACGCCGACGACGACGATGATACTCGCTCGGTAGTGTCGAGCAGATCTCGAAGAGACAAAGAAGAGTTACCCTCGGAGAAGAAGAAAGAGAAGAAGAGCGGCATCTTCGGTCTCTTTGGCCGGAACAAGTCTACTGATGATGTGAAATCGTACAAGGATGACACGTCGCTCAGTCGCACGTCAACTCGGGACAGCAAGCGCGATGACGAAGATGAAGGGTCTAGGCACCGTCGTAAGCACCGATCAAGATCCGAGTATGGCGATGATGACGATGACACAAAGAGTGGAAAGTCTTCGTCAGGCAAGAGCAGACGTCACAGATCTGAGAAAGGCAGCGACGACGACGACGACGACGACAGGAAAGAACGCCGTCGTAAGCATCGATCAAGATCCGAGTGTGGCGATGATGACGATGACACAAAGAGTGGAATGTCTTCGTCAGGCAAGAGCAGACGTCACAGATCTGAGAAAGGCAGCGACGACGACGACGACGACGACAGCAAAGAACATCGTCGACGCATGCGCCAAGATGACGACGCTCGGGTGTCGCCCGCCCGCAGCGAGCCTGGACATCGTCGCCACCGCCGTCATCGCACAGATGACGATGGCGACAACTTATCGAGGCACGACAGTCGCGAGTCCTGGGGCGCTTCTAGCGAAGGTGGAAGCCGCCACCATCACAGGAGAAGAACTGACGACGAAGACGCCTATGGTGCTGGGTCAAGAGATCAGTCTTTTTTAGGGATGCGGGTAGAGGAAATGCCGCCTCTGCCCGTTAGTCGTCCGGCAAGTCCAGATTCGACCGCCAAACAGCAGAGAAAAGGCAGCTCTGCTGAGGCCGAGTCTGGCGCCGGACTGGTGACAGGTGCTGCCATCGCTGCAGGACTAGGCGCTGCTGTTGGTGCTGCGTTCGCTGGTCGTGATCACGAAGAGAAGCCAACCTCGAAGCACAATTTTTCGGAAGAGCACCATGACGAAGAGAGTCATGATCGTGATGCACCAGTACTGGAACACTCTCCGATGCTTGAGACACCATCGCGTCCAGTTTCGACAGGAAGGCCTCCGTCCTCGAGTGCAGTGCCTCTGCATTTCCCTGGACGTGCTCCACAGACTCCTTTGAGCGCCAAGGATCGAGCCCACAGCTTCAGTTCACCGGTTGCTCGATCTCCTGCAACGCCGGTCTCTCCTAGCTCCACGAGATCTCGCCAAGGACGCCCACAGTCAACAGAGATCCGTCCGCTATACCTCGTCGAGCGCAATCGTCAGAATCCAGAAGTGGAAGATGCTCTGCCAAGTTTGCCATCGAGCAAGCCTTCCAGCCGTGCTTCAAGTATTCAGGGCAGTGATGAGAATTACCAATCTGCCGTCGAGGAACTCGACTTTGACTCACCGAATCGGTCCCGAGTTGCAACACTGACGCTTGATACTGATGAGGCAAATGCTTACAGAGACGACCCCCTCGGATCTGGAGAGGTCACGCCCAAGGCTTCTGAGTTCCATAGCCTCCCAGGCTCTGGTGAGAAGGCACCGAAACAGGAGCCGCAGTTCTACACTTGGGAGGACTTTGCGCAGGATGAGCGCTTACATGAACAAGGCACTCAATCGACCGGGAAAGTGTCGACGGAGACTGTCGAGGCCACTCCTGGCTTGACCGTGGAGCAAGATGAGCTTCCTCGGAGCAGGTCGCAATCTCCAGGCAAGAATTCGAGCGGGTTTCAGTCGGCCGCCACTGCTGCTGTGCTTGGCACTGCTGCGGTGTATGCTCATCACAAAACGCAAGATCGTTCTCCAGAGCCTGCTGCTGACGTTGAGCAATCCAAGACGGTGTCCGAGCCAACTCATGACTATCCACTTCCTGAGCCCATCGAGGAAGATGCTCAAAAAGAAGAGATTTTGCGTGCCCCGATCTTGGAGTCAGCGCCACCTCTCCTGCGTCGAGGTTCGTCGAAGAGGGACAAGAGCAAGAAGGGCAAGAAACAGCTTCGGCAAGAGGATGTGTCGGAACTATCGACCACAGCACAGACTGCCGGGCCAGAGAAGGTTACGGAGACCATTGCAAGTGCATCGCCTCACAGTGATCTTGGACCCGTTGGAGCACAGAACATCGAAGTTTTTCGTGAAATCGGAGGCAATCATGAAGACGACGTATCAGACTCGGCCACAACCGAGGTCGGGACTTGGTCCTTCGACCGACGCGGCACAGATGCATTTCTCGATGCGAGTTCTCGTTCCGGAGACGACGAGCAGAAGAAAGAGGATCGCATCTTCCCATCTGCTGCCGCTCATACTCTGCCAAGCTATGGGGACTTCTTCTCCCGCGCGTCGGCGGAACATAGCGAATCAATATCTGGAAGCGGGAGTGCCTTAGTAACACCGTTCATGGCTACTCCCACGCCCGCTGAGGATGGCATTGAGCGCGGGCTTAGTGATGCTGTTTCGAAGGAGGATGAGCAGCGCCCTGCTAATTTCTATAAGCTTCCAACTGCTAAGGCAGAGCCCGCTCCACTTGTGATCGAGCAACGCAACGTCGAGGCTGCCGAGCCGCCGTCGTCAGAGCCAGTCCCGGCACCCAAGTTTATGCGGAAGCAATCCAAGAAGGACAAAAAGAAGGGCAAGAAAGCTATGCTCTTGGAGGAAGAGCCGAGTGAGCCACTTTCAGAGCAGCAACTGCTACTCGACACAAACACCGACGCTCGCAGTAGCCGCGAATCGGCAGATGTCCAAGAAGAGCCGCTGACCGCCATCGAAAAGGACGATGCGGGATTTGATGCGCAACCTTGGCTTGCAGAAGCCTCTGCTAGGAACGATGAAACTCCTGCACCAACACAGATCAGCTTTGATATCCACGACTTCAGTGAGCTTGCGCAGGGTACTAGTGCGAATTGGCAAGATACTCAAGCACAAGCTTTCCAGGACTTTATGACTGCGGGGCCCTCCTCTGTGGCACCACTGATTGAGGAACCACGTGTTGATTCAGAAGACGCTGCCTTCGAGCCTGGTGGGCCAAAGAAGAAAGGCAAGAAGAGTAAAAAGAGCAAGTCGTCATCTTGGTCTGAGGACGCTTCTGCGAACCCGTCCGAGCAGCAGACGCCCAAAGGTCTCCGGGAGGCGACTGAGCAGGTACAAGAATCGTCCGTCCGTGGTGCAGCAATTGTCGCAGGCCTGGGCGCAGCCGCAGCCGCAATCGGCGCTAGTGAGGCTGTCGACAAGAAGTCTAAGAAGAAGGCGAAGAAAGACAGGAACAGACAGTCTGCTTCGTGGGACACCTTTGGCGCGGAGCTACAGCCGAGCGAAGAGTCACCTGCTCAAGATACAGTTGTCAATGAAGAGACTCCAATTCTCGGGTCTTCGAATGTGCAGGAAGCTGCTGTTATCCCAGAGGCCGATTTTGGTCGTGTCGGTGCCAGCAATATCGCTGCCTTCCACAATGAAGCTGCCAAATCCCCGAGTGAGCAAGCTACTGTCGCCGCACCACAGCATGAGCTGGGCCCTGATGGCGTGACCGATATCGATGTGTTTCAGAGGGCTGTCGAACCTAAGCCCTTTTCTGAAGAATTGGAGCCAACTGTCGCGGATGACTTTCCCTCGACAACGTCGACAAAGAAGATGGGCAGGAAGAACAAGAAGAATGCGTCGCAAGCCGGCACTTCTGAGCCTGCCTCACGTGCTGAAAGTCCTTCTGCTTCGCGACAGATGTCAATGGATGAAAGTGCTTTCGTCGATGCGGAAGGGTCTCACGAAGTCGATGCTCCTCAGCCAGAGCATGATATCGTGAGCGCTGAACCAGAGGCCACCATTATCTCGGGGCCAGAGCCTGCGGTGGAAGAAGATGTTCCTTTTGTCTCTGGCAAGAAGAGCAAGAAAGACAAGAAAAAGAAAAAGTCCGCAGGAACCTTCGAGGCTGAGCCGGAGACACCGCACGAGTCCGCGAATGCGACTGTATCCCACTCGAGGAGAGCATCTGCCGATGAGGCTGCTTTCGTCGATGCGAGTGAGCAGCAGACTTTCGAAGATGCCCAGTCCAGTATTCAGCCAGGTCAAGAGCCGACCATGCAGCAAGATCTCCCAGCCGCCACCGAACCTTTCAGCACTTTCGAACCTCTCTCTGCAAAGAAGGGCAAGAAGAACAAGAAGAACAAGAAGCAGCAGCAGCAGCAGCAGAGCATCGACTGGGCAGGCCTTAATGACACTTCTCCGACCACTCCAGAGCAGCCTTCTGGAAAGTCCCTTGACCTTGGGCCAGTGGGCGCGCAGGAAGTGACAGCTTTCGATGCAAATGCTTCGGCAAAGGATTCCATGACCTCCCGGGATCGGATTGACCTTGGGTCAGTTGGTGCTCAAGACACCTCTGCCTTTGAGGTTCACAGAGGGACCGAAGACTTTGTTCCATCCCACGAGAGTGTTGACCTTGGTCCAGTTGGAGCACAAGACACGACAGCAATCGATGCTGGCATCACGATCAAGGAGCTCATATCAGCTCGCGAAGCTGTCGACCTCGGCTTGGTAGGCGGACAGGATATCAGTGCTTTCCCTGAAACTACGACGCCATCTTTGATTTCCGACAGCGACAATACATCAAAGCCTGTGGCTGAGGGAACGGCAGATGATTTCGCTCCGGCTAAATCTTCCAAAAAGAGCAAGAAGAAGAAAAAGTCGGCAGCCTTCGATTGGGATACTCCCGACCAAGAGTCTATAACAAGCACTTCGATGCCAGAGTCGCGCCATGAGCCGGCGACTGAGCTAGTCGGTGAGACTGCCGTTGACACCAGCAATGCAGATGTCCCCGTACTAGTGCAGCAGGTCGAACAAGCAGAGACATCTCTCGAGCCTCTGAAAGAAGACGAAAATCGTGGCTTGGGAGAGACCAGTGAGCTGATAGATGGTTTTGCACTCGTCAGTACCTCCAAAAAGTCCAATAAAGACAAGAAGAAGAGTAAGTCCGCTGTGGAGTGGGTGGAACCAGACGTTGAAACTGCTTTGTCGGCCTCTGAGCCTCTTGGTGATGGTCTTGATTCTGACTGCCCTGCTATGGCAGAGCATATTGATGGTCATAAGCCACAGGAATTCATCGCCGAAGCAACAGCTGGAGAAACAGCTGTGGAAGTCCCTCAAGAGGACTTCTTGGCTACAATCTCATCAAAGCAAGCCAAGAAGGACAAGAAGAAGAAGAAGAAGAAGCAGTCAATTCTTGCCTGGGAAGAGCCTGAGCCTGAATCGATACCAGCTCCACAGTATGAATCAGATGTCCAAACCGTGCAGGCCGCAGCAGAGAGCTCTGAAGTGCCTAGCCTAGAACCCCGTTCTACTCCAGATGTGGTTGTCATCGAAGAGAACCAACAGCCACCAATTGCTGAAGCCGCGCAAGAGGTGGATGAATCTGCATCTTTTTCGCCGGAGAAGACCAAGAAGAAGAAGAAAAGGCAGACCTTCAATTGGGACGCTGCAGAGCCTGTGTCTTCGCTGAAAGAGGATGATGAGATCATGGGAACCAACGTCGATGTGTCTGCCTCAGAGCAGGCTGGCGAGAACGTAATGTCGTCCGAGGCGGATTACACTGTTGACCAGCCAGCTGCAGAAGGCACTCGTGACATACCTGAGATTACTTCTCTGCAGGCTGCAGAGCCACTCGCCGACGCGCCCGTCGAGGAGGAATTCAAGCCTACTCTTTCGCGCAAGCAGAGTAAGAAAGACAAGAAGAAGAAGCTTCTTCAGCAGCTCGATAATCTTACACCCGATGAGCCACTTTCTTCTGCACATTCTGAAGAGCAAGCATCGAACACCGCGCCAGCAGCCGACGGGGAACTCTCCAAAAATGTCAAGGACATCGAACGCTCGAGCGAAGCATTTGCCGAAGTGCCACGTCTAGGTATCAAGGAAAGCTCGGATCCTCCAATGGCTCCAGCGGTTGAGGTTCCGATCGAGGACGAGTTCAAGTCAAGTATGTCGCGCAAGCAAAGCAAGAAGGACAAGAAGAAGAAAAAGCATCAGCATGATGAAGAGCCAGAGCCAAAGGAATTGGAGACCACTCCAGCGGAAGTTCGACAGGAGCAGCAATCGCAAACAGACGGGCCCCTCGAGGAAGCTACCGAGAAGCTAGAAACTGCAGACTCTGCAAACAACACTGCAGACAAAGAGCCCGCAACGGACCTCATCAAGGATGGTCTTGATACTGCCGTTGAGCCATTGGTGGACGCACCGATCGAGGACGAGTTCAAGCCGACCCTCTCGCGGAAGCAAAGCAAGAAAGACAAGAAGAAGAAGCTACAGCAGTCTCTTTGGGAACTTGAGCCGGAGATGGGAGAGCTTTCTTCAGCTGCCCACATTGACGGAACTCTAGGCGCCGGAGCCAAAGAGACCGTACAAAGCTCAAATGATGTCAAACTGGACGAACCCCATGCTCATCAGTCTGAAACTGGAGCTCTTGAGACCACCGAGAACAATGACAAGCCCGATGCAGCGATGCAAGCCACAGTCCCGGAGAACGACTATCAGCCTGCAGCCGAGCTGCCCTCTTCGACACCTCAAGATCAGCCTCAGAATGAATTTGCCCAGGCTTCGGATTCCAAGACGAAGGGCAAGAAAGGAAAGAAGTTTCGACAGTCAGAGCCTGGCAGTCCGCCTGTCCTCGAGGGACCTCCATCCGTCCCCCAACCCGAGACGAGTCAGCAAGACGTCGAGGATGGCACTGCCGAAGCCAGTGTACCTTTTGAGTCTTCCGCCGAAGACCTTGGCCTCCCCGTCGCTGTCGAAAATCAATTACCTACGCCAGCGGCAGAGCAAGACGACGACCTTTCTTGGGCTCCTAGCTTCAATACAAAGAAGACGGGCAAGCAGGGCACGCAGGACCATGCTGAGGCTGCGATGGATGTCAGTGAAGTCAGTTCCGCCCCACCAGCCGTCGAATCGATGGCGGAAACCCCGAATTCTGAGCCAAACGTCGAGGCTTCCAACTTGCCACAAGAAGAATCACAGCGCGATCCAACTGAGGAGACGGTGGGAGTGTCCAATGATGACCTTCGAGATGAATCATGGGGCTTTTCGACAACATCGAAGAAGAAGTCGAAGAAAGGCAAGAAATCGATTCAAAGCACACCTGCGACTCCTGCTCCAGAATCAGAAGTTTCCGAGAAGAGCGTTGGGGTTGTGGAAGATCTTCCGGCGACTGAGCCTCAGCAATTCATACCTGCTGAGGAGCAGGTACTTTCTCCAGAGCCTGAATCTTCCGGGCCTCAACCTGTTGCAAGCGCAGAACCTCAAGCTGATGAACTCACGAAAGACGACGATGAGTCGCGAGATGAGTTCGCCTGGGCATTAGGCTCTAAGAAGAAGGGCAAGAAAGGCAAAAAGACTCGGACCATCGGACAGGAGCACCCGACTGTTGAGGCAGTTGAACACAATATCACTTCAGCGGAAAGGGCTGCTGGGGTTGAGCGTGAAAATAAGAAGGCCTTGGAGAAGCAAACGTTGCCTTCCCAAGGAATGACAGTCTCTGCAGATACGACCGTGGAAGACGATCTCTGGGCGGCACCTGCCTCGAAGAAGAAAAAGGGCAAGAAAGGAAAGAAGTCAGGCTCAGACGTCGTGACACCTGCCACCGAGGCTGCCGATCCTATGCTCGAGGCTTCTTTGCCCGCGGCGGAGGCGGTGTATGTGATTGATCAGGCCGCTAAAGTGCCAATAGCCAACCTTGAACCTGCAGAAACACCCTTGAGCGAGAGGGAACTATTACGCGATCTGGACCAGGTTCTCGAGCCTTCAACGAACGATGGCAAAGAGGAACAAGACCTCCATGTCGAAAGTCATGCTGCATCTGTCGATCAGAGTGTCCAAGAAGAACCACAGGACATCTGGGATACCCAGGGCTCGAATAAGAAGAAGACATCAGGTACCGCTAGCACTACTCCGCTTGCGGAGGATCTCGACTTGCAATCCTCATCACCCGCTTCAGATCTGGCACGACCTTCCGACGATGTCGAGTCCAGCACCGCACGTGACCTCGAGGGCGTCCCTCTTGAGCCTTGTTCCATTGTGAAAGATCAGGTTCGCACTGCAGTTGAAGTTCAGACTGGCTACGCAGACGACCATGAAGGCCCTGTCCACGACACGTTCGACGATGTCTGGGCCGATGAGGAGATTGCAACTCATGAAGACACCGCTGCAGTGAAAGAATTGTTCGATGAATCGACGGAAGACGCCAGAAGCTCTTACACGCCTGGTTCAAAGAAAGGCAAGAAGAAGAATGGCAAAAAGGGCTTCTCGGCTGGCATAACCTCCAGCAACGAAACGTCAGCTTTCGAAGCAGACTCGCCTGTGAATCAGCGACGCCTGGCTGCGAGCGGAGAAGCAGCGATGGAGACGCCTGGTACTCTTCCGCAAGACGACGACACTAGTAGCCGAGCCGTCACCCCAGCTCATGCGTTAGCTGCATTGAATATCAGCCAGGAAGACACGCCGGGCGGTAGTGTGGATGTCGCGCAATCTAGAGATACTGACGCAGTCGGTGAGACCATGACTACACCTGCAACGCTCGACCCAGCACTGGAGCAGATCGATGAAGCGGATCTTTGGGCAACTCAACGTGGCAGCAAAAAGAAGGCCAAGAAGAACAAGAAGTCGAAGGCACAGGATCTTTGGACAGATAACCCTGTTGCCGAACCTATTGCAGATGTTGGCACTGAGAGGGCCTTCCACGATCTCACCGAGACTGCGCCTGTGGACGAGGTGATGCAATCAGCAACAGCCGCTGAACCAACACTCGTGCAGAACGATGCGATGCCTACGCAACAAGACAGCGCTGCCATTGACGATGACTGGGCTGCTCCGAAGGCTGGCAAGAAAAGGGGAAAGAAGGGCAAGAAGAGTCAGCCCGATGTTTCCGATGAGCCTGACAAAGATACTGGTGCTGATGCGACGCCAAGCCACGAGTCACCGAATTTTGTGAATGCCCTCGTTTCTACTGCCCCGCGACAAGACCCAACTGAAGCAGAATTCTCTAATGTCTGGGCTTTTCCTACCAAAGCCAAGACAGTAAAAAAGGCCAAAAAGGGCAAGCAAGTGCTCGCTTGGGACGAAGAGGAGCCGCCAAGCAGGAGTGATGACCAGCATGTCGTACCAAATTCGGAGTCGACAGCTGAGCTGGTGGGTCCGGCAGAGATGGCTGGTGAAACAGAAATGTCTGTCGAAGCCCCACAGGAGCAAAAGAGCGTCAGCAGAGATTTGGTAGATTCAAGCGTTGCCGAGCCCAAGGATGCCACATTAGAGCAACAGGCACAACATCTTGCTGAGCAGGTCGAAGCAAATGAGTCCAGCGTCTCTCCGGAAACTGTTGCGGCGACAGAAGACAAGACACTGGCAGTCGAGGAACAAGAGAGCGATGCCTTCTTCACTGCCAAAAGGAGTGAGAAGGACAAGAAGAGAGCGAAAACGCGCGCCCCCGTTGCAGACGACTTTCACCCGGAGCAGATAAGCGAGGTACCGAGGAATACCGACTCGGCGGAACCCGATCATGGCGCGTCTCTGGGCGCAGCAGCTGTCGCAACGGCAGCACTTGCTGGCGTAGTTGCGTCCGAGGCCACAGAGGGCAAGCCAGAGGAAGACGATTGGGCACGCTTCTCGTCAAATAAGTCGAAGAGGGACAAGAAGAAGGCCAAAAAGAGCGGCGCTGCCACCCCGATCGCAGACACCAATGAACCACCCGTGCTAGCCAATACCGATATCAAGGACTTTGCCCCAGCACCAGATCTCACGCTCGAACAACAGGTGGCTCAAGCCGTGAACGAGGAGGATCCACCAGCAATACCCGAGGAAATCGATGTTCGCAATATCGTCGTAGACAGCGTCGACGATGCGCTCTCTCCGCGATCTCTTGAAACTCTTAGAGAACAGCCAGAAACTGCTGGCATCGTTGACGACTTCGCGCGCGCGGCCAACCTTGAAGGCCAGGGCCCCGACGTGTCTGTGGTCAACCACGCCAAAGCCAATGGAGAACGTGAGGCTGCAGACACGTCGGCTGATCCTGAGGTTACTCGAGCCACGCCTGCGGACGAGCCAAGGGCGACCTCGCCACGCCATCCATCACAGGACATAGACTTTACCGCTACTGTAGCTGCAGGTCTCGCCGACAGTGGCTTCAACCCCGACATGGTCATCAACGATCCAGTCTTCCAGCGACGAGCATCGCCACCAGGGACGATACCCGAAGCTGACCCTGATGAAGTGTTCTCCGCCACAACGACTAAGCGCAAGAAGGGTAAGAAGAACAAGAAGCTGAGCGAGACCACTGAATCTCCTGCAGCCGAGCAAGTAAGCCCTGAAACCGATGTGGCTCCTGACAGCGTGCCTGCCGACGACTTTGACAATGCCATAAGTCAGAGTCTGCAAGGTACAGGCTTTGACCCTGCACTGCTTGAGAAAGCTCTTGCTTCAAGCAACGACCAATCATCGAAGGGTGGTGTCGAAGATCCAGATGAGTTCGCTTTCACAACTTCCAAGCGCAAAAAGGGCACGAAGGGCAAGAAGTCTCAAGCAGACCAGTACAACGAGACACCGACTGAACAGGATGTCGTGCCGGTTGTTCCAGGGCCTCAGAAAGAGCCTGCCGAGCCCCTGCATGAGCTGAAAAGAGAGGAGTCTACTATCGAGAGCGACTTACCAGACTCTCTACTACCAACTACACCTGCATCGGACACTGCAGTAGCAGAGGCAGACATGGCACAACTACCAGGTAGTCAAGAACAGACGCAGCCTGTCAACATTCTTAGTGTAGGCCGCGACGAGATGGACATGGATGAGATGGATCGACAGTATAAAGAGTACAGGAAGAACAAGCGCAAGCAGAAGAAGCTCAGGGGCGCCGCCAGAGCTGCTGGTCTTTCTGACAATCCGGAAAGTGCCACCGAACAGTCTGCCATGGTTTCCGAGAGCGAAGGTCTGTCAGCGGCAATCACAAGAGACGACATTCTACCTCCACAATCGACCCTCGACGAGACAACGCGACAACTGACGGCCAAAAAACAACCTGGCACTGAGGTCGCAACACCAGCAGAGCAAGTCGTGAGACATACCAGCTCAGCTCCATCTCACAGCATATTCGGCGAGCGCGTGAAGAGGCGCATTCCGCCCAAGCCCAAGCCCGAAGAGCGCTCCACGGACGACGGGAAGTCAAGTACTGAAGTGTTCAATGAGCCAAGACCTGAATTTGGTACAGCTGGTATGGCAGCTGTTGTTGCAGCAGCAGCGCGCGAGAGAAAGGCACGCCAGGAGGCTTCCAAATCGATCCTTGAATCAGCCAAGCAAGATCCATCCTGGTCCTTCGACGCGTTGGATGATGCGAGGAAGGCTGAAAACGGTCCTAAATCCCTAGATAACCACGAGCGCCAGCAAATTCGAGATAGTGGGTATCAGGAAGGCACACGATCACCTCAGCGAGCATCAAGAAGCAGCTACGAGGTTCCGGACATTGTACACACCAGCTCGTCACCTCGCGAATCTCCCTCCAAGGACAGCCTTCGGGAGAGGCGATCTCTGGAGCCTCTCAAGCTAGCGACTAGCCCGGATGACTCTTGGAAGATCAAGAATCCCAAGAGGCGAAGCGGTGACGATCAACGGCACTCTTCAGAAACACATTCTCAAACACCTAGTGCAGAAACGCCACTGAAGCCGACAAGCAAGGATCGTGTGTCGTACCTCTTCCAAACTCCGCCTGATGGACTGGCCTCCAGCGGCGAACAGAACTCTCGCAGCATCTACTCGCACAGTGCAAATCCAGTCACGCCGCAAAGGTCGGAGGATCACGACTACTTCAAGGTTATGAGTCCAATACCCAGCGAACCTCATCATAATGGAGACAGCTCAGCCACGCGTGCCATATTCTCGCCAGACAGTGCAAACGCCGATACTAGTCGGGAGCGCTCAGCACTCTCACCAGTCAGTGATTCTATGAGCCCGAGATTGGCTTTAGACTCAATTCCAGAAGAGCGTCCAACGAGCAAGCGCGGCAAGTCGAAGACCGATTTGGGCGGACCAGAGCACATCAAAGCTGTCAATCGCGCCGAGACACCGCAGGGCATGCGCGCACGAGAGCAAGCACTGTCGCCGTCGGTCCGACCATCTATGAACATTCCTGCAACGCATGCAAGGTCGACAAGTAATCCACTTTCCACAGACACGCTCATCAATCGCCTTTCATGGCCAGACATCGACGAGCAGACGGATACAGTGCACATCGATCGACATCTCGGCCACAGACACTCAAGACCAGCGTTGCCAGATCCTCGCTCGCCCAGCATCGTCAGCAACCGATCAACCAACAGTGGCACGCACTTCAAGTCACCCCAAGAGCTGCGATCGTACAGTCGGACATCAAATCGCAGTTCGACTCCATCACTCAGGCGAACAAGCCTATCAGGTGACCTGCGGGCCGCTAGCCGGCGGGGCGACGGATCGATGACGGGATCGGCTGTTGGCGTTCGAGACTCACCCAAAACAATTCCCTTCGAAGCTCCGCCAACACCACCCCCCAACGACGATGAGCTGATGACCGGCAGCGCCTCGCGCGCAATGGACCTAAATGATGATGTTTTCGTAAGTCGAATGCGACCAATCGATGATATCGCTGCTAACCATACGCAGCAGGGTTACGGCGATGCGCAACAGTCGCAAGTCTCGCCGACGCGACCGCCAAGCGTGCGAAAGCGCCAGAGCATGCACATCACAGATCTTGAGTCGCAGCTGGGACAATTAGCAGCGGAGAATCGTGCTCTGCGGGAAGCGCGCGAGTACGCCGAGCAAAATAACGATGCTGCTCGCGAAGTCAACGGTAAAGCACTGCAGGAAGCACTGGCTGCGCGGGATCAGCAACTTCAACAAAAGGACCACGAGATCAGCGCGATCAAAGCCATGCTTCAGCCATTGCAAGAAGAAGTGGCACGACTGACTGAGGTGAATGGTGGCCTCACCGAAGCTAACAGGAACCTTGTTGATGACACCAACGGACGCTACGCCACCCTCCAAAACGAACATGCTCAGGCGCACGAGCAGTGGCAATCAGCCGCGCGAGAGCTCGAAAGTATGCGCAACGAACATGGCAGAATCACTTCCGGCATGAAGGATATTGTCGAAGCAGAGATCGCTACTGCTTTGGCAGACAAGAACGCCGAGATCCTACGACTTCGTGAACAGCTTGATATCGCTGGCGAACAGATTCGAGCCTTGCAAGTGCAGATCCAGTCGTCAAGGTCAAGCGATTGGCTCAACCAGCGAGATGAGGATTACTTTGATGGCTCGTGTCAGAAGCTGTGCCAGCATGTTCAGCAATGGGTGCTTCGCTTCTCAAAGCTCTCCGACAATCGTATCTGCCGGCTTTCGACAGATCTGAATGACGACAAGATTGAGGCTCGCCTCGACAATGCCATTCTGGATGGCTCGGATGTCGACAAGCTGCTCGGCGATCGTGTACGCCGAAGAGACGTCTTTATGTCCGTGGTCATGACCATGGTTTGGGAGTACGTCTTCACGCGCTACCTTTTCGGCATGGACCGTGAACAGCGACAAAAGCTGAAAGCTCTGGAGAAGCTTCTCGCGGAGGTTGGACCACCACGTGCGGTGTCCCACTGGCGCGCTACCACACTGACCCTCCTTGCAAAGAGACCCTCGTTCGACAAGCAGTGCACCTTGGACACAGAAGCAGTGTGTCACGAGATCTTCGGCGTACTGTGCTCGTTGCTGCCACCACCTTCGAATTCGGAGCAGCAGCTCTTGGCTTCTTTGCAGAAGGTCATCGGCATCGCAGTTGACTTGTCGATCGAAATGCGCACTCAGCGCGCAGAATACATCATGCTGCCCCCGCTGCAGCCAGAGTACGACACCAACGGCGACCTTGTGCGCAAGGTCCACTTCAATGCCTCACTCATGAATGAGCGCTCTGGCTTCTTCAGCTCCAATGAAGAGCTTGCCGCTGAGCATGCGGTTGTGAAGATCGTCCTCTTCCCTCTGGTAGTGAAGAAGGGCGATGACTATGGTGAAGGAGAGGAGGAAATTGTTGTGTGCCCCGCCCAGGTTCTGGTCCAGAACGATGGAGGCAAAGGCAAGAGAGTCGTGAGAGTCATGTCTGGCGCAATGGAGATTGATGATCCCATCAGGAGCAGACAGAGTAAGCACAGTCTGGTTAGTGAAGCACCAGGCAGTGTTGGATTTTGAAGGAATTCCATGGCGTTTGGAGAAAGTGATGAGTTATGACTTCAAGCCATGGCGTTTAAGGACAACTGCATGCACCACAGAGCAGTATGATCATAGTGTATATCCGACACATCAATGTACATTCAGTCACCTTTTCAACACTTGCGAGAACTAGCGCAGAGTTGGTGTGGAACCAAAAGCTGACGGCATGCACGCCTGTAGATCCTACCCAGAACTTTCTTGGTAGTGCTGCAGCCAACTATGTATCTTGCGCCAACCGCTGTCCCATGTGAAAGGGCAGTCCTTGCACACTTGGTTTTGATGCAGCGTAGGAGTGACATCACCCGACCGTCGTTTCTGACAATGACAGCTTGGACCAGGATGGAGCTTGACGTGAGATTCGGGAAAATGTGAAGGCGACTCTTCCGTCTGCGTCCCACCTTGCCGGCGGCCTCAGATGTAAGGCAGATGATAAGTATAGATGCCACCACGCCAGCCCTCTCCTTGTTGTTTTCTGTTCCTTCGTCCAAGTTTTTCCCAAATCTCAGGCCGTGTCTGAGGTTGACTCCGCTGCACAGCCCAGCTGAGCAGTACATACGAAGCATTTGCAGAGCTATCCAAAAGACAGCTGCTGTCCCTCGTACGACTTGAGAGCATCAGCACTCCAGCATCTACATGCGTCAAACCCGAAGGCATCAGCACATCCGACCAGATTCAACATGTGCTTCGTCAGCTCCCCACGACGCGAAGCCGTGTACCGCGAACGCGAATATCTGGCACCAAGACCTGTCTCCAACTACCACGGCGGACGGCGGAACAGCGCGGTCTATGTCAAGAGAACGAGCGGCCCCGTCAGTTATCGAAGCTCGTATGACAGTCACCCGAGAAGCTCGAGGGAGGTGTATCGCAAGACGACCCGGAAGATTGTGCGGTGATCAACGATTATGTCGAAGGAGGGACTGTGTACGATGCGAACGACGTCTCTGATATGTGCTATGGCTTGTGAAAGGATATCTGCTGTTATACACGATGCCGGGAGAGGCGGAAGCTGAGTTTGACGATGGCATCACAATGGGTGATGTTCGGGTTGTTGCTGGGGAACAAGCATTTCAGTTGCACTTGAGGAGATGATACACTTGTACTTCTAATACACCACACACACTGATGAAGCCACACCAACCGATTGAGCAAGCGCTATGCAGCGACCGGCTCGTTTCTCCCTTTGTGCCTTAGGCGTTCCTGAATGTCATGTCAGGTGCACCTCTTTTATGACGTATGGCCGGTTTGTGCGAAAGGAAGCCTCGGAACGTCGTCATTCACATCGTGGAGCTGTTTGTACACGGGAATCATACCATCTCTTGCCTCTCGATCCCTTCTTGGAGTGCTCGAACAGACTCGTCTTGTCCGAAACGACGTTATTGTCACCGATCACTTACTCTGAACCTGAAACGATCCTTTGATCGACCGCAACCATGTAAGTCATGCGTCAACCAGAGCTCCCCAAACAGAAACAGACAGAGAGCTCTGCGCGCGCGGGCGAGAAACAGCTTTAATACGTCTCCAGGAACATCGGACGCTCGCACAGCATTCGGTCGAAGAAGGGCGAGAAAGATGGCGGCTCTACCAGACACCACTTCTCGATGGCCTCGCTGCGTGGCATTCGCCAGCCCGAGCTGTCGAAGAAGCTGTACCAGCTGATCAAGACGGAGAACCACGCGATCGGCGCCTACGAGCAGGCCGGACGTGAGACACAGAGCATCGCATCGCAGCTCAGCGAGTGGGGCGAGAGCACCGACGACGACGGCGTCAGCGATGTCAGCGACAAGCTCGGTGTCTTGCTGGCCGAGATCGCAGAGCAGGAGGATCTCTACGCCCAGAACTTGGAGGAGAGTAGAGGCGTGCTGAAGCAGATCCGCAACGTCGAGGCCAGTGTGCAGCCGACCAGGACCAACAAGCAGAAGGTCAGACCATCACGTTTTCGACATGCGACCGCGACATGCCGATGCTCACGTCTCCACAGATCCAAGACGAAATCCAAAAACTCAAATACAAAGAACCCGAATCCACCAAACTCGTCACCCTCGAACAAGAACTCGTCCGCGCCGAAGCCCAATCCCTCGTCGCCGACGCCCAACTCACCAACGTGACCCGCCAAAAATTCAAAGAGGCCTTCGACATTCACACCGCCGCCGTCATCGAGCGCGCCGAGAAACAAATCCTCCTCGCCCAGCGCGCCCGCCGGCTAATCAACCTCCTCGACGACACCCCCATCGTCCCCGGCGAAGATCGCCCCGCCTTCACCGACGTCGAGACCGGCCGCCAAATTCTGAACGACGCCGAGTCGGACTTGAGGGCATGGCAGGCGAATATGGAGCCCATCAGGACGAACGCGAGCAAGCTTGGCGGAAACGGGATGGCGAGCCAGGAAGTGCCAATCCAGCAGGCCCAGCAGAACGTGGGAGCCGCTGCTGGGAGTGCGGCGGGCACCGAGTACAGCAGGGTTGATGCTCATCAGCAGAGGGTGGAGGCCATGGAGCGGGCGCAAGAGGATGGCACGAGCCATGTTACGCCTCCTTACCCGACCGAGAAGCAGACTGAGAATGCGGCGTTGGCTTCTTAGGGAGTGGACCATATGCCGGGACGGTATGCTGAGGGTTGAGGAAGAGATGACAGGGGAGGTTTCCTATTGGAATACGAGATACCTATGATTGTATGCGCGCGATGGTTTATAATATTGGTAGAGCTTGGTACCTATGGTTTGAGCACGTGGTTTGTAGCAGCACTGATTACGACAGATACAAGATGCAATGACAGTTTTCTCGGAGAGCTCGCCCGTCACGTTCCAGGATGAAGTTGTTGATTCTATTAGTCTAGGTACCTCCATCATCCGAGACGACCGCCTCTTTCCATGGGCCATTTTTCTCTTAATCTTGAAATCCTTGGCGTTACCTCTTTCCACATGCCATCTTCCCAATACAAGTCTCCATCTCTTCTTCGTTCGAGAAATTCACCAAGCGTAAAGACAGGCTCCCGGGCCATGAATCCTTCGGGTCCTTCGCGAGGTTCTTTCAAGGTGTTCTATTCTTGTGGTTAGCACACTGCGGCGATGCTAGCCCTGGATAAACAAACCTTCACCCAACCGCTGATGTGGGTTTCCAACGAGCTCGTGCGCGATCCGTCTCTACGTCTTGAGTTACCGGGAAGCGAGTCCAGGGCCTCGGTGGTCACTGGGACTTGGTCGGTCAGTTCCATGTCACATCAACATTATCATCATCATATGATCGCGGCTGGTATTGCAGTCAGCTCACATCACATCAACATCCTGATGAAAGCGCCCGTCCGTATCCCGACAAACATCCTCACGAACATGCTGATGAATCTCCCGCTGAAGTGCACATAGGAAACCTCGTCCAAAACCCACCGGTACCGGAGCCTTGCCCCTTTCGATGAGCCTCGTGGTTGGCGTGACGACGTGCTCGCCTTGCTTTCCTGTAATAGTGGTGAGCAGTAGCAGCTTTGCGATGAGGTGAAAGTCTAGGCGTACTTTGCTTCGAGCTTTGCTTCCCGCTTCTGGCGCCTGCTCACATTATCAGTATGAGGGCAATAGAAGTCGATTATGGTAACTTACTTCGCCTCGATTTCTGCCTCGTGTGTTTGCAGGTCGCCGAGGTTGACAGTGCTGTCGTTCCGGAAGTCCTCGTCGATAATGCCTCTACACCGGGAGCTGGTGTCGTTTGGCATGGACTTGGATCTTGAGGTATTGCTGGTCCGGGTCGACTTCGAGCTGGACTTTGACGATCGGCGGAATTTCAATCTCCGGAACAATCTCTTCAGTTTGTCGCGCTTCCTTCTTCGCATCGTGGTGCTGGTGCGGATGGTCGGTGGCGGGCTGCTAGTATGCTCGCGATTCGAGACATCTTCGTTGAGATGCGACCCTCTCCGTTCCCGACACTGCTTGGCTTTTTGGGGACTTGAATGCTCGATCGAGTCGTGTGGCACGTCTTCCAGCGAGAGTACCGGGCTAACTGTTACTCTTCGCAGTTCTTCTTCTTCATCGTCACTGGCAACGCTTCTGGGCGGTGTACGTTCCTCGTCGAGACTCCGTGCCGCCAAGCCATCGAGTGTGTTGCCATGACGAGATGGCGACTCGTTGGGCGAGAGGTAGTAGGTCGGCGTCGTTACAGGCGAAGTCGGCTTAGGGTTGATAAGAGGTCGATGCTCGCACTTAGCTCGTCGTCCGCACTGGCGGCAAGGGTCCGCTTTAGCATACTATGCCTGGGAGAAATCAACATGCTCGCCGTCTGGTATGGCGTGCAAGGGACATGGGCGAGGTGATGTGACGCGCTGGTAAGGTTCGATGGTGGTGCTGCTTAGAGGTGGCACGACGTCGAAGTCGAAGGTGTGCACGCCGTCATATTGACTGTTGAAGGATTTGCGTACTGGTGAGTTCCGGTCGAGGGAGGTGCGGTTGCTGCTGGTTACGCGGCAGATGGAGCAGGGATGTACTGAGGAAGGATGCCGGTGGTGAGAACATTCACAATGTAATGTGTTAGCCATGGTCGCGTTGATGCTCGGAATGCATGTTGTAGGATGAAACCGTTCAAGTGCCGTGGCGCCGTGGGAACGCATGCAGGTTTACGCGTGGCATTGGCGGCATCGAGGAGGAAGTGCGACGGGGCGATACACAAAATCCAGGCATGAGCGCTGCAATGAGCAATGTGCCATCAGAGAGTCGAGACTATGCATGAATAATGCCATGGCAGCTACAATGGACTTTCGGCATGCCGATATGACCGACCTTCACCTCCCGCGAGAAGGAACCACCTGTTCGCCTTGCCTCGTCTCCGCCTGCTCAAAGTCCCCCCATTTCTGAATCAAGAGGATCTCAAGTGGTCCGATCTACGGCGGGCTCTCATGTCAGCACATCCCACGCAGCCCGCACAGCTCGCAAACCCGGTACAGCCCCGATGCCGTTGCGATCGATACAGACGACCGAATAAAGGTTGGCCTGCTCAACTTGGCCGCCTCGAGACTCTGTCACAGTCCCCTTGACCAAAGTCATCAGCCCTATGATCGCAAGCGCTAGCAAAGGGTAGAGTGGTGCTCGTGGTTGTTGACCAATCGAGCGAATTTTAGTCCATGACTTACGGCTTTGATTCTTTAGAAGGGCGGCGCATCTTAGGCTCATGCTTACAACACAGTCGACGTGGTAACACAGTCGACATGGTGCTTTACTGTCTGCTTGAGCATACCACGAGGCCGTAAGCTTAAGCACTCGACTGACAGCATCAAGAAGCCGATGGCCAGCGATATGCGAACGAAGGAATGGATGAGGAAGCTGCTCACAATTAGTTTGCCAAGTATGAAATCTGCATCATACGCGGAGTCAACAATGTCGTACAGCTTCAGTACCCGAGTATCTGCTCGTTGGGTCTTGGAAGTCGCTAGCATCTTGATGAGCTCCATCCGGTAAAGATCAGCAGGATTGCCGTTTGCAGGGGGACGAAGAGCGCGAGGAGGATGTGTGCTTTGTCGCCGATCGACGGTAATCTTGATGATGGATCAATACGGTCGATATTCTGCTCGTCATTGATACCGTCAACAGCACACAGCCCGGATCCCGTGATGCCAAGCATCACAAGTCGTCAAATCAGGATTGGAAGGAATTCTAGTACCTATGGGGACAGCGTAACGAGTCTGTTCTTGAAAGAGGTAAGAGTGAACTGCTAAGCTTGATTTGGCGGATCGATTGCAGCTAAATTTTTGACATTGAGCGAGGTATAGGTAGGTTGATGAACTAGAGCGGGTAGGGGTTGGCAGCCGAGCGGGTGTCTTCGGTCCCTCGCGGCTGAGAGACGCTGCTGTAGTCGATCTGAGTGCTCTTGATACCCCTAATGTACGCGTTATCTTGAGCTGCTAGCTTCTCGGTCGGTCCAGAGTTGCTAGTAATGCCGATATAGTGCTGTGTATACTGCAGTAGTCGAGTTGGGCCTGACGGTATCGGAATATAGTGTATCTCCAATAGACAAGAAGCGATCGTAATAGTGTAGGAGAATCGTGGTGTAGAAACGCGGCGGTGCTAAGGACCGTGTAATGGTATGTGTCTTAAGGATAGGTTGGGCCTTAAGAGAATAGGTGAAGAAGATCTTCTTATATTGCTACGATGTTTGTAGTTACTCGACCTTCTCATGTCGAAAGTAACAGATCCCGTGATAATTCTGAATAGCGAGGCATTTGACAATACACTCGTTATCCCGACAATCAGAAGCGTAACGTACCAAAGTGCTCTTTGCATATGTGCATTCATCGTCCTGGAGGCCATTCACAAGCCCGATCTGCACTACATAGCCGAGTCTTACATAAAGATCGTCTATGCACAAGACTCGAGCAGATGGACAGTGCGATAGATGAACGAGAGACCAGACCATGTGTGCATGCCAGCTGCAAAGTAGGTGAATCATTGCATGCTTCTTGAAGCGTTCTCTCTCAACCTACGAACATGCGTAACCTTCCGCCTGCCTACTCGCGACACTGCCGCCTTTCCGCGCTTTCCTCGAGTGCGCATTCTGTTAATGCTTAGAACTTTTCGCTATAGGTCCTATCCGCTACCTTCTGGAGTCTTGACAACGATCCTCTCGCCAGGCTGCATCGATGCAGTGTGACACGGTGGCATTTTTGCAGCTCGAAACGGGTTAGTGGTGGTGCGATGATGATAAGAACCACTGGTCATGTTCAAATGTGGAGGCCTGTATCATGAATTTATTCGCCATTACAATCATACCATCATAACCTTCAAGTACGGATCCTGCTATCGCGGCTCTCGTCGTTCCCGCCCAACCCAAAACTCCAAAAATCTCAGTCATTACATCCATGTTTTGGTAGTGCCTATACAACCCAATGTTGATCCCACTGCGAAGCGAACCTCTGTCGCTATAATTTCTATGCCCAAATCATTCCTATCGCTGATGCAAGAAACAAAGTGCAAAACGCTGTAATCCAAGGTGCGACGTTGCTGGCGCGGTGTACGCCGCTGTCACTCGAGCTCCTCGTGACTTGAGCCGTGATGAGTGCGGATGCATCTGCTGAGGCCAGCAGCAGTTGTGATGTGCCCGACTCAGATTTGACCATCTTGAGGACCTCGGCGGCGGCCGTCGGCGGGTTCGAGATCACACAGTTGGCTGGAAGGACGGTCGTCGGCATTCCCTTGGCATCCCATCCAGTGGACGCGCCGGCAGGAATGGTTGCTGTGACGAGAAAGCCTTGATTGTTGTAGCTCGTGACGAGCTTATATCCTGAGCCTGAGCAGCCACCCGCCGCAGGTGATGGCGCTGGCGACGAGGTAGACAAATCGAGTTGGGATGTCGACTGCAGGAGCGTTAGCATACTGTTCGTTGAAAGTGTCAGCACTGGGAGGAATCTTACTCACTGGGGCCGCCGAGGGTGGAACGACCTTGCCAGAACCACTCACCGTCCAGCCAGATGGCAGACCAGGCAGAGAGGTGTACGACACGGTCGCTGTGTTGGTGGCATGGGTGCCGGTCCATGGCTGCTGGCCGCTGGCCGTCGAGGTGATGGAGGGAGCATTGGCAACGACGACACTACCGCCTGAATTGCTGTTGATCTTGCCACCGTCCGATTTGATGCTTTCCCAGCTGCCGCTCATGTCGCCGTAGCTGTATGATTTGCCGGTCGAGTAGTCGACTACTGACAGCGAGCTGACGTACATGGTGAAAGGGCCTGCAGCGTAGTTGACTGCACCACCTGCCCAGTCGATTGTGCCCTGGCTGTTGCTGGAGTCGCCACCTGCCCATGCACCGAGCTTCAGCTGCATGGGAGTCTGGGGATATTGGCCGTTGGCGTCGCCATAGTTGAGCACGCGAACAGTCTTCTTGTCGATTGTCCAGACAATCTGGTTCTCGGTCCATTCGATATCGTACGTGTGGAATTCGCCTTGGGTGTTGTCGACGGCGTGGACTGCTGCGCGGTCGTAGGTCGTAGTCTGACCTTTGCCGAAGTAGTTGGTCTGCACTTCGCTACCCTTTCCGCCCAACCACTCCCAATCGATCTCGTCTAGATCGTCTGATTGGAGGACTACCGAGCTGACAATGCCTTGGCCTGGAGCTGCCTTGAGCGTAACTGACAGCTTGCCGAACATAATGTACCATTTCGACACAAGAGTCGGGGCCTGTCCTGAACCCCCGACGGTGAAAGCAGCACCGTTACTGTCGTATGTTGGGGCACCTTGCGCGGTGAACTGATCTGATGCTCCGTCTTCGAAGTTCACCGCCAGTGAGGTGCCGAGGGCTGCATTCGCGGAACATCCCGATTGTTTTGTCGGGTTACAGCTGGAGTAAGTCTGTGCTGTGGTTGATGATGTGAAGATGAGGCCGGCGAGGACGGCCAGTCGTAGCGGCGAGCGCATGGCGAGTAGACACTGCAGGGTCAACATGTCTGTATGCAATCCGTAAGGTCGATGATTCTATACAATGGGGATACTACAAGCACTGCGATGGGTTTGTGCTTGTGCGAGCATGTGTAGAGAAAGAGGTAGGAGGGAGAGACAAGCGTGGACGTATTTGATAGCACCGTCGACTGTTTCCTTGTCTAACCAGCCATTGCATTTGCGCGCGTCGTCATCTAGATGCACTCAGCCAGACCTGTATCTTACGAAGAGTGTGGCCATAGCTGCCCTGCACAAGGCCATGTGGTTGGCTGCAGTTGGTAGAGAATCGCGCGAGGTTGGGTGCAGGAGGCTGGCATCACGAGGAAGGTGGCCGGGGGGATACCTTGGACCCTGGCTCTCGGCTCTCGGCCCTCGGGAACTGGCCCTACGGCTTCCCATCGCCACAGCAACACCCGTCGTCTTGAAAGGTCTGTTTTCGGCAAGCGCGCAAGATGAGTTGCGATTGCGCTCGTGCTGATGCTTGCTTGTCGCGTCTGTTGTTCTTGTTGACGATTCGGTATACTATCAACGACAGGACGACCACGACAACGATGGCGGAATCGCAGGACCTCATTGACTTCAACGTCATTGAGCAACAGAAGGAGAACATCCAGGCTCTGCCCAGCGGACGGTCGGCGAAGGCGCTCGCGCAACTGTACTCCCCACCACTGCTCGGCGCACAGCCCTCGCCCGGTCTGCTCAGCGAAGCGCAAGTGAATGCCCGCGCAGAGTTCGAGAAGGAGCTCGCTACGATTGACGAAGCCGACGACCCTCTCGATGTATACGACCGCTATGTGAAATGGACGCTGGACGCCTTTCCCTCGGCTCAGGCCACACCACAATCACAACTTTTGCCTCTGCTTGAGCGCGCGACCAAGGCGTTCCAATCCGACAAGCATTACAAGAATGATCCACGATATCTGAAGATATGGCTACACTACATCCGGCTCTTCTCAGACGCGCCGCGCGAAGCGTTCGTTTTCCTGGCGCGCCACAACATCGGAGAGAGTCTGGCACTTTACTACGAAGAATTCGCAGCATGGCTGGAGAATCAAGGCCGATGGAGCCAGGCAGAGGAGATATACAAGATGGGTATTGAAAAAGAGGCCACTCCCGCTGCGCGCCTGACGCGCAAGTTTGGCGAGTTTGAACAGCGACTCGCAGCGCGACCGCAAGATGCAGCAGAGCCATCGAGCCCTGCTCTCCCATCAGTGAGGCCAGCTCTGGCCGCAAAGCTTGACCCCTTCGCCTCTGCATCTCCATCGCAACCGCAGCAAGGCAGCGGCTCGAAGAAGACGAAGAGCTCAAAGATGCAGATATTCGCAGACGGCGATGCGCCATCTCGACCAGGATCGGGGAGCAGTGCCACGGGATGGGACAACTTTGGTTCGCTGTCGAGCAGGCGAAAGGAGAACTCGCATGAAGCCAAGCCGATGGCTGGCCAGAAGCTGAAGGTTGGCAAGACGAACGGTGGAATGGAGAAGCTGGCTATCTTCAGAGACCAGGTGAGTCTGCCCACTTCTTCTTAAGAATCATGACCACGTGTTTACGAATGCAGGACTAAATCATCTTTCGTGTATGCAGCCATCTCGTACGTCAATGCCAAAGCATCTTTCCGACCACACCTCGACTAGTAGTCATGAGCAGCAGTGTGTTCTGAATGAGAAGACTGGTAGGCTTGAATGTGTTTTCGTGAATCTCGAAGCGGTCTACCCCGAAGCTGGCAATCTTGCGAAAGAATATTGTTTCGAAGAGCTACGAGCACGGCATCGCGGTTGGCTCAGCAAGAGCTGGAAGAAGGACAAGGCAAGGCCGAAGAAGACCGCCCGGTGCGAGACTTTCGATATTCACCTGGACGACGCGCCTGCAGTCAAACGACCTTCACGACCGGAAGAGCATACACCGGAGGCACCTGTGAAGTCGAAGTCGAAGTCGAAGGACAAGGGCTTCAAGATATTCGAAGACATTCCGGAACACGAACACAAGAACACGCAGAATCACAATCAGGAGAACGGGCTGGTGGAGAAGTTCGCAAAGACCCTGGCCTTGAACGACGACCAGGACGAGAATACTCCGCCTTCGAAGCAAGAAATCGATGCTGCGAAAAAGGCCAGGCGAGAAGAGCGTGCCAATCGCACTCGCAAGATCAAAGTACCAGAGGTCAAGTACATCAAGAACGAGACACAGACAATCAAGCTCAATATGGACTCGCCGCAAAAGCCCAAGTCGAAGCGGAAGAAGTCAATCGGACCCGCAGAGTCCACCATGACGATTAACACGAAGGAAGCCATGGAGGAGATCTACGGCATCTTCAGTGCTCCACTTCCTTCCCATGACGAGCAGCAGGACGAAGAGGAAGAGTCTGAAAGTGAAAGCGATGCTGAGACAGACTACACGACTGGAGACGAAAGCACAGCAACTGGTAAATTATCAGCTCCTGCGAGCGAATACGGCGACGAGACGAGAAATGAATTGCTCAAAAGCACAAGAATCGAGGACGATGATCGAACGGACGTGAGCGCGTGGTCGGACTTTACCTCCAGCAAGCATGTTCTACCAGCAGACGGTACAGAATCGGGCCAGGCCACGATGCAGGATGCATACGACCAAGGCAGCCACGCTGACCGCAATGAGGATCTGATCACGCCCACGGAAGATGAGAATCCTCGCACTAGATATGTGCCAGTTCCAGATGAAGATTACGACCCTCCCGCTGTACATTACCAGGCCTTGCCGAACCATCGACTGCCTTTCATGACACCTATCGCGGAACAGACCGAGTCTTCGCTGGGGCTTGCCACTGTGGGAACAAGCAAGGACTACTTTGGTGGCACGAAGACTCCGAGCAGGAAGACTGGTATGCCAGAAGATGTCGAGGACGATGAAGAAGACGAGGAGCCTCCCAGCAGTCCTTTTCAAGACGTGATCGCTGACATGGCCGAAGACAAACGTAGGGTTCTCCAGCCGATCCGCACCAAGAGCACGAAAGGTGCGATTACGCTCGGACAAGGTTCAGCAAAGTCTCAGACAGAGAAGAAGGATGAAGCTCCGGCACCAGATGCAATCCAGAAGGGCCCGATCATCGAGGACTTGCAGTGCAATCCAATGGACCCATACGTGCGACAGACCATCCTTGACCAGATGAGACCCTCGCTCTCGTCGTTCGAAGGCTACCACCAGAATCTCGACACCAGCACTGGCCGCTCATCCGAGATCAAGAAATACGTCAGAACGTTATCCAAAGCCAGCAGGAACAGCATGAACGTCGACAAAGCCGCCCAAACTCTCTCTGTTCCACCACAAATCGACCTCCCTGGAGCTCAAGGTACTTACACCATCAAAAGAGAACTCGGAGCCGGTACATTCGCTCCAGTGTATCTTGTTGAGAATAGTGCCATTGCAGCCCTTGATGAGGAAGAAGCCGATGAAGAGTTCCCACCTGCCCGCGTTGGCAAACTCGCTCATCGCAAAGCTCTCGAAGCAATCAAGATGGAAGAACCAGCGAGCACGTGGGAGTTCTATATCCTCCGGCAATCGCATCGCCGACTAGGAGTCTCCCGCCCAGCAGAATCCATCGTCCGCGCACACGAGATGCACCTCTTCCGCGACGAGTGCTTCCTCGTTGAAGAATACCGCGACCAAGGCACACTTCTCGATCTCGTCAACACCGCTCGCCTCGAAACGGGCAGTGGGTGTGGTATGGACGAAATGCTAGCAATGTTCTTCTCAATCGAACTTCTCCGCACGGTCGAAGCCATGCACGCCAAGAACCTCATTCATGGCGACTTGAAGGGCGACAACGTCCTCGTGCGATTCGATGACCCGGGCATGGAGACAGATTGGAGCCCTACATACTTCCCATCCGGTGCGCATGGATGGTCTAGCAAGGGCGTATGCCTTATTGACTTCGGCCGAGGAATCGATATGAAGCAGTTCCAACCCAACGTCGCGTTCATTGCGGACTGGAAGACCTCCGAGGCAGACTGCGCGGAAATGCGAGAGCTTCGCCCCTGGACGTATCAGATTGACTATCATGGCCTCGCGGGTATCATCCACTCGATGCTCTTTGGCAAGTACATGGAAACTGTTGCCGACAAGACGCATGGCCTGTCTCAGGGACAGACGAAGACATACCGCATCCGCGAATCCTTCAAGCGGTATTGGCAAGTTGAGATCTGGCAGGAGGTCTTTACACTGCTCCTGAACCCTCTCAGTCATTTGGAGGTCGAAGAGGGACAGAAGATGCCGGTGCTGAGGGGCATGAGGCATTGTAGGGAGAGGATGGAGGCGTGGTTGGAGGAGAATTGCGAGAGGGGTCAGGGGTTGAAGGGGATGATTGGGAGGATGCAGGCCGCGATTAGGGAGAGGAGGAAGAAGAGTGTCAAGTTGTCGCAGAGTCAGTAATGGTGACCCATGGTTGGTAACAGGGCGGGTTGGCTCTTGAAGTCATTTCGTAATCTCGTAGTCGTTCACTTTTGAGCATTGTTCAAAGTCATTCCATCAGGTCAAATTTAGCTCAGAGCGATTTCCTATCGTGCACGAAAAGATGCGTCTCCTGCACCAGATCTTCCTTGCGCCAGAGCCAGGCCTCCACGCCCTGGATTTCTATTTAGTACAGTAGTTCATGTTGTCAACATCCAGGCGTGGAGTGGTTGGAGCCTCACTAGAAGCGCTGTCCATGTGTCACGTCGTTGCAGCAAACGATCTGATGTCTCGCACGATATAAAGCCTTCGAGCACCAATGGCGGTGACGCGAGACCTCTACTCTTTGGGCGTATTCCATAGCCGATCGCACTGTACAGAGTCTTGCCCTAACTAATCTCCTTCCCCATCTTCGCCACTAGCAGCCTCCAGCCCAAGGTACTCTGCCACGTAAGAAAGGAACTCCGTCCCGTATTCACCATTGACACGATCAGCGTCCGAGCAGGAACATCCGCAATTTGGTATATATGGCCTTGCCCCTCTTTTGTGCGGAGGAGGAAACCAGTCCGGATCAGGTGGAATGTCTCAATCCTCGCACCAGAATTCGTACTGATCCCTCAATCCTATGCAGTTCTTGCATGTTGGAAGAACGGGCTCGACGACGCGGAGAATGTCTCGGTCCAAGCTCTGTTTCCGGATAGAATAGTGTAGGGTTTGTAGTAGGCCTTTGCAGTGTTTGGCGATCTGTTCGCTTTCCACGGGCTTGAAGCGATTTTCGTCCTTTCTCTGCAGACAAATGTCGAAATGGCTGATGCGAAGGCTCTTCAAGGATGGCGCGGAATGACCGAGCTGATCGAAGGTTCTAGTCGCTATGGACCTGCGGTATTCTCCGGGCAGTATCTGCATAGATATCAGCGAAGAAGCTTGTTAGTGTGACTTAACGCACCTCAATGTGTCGGAGGGATCGAGCGTGGGTACCGAGGATGGTAAGGAAGTCCCCCAAGAATGCAAGGTTGCTAAATTGGAAGCGATTGCAGCTGTATAGGGCTTTCGTGGCTTCAGCATTGACTTGCTTGCTGGCCAACAGGATTGCCGTGGAAGAGGGCGGTGCGGCTACCCACTCTCGCCTGTGGCGGTCATACATCATGCCACGGCGATGCTTGTTGCGGTCATGTCCAGTGCGAGCAAGCTCCTTCCGAACGGCCTGTGTTCGGGTCAGTTTAGAACTTCCTTAGAAAGGCTTCATTTTGAGGGTCAACTTATACCGTTGAGACCACGGGGTTGATGACTTCTATGGAAATGGACTGGTCCTGCTCCAGGACGTTGTTGTAGATTTCGTTTCGCATATCGACGGGTAGGTCCATTATGGTTGTCTTCTTCTTTTCTTCTTCCGGATTTGTGCTGGACATGGTGGTCATGTTTGGTGCAACATAAAATTTTGGCAAAGCACTGATGCTGCGGGCTAGGGGACGTCCAATTTAAAGAGGGCATGAAGTGCAGCAAACAAATGCAAAGCGCATTTTCCATCACGTTCGCTGCGTCAAGCCAGAGAGAGTGTGTCTCAAAGTTGGTGTGCCTCTACCCGGCCTCTTGGGCAATCGATCGAAGGATGGTAACGAAAGTAACATTCGGCAAGTCTGCTATACATCATGTTTCTGGGTCTCATCTACAGAAGCAAGCATCAGTAAGTCTGAACAGCGCCTCGCGCAGGGGTATCATAATGACTAGGAAATATCGTCGCCAGCGAACAAATTGTAGAACTTATCCATCTTCTTGTGGCGCTTCTTGAGACGTGCCACAGGTCCGTCCTTTAGTACTTTGGCCTCGTTCTGCAGCAGCTCTTTGCTCGAGTACACACTCGCTCTCAGCTTGTAAGGATTGCCCGACGTGATTCCCAGGTAGGTGTACGCATCAAATTTGTAGTGTATGGGCCTGCTGTTGTGGGCGACCAGGTCCAGCTCGGCGAGCTCGTTGAGCACTCGTCGAACGTCATCGGTATCGGAGAAGTCGTAGGTGTAGACACAAATGAGAGTGTTTGGCTCAAAGTCGTCGTAAGTCCCAACCTTCGATACTGGCCCAAGCTTCCCTTCTGAGGTGGCGATTGCGATAATACGCCAGTAGTTTGACAAGTCTTGTTGAGCTAGGAAAAACATCCACTTGCCGCAGGTTACATTGTTTTCGACCGCCAGCTTCAAGAGGTCGACTTCAAGCTGATCGCGATACGGACCCATCTTCCTGGTAATGGTGCCTTCTTCCTTGCCAGGGTTCTGCCGTTCAATGGCCGCACACTGCACGCTGCAAGCTTCGAGCAGATCGAAAGCTTCGCCACCGATGGACAAAGGCGCCATGTTGACGGGCTCTCGATTTGGTTTGGCCTGATTGTAAGGCACTTGTGCGCTGCGGACCCACAGCCAAGGACCGACTCTGGCGGTTGACGGGTCAGCTACTGGTAGTCGGTGGAGGAAGTCATCAATAGTCTCGTCTTGTCGCCATTCGTCTTCTCCTGCAGTGGAACGATCAACGGAGACGAAGTCGGGTGTGAGCTTGCCTGAAACAATCCGGGTGACTTCCGGCTTTGGACGCTCTAGGGACTTCTTGTGCGTGTTGGCAAAATTGTGTAGCTGCGGTCGTGACTTCAGGAAGCTAAGGACGTCTTGTTGGCTGGGCGGTTCACACTGCGGCTCTGAATTGGATGGTGCAGTCTCCTCATTTTCCACCAGCTTGACCTTCTTGAACGCTGATGGATGGATTGGAGGCTCGAAGCCGCGCTTCAAAGGACGTTTGGCTTTCTTCTCAAGCTTCTGCTGTGCTTTCTGGTCGCCATAGAAGTCACTGTCGTCTGAAATGTAGCCGCTGCCGTCAACAAGTTCTTTCACAGCCATATGCACTCCAGTTGAACGAACAGCAGCCGTTTAGCAGCTCGAAGAGCAATTCCAGCAGTTCACATGGTGATGTCGAAGGCAAAGTAGAAGTTCGTCTGTTAAGATCTTGATTGGGTTCCATGGTGCCGCTATCTGAGTTCGGGGGCGCTAGCAGGGGTACGCGTCCACCGTCGCGAACGCGCGTGCTTCGTGTCTCTGAACCTGCACAACGCTTGAAGTAGATCTCATTCTCATATTGTGCAGAGTAACAGAGATACATAGCAAAGATGCCTCACGCCGTGTCGGCTGAATGCGAGCCGATGGCAACACCAGAAGATGCAACACTTCCCGACGCGCCAACATACAGCGGCGAGGACAAGGAAAACGAAGATGGTGTTATGGCCGATACCGATACATCCAAAGCCACCGCGCAGCAGACCACAAAAGGCCTAGACGACATGTTCGACGACGATGACGATGACGACGACGACGACGAGTTCTCCTCCAGCGCAGCGACACGACCCGAGGACAGCTCGCAACCACAACCACAACCGCAAGCAGCACCAGCAAAACGCCCCGTAGTCGAGGAGGAAACATTGAGACAATTCTACCAACGCCTCTGTCCTTTTCGACAGCTGTTCCAATGGCTCAACCACTCAGCGACACCACAGCCAGAATTCCAGAATCGCGAGTTCTCCTTCTGGCTGCCTGGAAACCGCGTCATCCGATATCTGTCTTTCCCCTCTGCAGATCTGCTCAGGAAACAAGTCGTGCAGATGTGCCCTGAGCGTTTCGAGATAGGACCGCAATATACCATCAATCCGAAAGATCGCAAGACACTGAAGAAGGCGTCGGCATTTCGACCTGTCATGAAAGAGCTCGTCTTTGATATAGACATGACAGATTACGATCCGATTCGAACATGCTGTCAAGGAACCAAGATATGTAACAAGTGCTGGCAATTTATAGTCATGGCCATCAAAGTCGTTGATACAGCGTTGAGGGAGGACTTTGGCTTCCAGCACATCATGTGGGTCTACTCTGGTCGAAGAGGTGCACACGCCTGGATCAGCGACAAGCGAGCGCGAGAGATGGAGGACAGCAAGAGGAAGGCAATTGCGAACTATCTGGAAGTGCTCCGTGGCAATGAGAATGGCAAGAGAATGGGTTTGAGGCGACCACTGCACCCCCACGTGGACAGGAGTTTGAAGCTCCTGACGCCATACTTTCAGAACGATGTGCTTGCTGAGCAGGAACCATGGAAATCAGCTGAGCAGGCAGAGAAGTTGCTGAACCTTATCCCAGACAAGTCGTTAGCAGACGCTTTGAAGAAGAAGTGGGACGTCTCAGCAGATCGTACCTCAAGTCAGAAGTGGGCAGACATCGACGCGTTGGCAGAGGCTGGCAGTCTGTCGACTCTGAACCCAAGACAGCTTGTTGATGTCAAGCAAGACATCCGACTGGAATACACCTACCCTCGCCTCGATGCCGAAGTGTCAAAGAAGCTCAATCACTTGCTCAAGTCGCCCTTCGTGGTACATCCCGGAACTGGACGCGTTTGTGTCCCGATCGATATTCGCCGAGTAGAAGACTTCGACCCCTTCGAGGTGCCTACCGTCACCCAGCTCTTGGATGAGATCGATCAATGGGAGTCGAAGCAGGGCGCGGGCATGAGTGACGAAGATAAAGCCAAGGTACAGGATTGGCAGAAGACAAGCTTGAAGCCTTATGTTGAGTACTTCCGAGGTCATGTTGCCGCCCTATTGAAGGAAGAGAGCAGAGGGAAGCGAGAGCGTGAAGACGATGGAATGGAGTTTTGAGCGCCTTGGGAAGGGCCCTGGCGTACTGTCTATATGACATGACCGAAGACTTCAATGCGGATACTTCACAGAAGTATCATTTCTACCTTACAGTCAGCGTCTACCACTCTTCTACCTCTGACGGGAACGTGTCCCTGCTATTCTTGCCACTGGCTTCCTCCTTCTCGTCCGACTCATCGTTGCTGGCTTCCTCCGGCTCCTTGTGTACAAGCCCTCCCTCGACCAGCTCCTTGCGACTGTCACTGCTAGGGATGCCGGAGCTGTCTGTGGCTTGAGACTGCCGGAATTCGACTCGAATTGGCAGGTCGAAGAACGTCCTTGGCTAGCATTCTCCGCCTCACCCAAATGCTTGTAGCCCCCCATAATCAAGTTGTGACTACTTTGTAAAGGTGGAATCGCTGAATTGACCAAATCCTAAGCTCAGACTGTGATGGGTCGCTCAGTGAACGCCCCGACGATTGTCAATAGCCGTAAGCGAGTAGGACTGGCTGACTCCCGATTGTTCTGTCGTCGTTGGTGTCATCATTGCAACGACCACCCGGCCCTCATTGCATTAGCCCTTTATTGTGTGGAGCGCTTGTGAATGGGCGTATGAACAGATTCTACTTAAGTCATGTCGAAGGAAGGAGGGGGGGCTGGAAGGCTGCAGTTTCTTTGGACTTCGTCCTCGAGCCAACACCCAGAATTCCTGGAGGCCGCTCAACTGCGCAAGAACGAGCTAGTCATCGCGAAGTGTCTGTACACGGTATAGTACAATTTATCGCTTGAATCGGCTTGCCGGGTTGCGACTACAGCTCATAAGTAGCCGCGGCTCCTCGTCTATGGTATGAGGCAGGCTCTTCGAGGAGTATCTATCAAAGACAGGCAAAGGCAACGTGTCCCACATCCTTCCCCTTGCGCTGAGGCACTCAGCAGCTCATCACAGCACATGGCTGCCTTGAGAGACGTTAGCATGCTCCACTTCAAGACTGTCATTGCGGTTCCTGTCGCAGATAATGTTCGCTAGCCCCTATTTGCCATTTACAATGCAGTAGCCAATGCCTCGACTTTCTGCTCCTTATCGGTCATTCTTCTTCCCGCCGGGATTGCCCTTCACCCGCGCCTTGCTATCACCTTCGTCCTCTTGTCCCGAATCGTACTTCACATGAATGAGATCATTCTCTGCTTTAGCGCGCTTCGTTCTCGTCTCAGCATCTTGCTGCTCATCCGTGGCATCCTCTGCCTTGGCGCGCTTCGTCGGTGCCTTAGCATCATGCTTCTCCTCCGTAGCATCCTCGGATCTGGCGCGCTTGGGTGTCACCGCAACAGCCACAGGAACATCACCAAACGGTTTCGTGCTGTTCAGCAACCCCTCCAGGTCTATCAAGTCTTCCCACGACTTCCATTCAGCTTCTCTGCGTTCGGCTTCCCTGCGTTCGGCTGCACTGAGCTCGAGCTCATCCACTCTCCGTTCAAGACTTCGCATGTTTGCGAGAAAGCTGTGAACCCTGGAATCCGAGTTTGGAACGCCGATGATTTTCAGGCCTCTCTAATTCCTGAGCCTCTCCAGAGCTTGATGGTAGCTCATGCCGTTGGGGAAGACGGCGATGGCTCCATCAATTTGCTGTTGCCGTGCGGATTCAATTGTGAACCTGAATGCACTTTCGGCCGAGTCAATGCTGCTGAGCTGCTTAGAATCTGGAAAAGATTCCGTGCTGTCCATTTTGATGCTGTGTAGAGCCTGTTCGATAGCTGGTTGTTGATGATGTTGATGGAGATGGGTTCTCGTTAGTCTTTTCCAATGGCTCGTGGCCTGAACTGGCAGCGCGAGTGGCAGGTGTTGTCACGGCAGACCTTACTCGCGATCTTCACTTCGCCGATCGTCGTTGCCTTGACCTTGCGTGCTGTTGTGTCAATGCCCGTCCTATACACGGCAGGTGGAAGGATCTGCAGTCAAGTCTGCGCCTGCGATTTCAAGGCGTAACCGCGGCGGCATCTTTACAGACGGTGTCGTGATATACTTGTGAGTAAAATCATGTAACTGCAATGTCATGAGGTCGTCCTTGTCTCGAGCCAGCCCATTTTTGATGTTTTTGACGAGACGATCCCGTATCGGGCGTTGTAGGTCTCCACTTCATTCTTCATTCTTGGGTGAGTCCCGCAAGCGAGGCGGCACATTGAATAATAGCGGCAGCGGTGAAGACTTGGAAATCTTCACTTCACGTGGTAGCAAGATTGCACCCACGAGGAAGACCAGTGTCAAAACGGCCGACGCTATGAGCAAGATGCCAGGCATGCTTTCTGCACAAAAACTTGTCCAATCGCTGGAGGATTGATATCAACTGCAGCAGGTTTGGTGAAAATGGCATTGTTAGCGGTAGACTGATATCCTCAAATTGGGCGGCTGTAGGCGCCTACAGCAGCTCATCATTTCAGGCAAAGCTCGTCGTCGTAAATTCCTATACAGATCTTCTATAATAGTACAGCAGAACTTTTATCTATGCTGCCTAGCTCTGCTTCTTCTTGCCTATGCTGACGTCCAGGTTGCCGACGATATAAGCCACAACAAACACTGCGAAGAAGCCCACTGAGATCGTGATCGGCTTTGTGAATCGTGCGGCGAATGGATACTCGTAGGTGATGACAAGGTCGCGGTCTCGGAACTCGTCGACCACGTTGATGGCCGTCAGCTCCAGGGCAGTGCGGCCGATAGTGTCCATGAAGGTACGATGCGTGCTGATCTTGCTCGACACGATTGGGACAGCGGTCTCGAATTGGACGTTCCTGTCATCCGTCAGTGTCTGATCGCCCCGAAGTATACTAACGCAACTTACTTTGCTCCCTCTGGGAGGATGACTCGGGTGACAATGCGCTCATACTCGAGACCCTCGCCTTGTTTTGGTCCCTCAAAGAATGGCACCTTGAGCACAAACTGGTCGCTGCCATCTTTGATGCCACGCACGAAATTCTGCAGATCGCTGTTCCAGCCTACACGGAAGCTGTAGTTCCAACCACCAAAGAGAGGGTATCTTGGCTTGATCTCGAGATTGGACTCCTTCGCATTCGTCCTGAACCTTGACGTCGAGACGTTGCCGATGTCATCAGTGAAGTAAGCATCAACGCTGCCCACAGTGAGCGGAAATTTGAGCTCCTTAAGCGCACTCGAGGGCGGGTTGTAGTAGCTGGCTTGCTGGTACGCCACGCGTGAGAAGTGGTTCTTCAGTGTCGCCGCTCGGTTGGTGAGCCAGTGTCGCTCCTCAGTCGCAATGTTCCCTCCCCAGTGGCTGACCTCGATGTCACGCTCCAGCAGCTTGCTGTGAGTCAAAGGCTTGGTGAATTCATACCGCACGCTGACCTCCTGCAGAGCACCTGCCTCAAGCTCGCCGTATGGTCCGTAGGTAAAAGATGTGCCCTGCTTCTGTGGGTCCTCCTTTCCTTCTGCGTTCAGCGATGCTGGAAGTGTGACCGCATCTGGTACATCGGTCGTGGGGAGCTTCAGCTTCGTCTTCTGCTTGAGGGTTGTGTAGGCGCTCGGTGCGTATGCCGAGAACTTGTGAGAGACATATTGCTTGCCGTTCTGCTGGATCTGCGCTGGGATGGGCTCAAGAGCGGACAGGGTGTGGTACATGATGGAGAGTGTCTGTTGCTCTTTTGGCTGGAGAGCCTTTGGTAATGTGATCTTGTAGAACTCTGTGGAGCTGCACACATATGTCAATATCTGTACAGCGTGACCAGCCCGTGGCCCCTTACCTTGACGTATCAATACCGACAACCTCGACTGCGAACGGTCCCTTCTCTGGCTCCTTCTTGTCCTTGGCCTCCAGTCCGCCCACTCGTCCCAATGTTCCCTGCTCGAACGGGATGTAGTACTCCTTCTGCGCCGCCTTGTCGATGTTCTCAATGACGACATTGAGAGTCTCCCTGGGATAGCTCTTCTCGAGGTTGATGTTCCGCACCAGGTTCACGTTGCGGAAGTGCTTCGGCGGAGTAAATGTCGAGGGCAGGATATTTCGTGATTCGTGTGTCGCATTTGGATCAGCAGCGACGAGGCTGACAAGGCCTAGTGAGGCCCAGCTTAATAACCTCATATTGTTGGCATTGGACAAAAAGTGCAGTGAGCAAGTTGCATGCGCGTCCCATTAACAGCTGTCTGGAGCTGCTCGTCAGACCTTCCCCGGCTAAGCGTCAATGTCTTGGCATGGCATCCTTTCCTCACATGTTCGCTATGTCTTGCGGTATCTGGACTTGGCCATCACGTTCGTGATAGCTTTGTACAGGACGACATGTAGCACTGAGCGTAACCCTTCTCCAGTTTACGCTTTGGCCGGCAAAATCTACCAAGTGCACCTTCATTCACTGCCAACACGAATCATGACCCCAATGCCTTGGGTATGTAGAGCTTGCCGCTCATCACTGAGCGCATTGCGAAGAACAACGGCAGCATCTTTGCATAGCCGACGGCGCATCTCGTCACAATCGAAATACTTTTGCGTATCGGAAGAGGTCCAGCAGGCACTCCATGAACGAAAACCTGTAGTGGCGTTGGAGACCACAATCTACACCCATGGCTGGCCATATCCCCAAAATCTGGAACTCTCGACACGCCTGGAATCACTCGTTCGTCTCAATGGTGGTGTGCCGGCAACGATTGGCGTCTTAGAGGGTGTTGCTCGCGTAGGTTTTGGCGCAGATGAATTGGTCAGACTGCTATCTTCATACAAGGAACCGAATATGCTGAAGATCTCAAGGAGAGATATTGGCTTTGCGTTAGGCATGAGAGACGCCGAACGTAAACCATTCAACGGAGGCACAACAATATCTGGAACCATGGTCTTAGCTCACCTTGCGGGCATCAAAGTCTTTGCCACTGGTGGTCTTGGTGGCGTTCATCGTGGTGCAGAGCAGACCATGGACATTTCTGCTGACCTCACGGAGCTTGGTCGTACTCCCGTGGCTGTGATCAGTTCTGGGTGCAAATCGTTCTTGGACATCCCAAAGACTCTTGAGTACCTTGAGACACAAGGTGTGGCCGTGGCCACATTTGCTGATGGAAGGACCGGCAAAGTAGACTTTCCAGCTTTCTACACTAGAGAGAGTGGTGTCAAGAGTCCGATGGTAGTCAGGGACGAGCTTGAAGCTGCAAGAGTTATTGTCGCGCAGAATGCGCTTGGCCTGCAGTCTGGAGTGCATTTCGCAAATCCAATTCCCGAAAAGGCCTCGTTGCCGTTCAAAGATATGGAGCTAGCGATCGCTCAAGCAATACAGAATGCTCGTGCTGCTGGTGCAACTGGCAATGCCGAGACGCCTTATATTCTTTCGAAGATTAAGGAGATCACAGGTGACAAGAGTGTCGAAGCTAACCGTGCCTTGGTCGAATCCAACATCATCAGAGGGACAAAGGTCGCTGTCGCTCTGCAGAAGCTGGAGCAGGAAGAACGCATCGATGGAGATATTATCCGAACCAAGAAATACGAGTACGTAAGCTGGAATCCGTATCGCGTGAGTTTGAGTTGACACTTGTATAGCGTGGACGAGCCATACAACCGTTCCATGGTCGGACCTGCCGCTGCGATGTATACGCAAGAAGGCGTGCCCAAGGCTTACGGGAATCCACACGTTTCTCACAATATTGCAGCTGAAGCCCAACAGCTTGAGTCTGAGCCAAAGAGAACCGGTGCGCAAGATCATATTTCTCCGGCCGGAGATACAGCTGACGTCTTTGTCGCGGGTAGCCTAGCGGTCGACCTTGCCTGTGACTACAGCCCACGAGCGGGTTCATCTTCGAACTCACCTGAGATGTACACCTCGAATCCAGCGCAGATAGCACAATCGCTTGGTGGTGTCGGACACAATATGGCTCGTGCAGCTCATTTGATGGGTGCAAATGTTTGCTTGTGTAGCGCGGTCGGTGATGACCTTACTGGCAAAGCTGCTCTCGAAGCACTCGCAGCCGTAGACATGTCCACCGCTGGGATCAAGACCTTCCTGCCCGAAAGTGGCAGCCGTACAGCACAGTACGTTGCCATCAACGATGTCAACAAGGACCTCGTCTTCGCGATGGCAGACATGAGCATCCTGGAGATACCCTCAGACTCCGACGGTATCATATGCGAGACCTTCGACAAATTCTGGCTTCCGCAGCTCCAAAAGGCGAGACCATCCCACCTCGCCATTGACGGTAATTGGACACCCGAGTACCTCGCCCGCTGGCTCCAAGCCGGCAAAGAGACCGAATCTCAAATCCTCTTCGAACCCGTCAGCAAAGTCAAAAGTACCAACCTCTTCCGTCTGCCCAAGCCTCACAGCTTACCGACATTCCCGAATCATGCTGTACACATTGCAACGCCCAATTCGCATGAGCTCAACGCAATGTACATGGCAGCCCGCGGAGCTTTTGGCCTGGAAAGGAAAGACTGGTGGGAAGTGATCGATGCATTCGGAATTCCTCACACTGGCGCGAGGGTGCAAATGGCGCTTGCCACGAGTTCGAAGTTGGTGGACGAGGGCATTCCGCAGCAGTCGATTCAACTGCTACCTTTCGTCCCATGCATTCTTACCAAGCTCGGTCCAGAAGGCGTACTCCTGACCCAAATTATCCCGGCAGGCGACGAGCGTCTTACGAGCGGGGAATACGCACCTCATATCTTATCTCGATGTGTCAATGGAACGGAGAGCACGATTGCGGTTGGGGGTGTGTATATGAGACTCTTTCCACCTGTAGAGGAGGTCGAAGCGGAGGATGTGGTGAGTGTTAATGGTGTGGGAGATACGTTTGCGGGTACGTTGTTGGCTGGACTGGCGGAGAAGGGAAAGGGAGCGAGGGTGGAGGATTTGGTGGATCTTGCGCAGAGGGCGGCGGTACTTACGTTGAAGAGTAAGGAAAGTGTCAATCCGGGATTGGGGACGATGAGGCTGTTGCTGTAGGATGTATAGCCGTTCTGCACGTGTATGATCTCTCCGAGCTTGCGTCGCGAGGCATAGTAGTCCGTCCGATTAGAAACGTGGAGCACGACAGAACTTGTGTGTGTAATGAGTGGTACCAACTGTACTGTAGATCATATATATACTTGATCTGTCTCAGGACGTGCCCGCTAGCGGCTATCATGTGCAAAGCTCGGCTTAAGTTACTACAAGTCCGTGCCCAGGTTCCCGTCACGTTTGAAATACAAATCTCTAAGCTTGTACTTCCTATCTTTTCGCCGGCATCTTCCCTCCTTGCTGCCGGTAAACCCATCTTCGAGTCACAGGCACTACCTTTCGTTTTGTTGGCGACTCGTCTCTTCTTGCTTTCTACGCTCGCCCTTGAGTCCGCAATACAAGCACCCATCATGAAAAGGTATGGATCCCATACATTATGGCTTGTCAGAGCGCATCGGCCGCTATCCATCACCGTTCTCCCAGACACTGCTACATGATTAAGTATGGCTAATACATCCCACTTGACAGGACATCGACATCGCGGCAGGCCCATCGCAAGATACCTTCATCTTTCCACACTTCCACACATTGTACAGGACCTTGCGCAAGGAGGTGCCTTTTATCGAGGACAGGGCGCTGAAGGATGCCATACACAGCGCGCATCGCGAGCTTTGCGCCAAACTCCAAGAACAGTACGTTTGACCCTATTCCATCACAACACTATGATGCACTCACATGTTGACCACTCACCAGAGCTTCCGCAGTCGAGGCTCGCAAGTCCCGCTTCAATTTCTTCAAGCTCCCGGCTGAGCTTCGAAACCAAATCTACGAGATGGCTACGCCTACTGGGCAAGAGTACTGCATCCAGATCACCTCTCGTCGCACCAGAATTGCCGACATCTCTGTCACGTTCAAATTTGGGTTCCGCAACATGGTCGTCACACCTAACATCTGCCGGGTCTCGAGGAAAATTCGTGAGGAGACACTCCCTATCTTCTATGGTCAGAACACCTTCATCGCCTACGTCGACACTGACAACATGAGCACGGCTGGCCTTCAAACGAGGGACCTGCGCCGATGGGTTGAGAAGCTGCGCCCGGAAAAGGCGAGAATGATCAAGAGCCTAGTGCTTCGCATGCCATTGCCGAGGGATGAGTGCACTTGGCGTGGCTACTGCGTCGGCGAGGAGCCGTGCTCTATAAGTGGTTGTAAGGCTTGGGTGCCAAAGAGCGCGCTGGACGTGGCGAAGCAGCTGAGACTGTTGGGTGGAAAGATTCCCTTGGGATCTTTCAAGGCCGAGTTTGGAGTCAACATTGGCGGCCGAATCTGGACTGATCCGGCGGCAGATTTCGACTTGCTTAATGCGGACGATTTCCGTGACATGAGCTTTCTGATTGATTGGAGTGAGTTGAAGGTACCGGCCGCTGGAGAAGAGGTGGAAGTACACAACGCCGACTTGGACTTTCCGATCTGGGGTAAGGGTAGTAGGAAGAAGGATAGAGATCGGGATCGAGGCCAGGATGGAGCGCCGCACCGATGTTGGTTCAATGTTGGTTGGTACGGCCCTTGAGTTTTGGCATGACTGGTCAGCGTTGAGCGACGTGCTGCATCGATGGGACAAATCTTGTTGGGTCTTGAGCAGAGCATGAGGGAAAGCTTGGCAGTAGCGCTGTAGGAGCGTATGGGAATGGGGGCCATTGAAAATTGGCTTGCGATTACTATGGCGCTTTCCAATATCGCGTCGAGACATCTCTCATTCCTTTGTACGAATCGGGCCCCAAGTGACTGCGATAGACTCGGCTTACTATGTCGAAAGTACTCTTGGTTATGTGCAACACGGTCTCCTGTTTTGGCGTCTAGATTGAAGTCCTCTACTATGCTGTTGCAAGGCCGCATTGCCAACTATCTCCTCATCGCCTTCTATCCTGATTTCAAGCCAGATATCTCGACCACTGCTCTCATCGATATGACTGTCGCGTCCGCCGTCGCACTGACACAAAATGATATCGTACATCATGTGTCCGAACGATGCTAAGGTCCCAGGTTGATGTCTGCCCGCAGTTTCCAGGCTCCATGAGGCGCGATGAGCATCGCAAAGCAGTCATTTCTTGCGCCATTGCCTCCGAAACATGATCGTGAAGTACGATGCTGTGTAACAAAAGTATATGCCAGAGCTGAACCGACGGCCCGGCAGTGGCGCTCCACGCTTCCCGAATGGGTGATGGCATCCACACCTCACCCTCAGCTACTGGTCCTCTTTCCTGCAACCAACAAGCCTTCAACTCAGCCGCAGCGGCTTGGTGCATCAGCATTGGATGTCTGTCACTTTGTATCCTCACCGGTCCAGGCGTACCATCATGTCTCAAACCAGGCACCACGCCTCCCGCCTCGCGCTCTCACTGGCAGCCTCAAGGTCGGCTTCCGGCTACCCACGTCGTGCAGCGGATGCTGCGAATAGCTGTCCAAGGCCGCCTGCACCTACCCGTTGGTGCTTGTGTCACGCGCCTGTCGGTGCCTTATACATTTGACGGTATCGCCTGGTCTGGAGACTTTGATCTTATACCACAGATCTTGCCACCACTCCTGAGGTGAAGAGGTCTGGTCCGTTTGCAACAGAAACAACGTTCACCATGCGATCAGGCTTCATACGCGTGCCCGCAATGGCAGACCCTGAGCCTCTGCCAGAGCCGACTCCGTTCCCGATCAAGATAGTTACAGAGCCTGCTGCGCCACCACCTGCAGGCGATAACCTGGACTTGCCAGATCCAAACGTTGGGAAGCGCAACGATGAGTTCTACTCAGCCTGGGAAAAATTCCTTGCCGTAGAGCCCAAGCGAGCCAAGAAGACGTCCAGAGCTGCTCACGAGATCGAAGTCGAGAAGGAAGCAGTAAAGAACAGTCCCGGAGATGGTCTCCAGACCAGAGAAAATGCTGCCAAATCCTGGGAGGAAGCTGCTGCAGAGTGCAAGACCAAAGTTGCTGCCATCGTTGAAGAGTGCGTAAGGCTCAATCAGAAGTATCGCGATGCTATCTTTGACCTGGAAGCCAATCCGTACTGCCTTCAAAGTTTGACAGGACGATACCCGAAAGCAGTCGACACAGTGGACCCGCCACCATGGATCAAGCGGGTTGAAGACATCTTTGACAAGCCTGAGTTCTTTATAGATGGAGCCAGCGCTACAGATGTGCATCAAGGCTCAAACGGCGATTGCTGGTTCCTAGCAGCATTAATGGCAGTGTCGGCAAAGAAGGATTTGGTTGATAGGCTTTGCGTAGCCAGAGATGAAAAAGTCGGAGTCTATGGCTTTGTGTTCTACCGCGATGGCGAATGGATCTACGAAGTGATCGATGACAAGCTTTTCTTGCGAGTTGGAGACGACGACGATTTACAGGTTGTGCGAGATTGGGACGTGGACAAGAAAGAAGGTCTAAGTCTCACCCACGATAAAGAAAAGCTCAAAGAGACGCTGCAAAAAGGTGGAACGGCATTGTACTTCAGTCACTGCAAGTCTAACGAGACTTGGCTCCCGCTGGTCGAGAAAGCTTATGCCAAAGCTCATGGTGACTATTTCGCGATTGAGGTATGTGTTATTGGTTCCCTTCACCCATCACTGCACAACTAATACCTCGTAGGGCGGCTTTGCAAGTGAAGGCATTGAAGACCTGACTGGCGGTGTTGCGGTCGTGCTCAATCCAGAAGACATCATGGACAAAGAGCGATTCTGGAAAGAGCAGCTATCTCAAGTCAACAGGAAGTACCTCTTTGGCGGTGGATCAAAGACTACTGGAACGAAGGGCATCGCAGGTGGGCACGCCTATGCAGTCCTCGAAGCCTGGGAAGAAGGTGACCTCAAACTGCTCAAGCTGAGGAATCCTTGGGGCGAAGTCGAATGGGAAGGTGATTGGAGTGACGGCTCGAAGCTATGGACGCCGGACATGATGACCAAGCTCAAGCGTAAGTCTGCACGTCTGGTATGTTGATCTCTTTACTGACTTTTGACAGATACGTTTGGTGATGACGGTATCTTCTGGATCTCCTACAAGGATTTCCTGAAGCACTTCCCATGCATCAACCGCGTTCGGCTGTTCGATGAGACATGGTCGGTAGCACAGCACTGGACTTGCGTACAGATACCGTGGACTGTCGACTACCTGGACAGGAAGTTTCAGTTCACGCTCAGCGAGAAGGGCTCCGTCGTAGTCGTGCTTGCGCAACCAGACGACAGGTACTTTTACGGCCTTCGTGGTCGATATCTTTTCAGCATGCACTTCCGTGTATACAAAGATGGCGACGAGTCCCGCTATATCGTTCGCAGCATGCACAATTCTGGCAACGAGACGGTCTTCACGCGCTCCGTCAGTGCTGAGATCGAAGGCCTCGAGCCTGGGACATACAATGTGGTATTCAAGGTCACAGCGATGAGATCGTCCATCTCATCGACGGCGGAAGAAGCGATATTGAAGTATGCTGTCGATCGCAAGGAGAAACTCTTGCATGTTGGTCGGCGCTTCGATTATGCACAGAGCAAGGGCGACCTTCGGGGCAAGGAAAAGGCAGCCAGAGCGTTGAGAAGGCAAAAGAGGAAGGACAAGGAGAAGTCCGGATGGAAGAAGAATCGAAGTCTGAATCAACAGGACCGGGAGCGAACAAGACGGCGAAAGAAACGTATTGAAGATGCCATGAAAGAGAAACGAAAGGCTTTTCACGCGAAACAGCGTGAGAAGGCGAAGGCGAGAGAGGAGCGTATACGCAAGAAGCGTGCTGAGAGACAGGCCGCTGAGGAGACAGTCTCGGAGGATGCGTGGGCCATCAAACCAGAAGATGTCACACCATCTTCATGCCAAGAGGCTGCCGATTCCAAGACGCTGATCGTACTGCCTGCAGCAGAAGACGCGAAGGAAGGTGCTACACCGACTGATCAGCGAAGTGCTGCTCAGGGCATCGAACTGATCGCAAACCTGGAGCAAACCGAAGACGAAAAGACCACCAAGGCTTTGACAGAAAAGGTCGTTGACCTGAAGATCCAGGACGGGCCTGAAGACAGGCGCGAGGGTCGACGGTTCGAACGTGGACGTCCATCATCGATGAACAGAATTCGCAGCGCACCGCCCATCGACGACGATAGCGAGTACGACTCGCCTCTTGAGCCTCCAGAACAGATGGACGACGATGACTTTGACTGGGACTCTGACATCGATGGTCCTGTCAGCTCCGGGAGCAGCGAGGATAGCGCATCGCCGGCGGCGAGGAAATTGTCCAAGTCCAAGAACGATATCTTCGCGGACGATCCGTGGTCGGCGCTGTGCGTGCTTGGGTTGAGGGTTTATTCGAAGAGTAAGGATCTCAAGGTCAGTATTGTAAGTGGGGAGGATGAGGCATAGGAGAGTTTTCTCGCCCTTTTGCGGTTATTCATCAACACCAAAATCCAGCACATGAAGAGTCTTAGCTAAACTTCCCGCTCCCGCTCTACTGATTAGCGACAACCTGTCAATATTCCCCTCTAAATCTGGATTCTTTGACCTTCCTCCGACATCGTCGCAGATTCTTTTCATCAGCACAAAGTAACAAAGAACGCAACAATTGCATTGTCGAGCTTCGACAAGATCATGACAATGCCACGCCGCGAGCCCACCAAAGCGCTCGACGGCCTCGATTACGTAAAATGCAGGAGAGCAGAATTGGGACATTTTCTACAAGACACGCACTGGTAGACCTGTTCCAGAGACAGTGAAGAACAAGACGCAACTAATCCGCCGCCTCCGCATGGTGGATCGAGACCTAGGCGTGTTCCGTTTTCTCGATCTGCAAGCCGAGATGAAGAACGCTGTCCACTCCGAGTTGCTCTTCGCAGGGCGAGGCACGCGCAAAACGAAAGTTTTGAGTGGGTTGAAGGAGGTAAGCCGTGGAGCAGAGAGTCATGCATATGTTTGGAACTAGCACTGACATCTTGTAACAGGTACAGGCACAAGCGAAAAACATGATGTCCGACGTGGTCGAGGTCACGATCGATTGCCAAGTATTGCGCGTCGCACCAGCTTATACAGTCCACTCATACCGCACAGTCTCAGCCCTTGGAAAAGACGTCGGAGGCATGTGGTGGGCAAATGCGCAGTCTGGATGGCCGTTGCTCTATGCGCTTAGAACCTGGAACGAAGCGAAGCTGACGCTGAGCAAGCACGTCAAGGTGAAGTTGATTTTGCTGCTAGCGATTGGAACCATGGCCGGGACAATCGCGAGGTGATCGCGAACACCAATCACACCCTGTACAGCTTTTCCTCGTACCTAAACACCAACAAGTGCCTCAAGCAACCAGAGATCGAGGTATGATACGTGCTCTTGGCGAGCATTGTTACAGCGCTGACCAGTTCACAGATGGATCGCTCACGAATGCATGCTTTTATGGGTCAGGCCCGATCGCAAGAAAAGCCCTGGCCCGTCAATATTCTGCCACCAACTGTCAACGTTGAGATCCGCAGCGCAGACAGGTCTCTCGAACAATTTCCACCTTTCTCCGAACCTCGCCTTTCCGCACACTTCGACGTCTTGCGCACTCTGCACAAATACAGACACTCAGCCGCCGAACTCTAGGACATCGTCAAAAAGCTCGAGATTGCCCGGATTAGCGGACTGAATCCTTTGTGCTAGCTTCGGAACAAGATCGATGGTCACCTGGACTTCGCTAAACCCGTTGCAGCATCTCAGCATCGTGAAATGCTGGAATGCATCAAGAAAAGCACCGGCGTCTTGTCCACGGCAGCTGATACGCTTGAGGTGGTGATCGCGCGCCAGATGGCCACTCTCAGGGCGAAAGGAGACAAGATCGGGAAGCATAAGCTTCTTGGCTCGTCTCGACAGGAGGTGGAGAGGGTTCGAGCCAAAATCACAGCTTTGAGACTGTAGAGCGGCGGAGGGAACGGGTTGCAAATGAATACTGATTCTAGCTACAGAAAAGGAAGACTTTTGTACCAAGCAGCGGCATACCAGTGAGGTCTGCGCGAGATTGGGCAGCTGGAGACGCAGAAACGCGGTCTACATTTTGCGGTTGGGTGGTTTCTGCGTTGGGCACTTTATCGCGGGTAACTAAGACACTGTCAAGGGTGGTATTCATACGCCTGCATTTCTTACGTCTCTTGCAACACATGAATGATTAAGCAGACAGTCCTAGCGCATTTTCTGACTGCACAAGTTACGTCCGTGCCCTCGAACTTACTGTCCGTCGCTTATCATCTTTCTTCTCTCGTCTCGTTACACCCCAGATCGTGAACTCTATAAACCTCTCACTGCCCACGGCGTACGGGTGTTAAGCATTAGTTGCAGATTCATCATGCTTGACTAAACCCCACTGTCGTTGTTCCAGATAGATTCCCGATTGCGCTGCCCCAGCAGACAGCTGCTGCTGTTCAACAGAACTGCTCTCGGTATCCATTTGAGCGAGCTGGAATTTTGGCATGGTCAAGATGATGGTCTCCTCTCCGTAGATAATCACATGCTGCTGAGCTTGTGTGAGTTCCTCCTACCTAGTAAACAACCTAAGTTGGTCCGAGTCAAGGTACGCAGCGTCCAAGCAATGGCACAGGTTCGAGATATGCTAATGTCTGACAGTTGCACCTGAACGGCCACCTTTCATGCCCACTAGCCACGGTACCATGGCCTCTCCTGCGACTTCGCCAGTCCTTCCGTCTCGAGTTTGTCAACTCTCACCGCCTGTAATATCGGCGATCAAACGTCCAGTCTTTATTGGCTGCAAGCTCATTCGAACGTTCACCATCTTAGGTCTCCAAGACGATCAACTGGACTCGAGCGAGAGCATCATGCAGATATGCATCGACTTGGTTCGCCAAATACCCTTCAAACACCCTGGTAGCAGATCTTCGGGCAGCTAGCAAGAAGGCTAACACAATCGAGAGGACCATCCCATCATTGGGCAGCTACCGATACCACCTGGCTACATGGGACGAGAAGATCGAGCTCAAAGTCTTACTGATTCTGTGTAATGGAACGATGACTGATGGCCTCAAATCCAGGCTCGATACAGCGACGTGTACGCGCATCAAGGATCTTGAGAAGGAGTGCATGAATGTGCTTGAGCTTTAAAGCGCGACAAGCGTCGGCAGCATGAACGCAGGCACAACGAGGATGGAAACGATGGGCGCTTGAAACGAAGACGGCTCCTGGCCGCCAGTTGCTGCAGTCCGCAGTATCCAATCGTGCCTCTCAATAGTTCAATAACGCTCATCACAACTTCGCATCCACTTTCTCATCCTCCACAACAGCAGCCAACATACCCTCCACCACATCCTCATCGTCCTCCGCCTCCGTGATCCACGTCACAACGCCCGCCTTATGCGTCCTCACCTCAACCTCCATCTTCATCTGCTTGATGACACAAACCGGATCGTCCTTCTTCACCGTGTCTCCAGGGTCCACTAACACTTCTACCAACTTTCCTGAGAGCGGCATGATAATGTGATTAGAATCTGACTTGGAGCCCCTCGGATGTGACGATGAAAGAGCCGAGCCAGATGCAGAGGTTGAGTTCAGGGAGATGGTGAGCGGAGTGGGCTTTTGCCCAGGTTGCGTGAAGAGGATATCCGCTGCGAAGGAATCTGGGAAGTCGTTCTTGAGGATTTTGGTTAGATGGAGGTGGTGAGACTGTTTGTTGGACTGCGTGGTTCCTTGAGGGTTAAGGTCAATTGTCCAGGCGTCGTCTTTCTTGAACATGCTGCCACCGCCGGCGGAAGGTATTGCAGAAGATGAAGTGCTCGACTGTTGCTGGACCAGGCCATGGAATGGATCTTTGAGACCTTGGTGTTGACGGCTCAGGGAGAGGAGTTGTTCGTGTTGAGATTCGAGCCATTGCGTATCGCAGTGACCGTTCTCGAAGTCGGGGTGTGAGACTATGGCTCGGAGTAGTGCGAGATTTGTTTGAATGCCTGTAACTCTTGTGTCATCTAGGGCCCGTCGGGCTTTGCTGACTGCGTCTCGCCACGTTCTTGCCGTGATGATGATCTTGGCAATCACGCTGTCGAAGTCTGAGGTGACTATCGCTGGAGCTCCAGGCACTAAAGCAGTATCCACCCTCGTGCCGACTCCTGATGGGAAATGGAAAGATTGGATCTTGCCAATGCTCAGCGAGTACTGCTTTTCTGGATCCTCGGCCGTCAGCCTCAGTTGTATGGAGTGCTGTTTCGGCGGTGACAGAGTGTCACTTCCCAAGCCCTCCAGTCCTGCCTCCTCGAATGTCGCACCCATAGCAAGTCGCAGTTGCGCTTTTACAATGTCAGTAGCACATATGCTCTCAGTAACTGTATGCTCCACCTGCAACCTCGGATTCACCTCCAGAAAGAAGAATTCGCCGCTCATCGGATTCACCAAAAACTCAAAGGTGCCCAGACTCGCGTACCTCACAGACTTCGCCATCCTCACCGCACACTCAATCACTCTGCCCACCAACTCCCTATCCTCAGCCATGCTCGGCGCCAGCTCCACAATCTTCTGGTACCGCCGTTGAATACTACACTCCCTCTCCCAAAGATGCCGCACACCACCCTTTCCATCCCCCAAAATCTGCACTTCAATATGGCGGAAACCCTCGACCACTGCTCTCTCGGCAAAGACTTGCCTCGACGGACTCTCCTCAATAGCTCGCTGACACAGGCTCTCCAACTCTTCCATCCTCCTCACCAACCTGATGCCCCTCCCGCCACCACCATCCACAGCCTTGACCATGACCGGTACTCCATTCCTCTCCGCAAACGCTCTCACCTCCTCCACATCCCCCGTCGGCGTCGTCAGCGCCGGGAGAACAGGAACATCACAACTCTCCGCCAACTGCCTCGCCATCAACTTGTCACCCGTCCTCTCCAAGATCTCTGCCCCTGGTCCAATAACCATGACGTTGATCTCGGCCATCCTCGCCGCAAGCTCCGGACTCTCTGATAGGAAGCCATAGCCAGGGTGTACGGCATCGATGCTGTGCTTCTTCACAATTTCGAGAAGAGCATCGATGGACATATACCCGCCCGGGGAGTGAAGGCGAACCGCATGATGAGAATTATAAGTATGCGCGACATCATTCTCGGTGTACAGTGCACAAGTCACCAATCCCAATTCGCGACATGATTGCAGGAGACGGGCTGCGATTTCGCCTCTGAGAATCTGATCAGTTGTGCGGCATATCGACGGATGTTTGGGCGTGTAGTCTTACCGATTGGCTACTAAGATGCGCTTTATAGGGCGTGCTTCAATTCGTCCGGCCATGATTGTGGTGTTGAATGGCTTCCGGGTACCATGGACATGCAATCGATGTCTAGAATACAGAATGTTGTAGCATGATGTAGATGTTCATGGCAGACATCGTAAGGAGGTGAGGTCGATGCCTCGGCTGTTGAGCTGCCCGATCGAGCATGCCATGCGGAGATGGCCTTTGCAGACGGGGTAGCCAGGATCATTTCACAGAGCAGCAGACGTGTAGGAAAGACGTGACTGTAATGAAGAAAAGCAAGTTCTGTTTCGTAGGCCTGTCTATGTCCAATGGTCGTGTCATATCTCATTTCATCTCATCATCAAGCAATGCAAGAACTTCAGCACCCCGAAAGCATTAGTACTCAAAGAAGAAATCATGCAGCGCCCAAAAGTCCATCGTTCCACTATCGCCGATGCCTTCGCCTGCTCTTGCTCTCTCCGTCACTCTCATTGCCACCTCCTTGGCCACCAAGCAACTCTCCAGCAATGGACTTGAAGATACCACCCGCTCCACCCTTACCACTCAACAGGTCGTTGATTTTGGCGGCCAAGTCGTCTTCTCCCGGCTTGCGATTGCCTTGCTCATCAAAGCGAGGCGGAAGGTCTACCGTGGTGTCGGAATCGTTATCTCTGTCGTCACGTGCTCTTCGTTGTTCATGCGGGCCATGCATCAAGTCGGCGTCATCACGTCTTGATTCTTCCCGGTCCTTGCCCTTACGCTTGCGGCGTCGATGCTTACGGTCATCACTGGTCTCTGTATCGCTGTGCCTCTTCTCGCTTGGATCGCTACGCTTTGCATCGTCTTTGCGCCGAGAGGCATCAGGCGAGTGAGTGATGTTCGACTCTAAGTCAAATTTCACTCGACTCGTGGACCTCCTTCGATTTGTAGGGGTTTCTACACCATCTGCGAAAGTGGCATCAGCATGATTGTACATGTATAACATACCCTTTCTTCCGGGTCCCTCTCAGGAGCTGGACGTACCCGCTTCCTGAGACTCGCGCTCTGTACTGTTGGGCGCACTCACATTCTCAGGATCCGATCTACCTCGACCTCTGTTATAGTCCTGTGCACCATACCGAGCATCCCCTGCATATGTATCTCCAGGATATGGTTGCCCTAGATTGGCATCGCTGTCGCCGTAAGCCCCGCGGGTATTCTCATAAGGGTGTGGCTGAGGTGGCTGATTCGCGTAGTCCGCAGGATTATACGCCGGATAAGATTGCTGCGGCTGTTGCGCATAAGCGTGCTCGCCATACGCTTGGTCTCCAGTAGGCGGCGGTGGGAAGTAGTTACTTGAAGGGTATGACTGCTGCTGGCCGTATGGCGCACTTTGCTGGTTACCTTGAATGTAGTGATCGTTGGGAGGAGGACTGTATGGCTCGTTGCCGTAGCCATCATCGTAATATCCATTACCCCGACCTGCTGAAGTTATTAGAACCAACATCAATTGCACGTAAAGTACGACTTACGGTCATCGTGGCGCCTGTCTCGTGACCGGTCTCTTGATCCGGCTCGGCTGCGGCTACGTTCACGGCTCTTGGTATACTGGTGAGCAGCTGCTGCGCCAGCGGCCGCAGCAACGCCGGCAGTGGCGAACTCCTTGCCGCGGGATCGACTTCGGCGTCGTCGTGTATCGGGACTGCTGTCGGCACTGCCGCCTCGTCGACGGTAGAGACCGGGCTCTTCGTCGCTGTGGTAACCTCGGGGGTCACGGTCGTCAGGATAGATAGGATCGTGGCCGTATGCTATCATGCCAGGCCTTCCGTCAACACTCCTGTCATCAGGGTAGTGCGAAGCTGGGACGGACCTACTTCTTGAGCGACTTCGGCTATGCCGGCGCCTACCTCTGCCAATTTCATCCTCGATAATCGCATCCTTCTTCGCCTCCTTGTTGGCCTTGTTCTTTTCATAAAGACCTGCGAGTGCAGCTCCGCCGAGACCAGCGGCCGCGATGGGCACACCCTGTCGTACACGAGACTTGCTGCGGTGACCACCTCGGCTCTTCGATCGGACTCGCTCGAGGATGCCCGCAGCTGCTGCAGAGGCAAGACCTGCTTGCGCAATTCGACGGTTACGATGGTCGGGATCGCGGTGCTCGGATGGTCCTCGGCGTGAATCATCCGAGAAGTAAGTGTCGACACTGCCGCGTCTTCTCCTCGATCGACTGCGCCTACCATGACGTCCATCTTGCACTACTACAGTCTCCTTGTGGCCGCGATTCTTCAATGCATAGCCAGCAAGCGCTCCGACGGCGGCGACAGCAGCCAGACCGCCGAGTTGTTGAGCTTTGGTGAATGACTGCTTGTCGTCGTCCCTGGACCGAGAACGATGGTGTCGGCGTCTGCGATGGCGTTCGCCGCTGCGACTCCTCGAGCGTGACCTCGAACCACGCAAGCTACGCAAGCTACGCATGCTTCTCACCCTGCTTAGTGCTTCTGCGCCGAGTGCGCCCACAGCTGCACCACCGATCGCACTGCGGCCTCTGCCACCAACTTCTTCACCTCTACGCTTCCGATGGTGCCTGATGATCTCAGCTGCACCGATACCAGCGATAGCGCCTCCTGCCAAGTTGCGCCGGTGGTGGGTCTCGTCCTCGTCGCTGTCAACTCGGCGCTCGCGGCGTACGTACTCGTAGCTGTCGTCGCTGCTATAGTTGGAGGCGCTGTCGCGCGGTCGAATCTCCGTCTTACGGTCGTAGCTGTCGCTTCGTCGTCGTCGTTCGACCACACGTCGCTCGTAAAAGTAGTCTTCTTCCGGCTTCTTCTCGGGTTCTGGAATGGGTGCTGGTGGCGGTGGTTCTTCCTTCTTGACGAGAGACTTGCTTTCATCGCGCTCTTCAGTGACCTCTCTGCGCTCGATGAACTCGTACTGCGGCTCCTCTCGGCGGATGATGATCTTTTGTGGCTCTCGGCGTTCTTCGCGGATAATGATCGGGGCCTGTGGAGCTGGAGCTTCCTGTCGGATGATGATCGGCTGAGGCTGTGGCTGAGCAAAGTACTCGGTACTCTTGCTGTAACGCTCTATATCATATGGACGTTCCCGCTGTGGAGAGAAGGATCTATCTCGCTCGAAGCGGAACTCGCGCACGCGCTCTGGGGATGGTGGAGACGGCGCACGCACAACCTCAGTGTCGCGCTCAATAACCTTGAACTCACTCCTGGCACGCGGTCGGTCGTAGTCACTGTCGCGCTCAATGACTCGATAGCTGATATCTCGTCGTGGCGGGTCGGCAGATCGCTCGGTCCTGGTATAGCGGACGTCTACGTCGTCATGTCCATGCTTATGTTCGTGCTTTGGGGCTTCGCTGCGCTCGTAGGTCCGCTTGCTGAACTTCCACTCTACGTCGTCGTCATCGTCGTGGTGGGAGTGAGAGTGTCTCGAGGAGGCTGGCGGGTCGTCGCGGCGTTCTCGCTTTATGACGATCTTCTTGGTCTCGGTCTCGTCGTTCTCGTCCTTGTAGGTGGACCGCACGATAGACTCGGGAACCTGATATCGCTTGACGGTGGTATATGTGCGGCGTGGGGCTTCTTCGTAGTCCTCCTCGCGCTCGCGATAGACGGTACGGCTGCCACGGACTGAAGTCATGGCGCCGGTCCGTCACCTGTGTGAGGGGAAACAGAGGGTGAGGCTGCAGCAGGGCGAAGGGTGTCCGGTGCGGGATGATGGAGCGTCGGGGTGTTTCTGCGACGATCGTCGAAATCAGACGGTACGGGTGAGAATGGTAGGTAATTGTAGGTGGAGGGGAGATGTGCTGCGGTTGTGTGACTTGGCCTGACCCCAGGCTCGCAGCTGGTGGTGGGCTTGGTGGGCTTGCCGCTGCGCCTCAGCTGATCGAAGTCTCACTGCTGCAGCTCGCCGTCTCGGGGCGGAGGAGGAGTGAAGGTAGCGATACGATGGGGGGGCAGCCTGCCGGTGTGCGTGCCTGTATGCAGATGGTGCGAAAGTGCGAGAAAACGTCGTGCCGAAAGTACGAGGCACTGTTCACTGATCTTCTCATGCGACCGCGACGGCAACGGCAGGCAAAGCTGGTCACTGGTCGAGGTATGACGGACGGCACCAGGGGGGGCAGCAGGCACGAGTCGCACGATGTGCAATGTTCAGCCACCATCAAACTTCACGCCGTTTCCCATCAACCTGTTGGTTTCAACACGAAACATGAATGCGTAAATTCTTGCGAGGTGAATGAAATGCATATGATGCTGAGCATGACATGTATATTCCTCGCCTCGTTCGCACCTCACCTTGTGTGAGGGGGCAACGACAACTTGGAAGTGGCGCACTCGCACCATCCTCCACGATGCACGCCCTCTCTCGCTCTCTCGCTGCACACGTCTGCGCCTTGTCGTCATCGCCCTGCTGCACCTCCCGCCCACACCAAAAGGCAGAACAGCTCGCTGTCTTCATCGCTGCCCAAAGAACTCCTTTAGGCCGCGGACAGCAATGCCCGCAGGCCAATGGAAAGCAACTGAAACCCCAACTCGGAGAGCAGTTCGCTGACCATCAGAGCCCCAAAAAAGTCTCAACAGCAAAATCACGAGCAATAATACCCTCAACCCTTCGAGTTTACCACCTGAAATCCACGTCCCGACTCCCGTCCGGATGCACCCGGGCGAAAACAACCCGATGACGGGCAGCGAAGACAACGAAGGCGGCAGAAGGCTCCACTGCCGTATGCCATATGCCCGTGGCCCAAAAAGGACAGCAACAGCAAACCCTTGCCAGAGCTAAGCACTCCCAGCACCACGAGTCTCACGTCGACCTGAAGCTCGCCACGATGCATGAGACTGCCGTGTTCGTAGGCGCAGTGTAACATGCAATACTATGTACGCATCTGGCAAGCTACTGGATGTCTGCATTAGGTCCTATCTAGACCCGGCTTCGCCGGCATGGAGCCATGGTAGGTGTTGTGCATTTCCCGTCAGGATTTTTCGGCAGTGAGGATCCTTTGAGGCATGGCGACGGCACACGTGCTGTTGAACGGGTGAGATTGCAATGGGATGAAATGGGAACAGAAAAATCGATTGCTCGATGAAGAGTAAACATCTTCTATCCAACAGCCACAACAAACCACCTGACCTCAAATTATCCACAACACCCCGTCACCCATCTATCCTCACCTCAAAAGCGCAACATTGCGCACCTCCCATCTCCGCGCGAAGGTCTCAAGAAGCTGTGCCAAATCCGAGCGAGAAAGCTGCCGCCCGTATATCGCCAATGTTGGGGTATCAGCTGACAAGAACGTTCCTTTTCAAAACCGGGCCTGCCGATCCCAAACAATGCCTCCTTCCCATCATTATCCATCACCATATATGCCGCATACCACATGATGAAGTCCTCCCTGAAATGCACTCATTAAACCATCGCCCATGCCATTCATGCCTGACGTTCCGTTTCATGCATTAACAATATCGTTCCTGTCATACTTTCGATTGCCGAAAGGGCCGTCCATGGCAGTGAGATTCAAGGAGACAACGAAAACTAATGCAGTGATGCCGGTTAGAACCTTTCCATAAACACCAGAGGGGGTATAAGATGTCGTACGTCCTCGTTTCCCAGAACTCCCAAGTCGTGCCGTCGTCCAGAATCATTTTTGTGTAGGTAGTATCTTCCAGTGCCAGTAGGTGCTGTTCTGTGTTATTGTGTCCATCATCAGTTCGGCAGCGACTCCACTCAAGTCACCAGAAAGTCCCATCCTCTCTTCTGCATGACCGTCTCCCAGTCCCACGTCTCCTCTTCCCTGCCTTGATCCATCATATTCCAGATTTGCTCCACGATCTGACGAGCATACTTTATATTGCCGAGACTACTCCAGCTCTGCAACCGTTCGAAGGCCTGGGCGATCTCCGGGCGTTGGCTTGGTTGGAAAGCTGCACAGCCGAGCAGGAACAAGGGCATGAGGAGAATACTCTGCGTGGCGCCATCGTCACTATCCCACGGGAGAAGCCGAAGGTACTTTAGTCCTTCATCGACAGCAGTCTTGAGCATGGGCGAAGGTTGCGAGGGCAGGACGGTCCGTTGGAGGTATATCCAGGTACATAACCGGTACAATAGGCCTGCCGTGAAGCGAGGAGAGTCGCGTGAGTACCTCCAGTTCCAACCTCGAAGTGCGCCATCGATAGCCCAAGCTTCGGATATGATGAGCTGATCTTCCCACCAAAGTCGGCCTTGTGCTCGCATGGCGCGGATCCTGTCGCGGAGAGCTCTGATTCGTGAGATGAAGCCGAAGAGTCCATCCATGACTCCAAGTAGTGTTCCTGCTTCGGGTTGCGTCATGTAGCCAGAGAGCTTGAAGTTCTCCATGAGAGTTACGGATTGATGGTCGAGAGGGTTGATGAGACAGGTTATCGCGTTGCTGTAGTCGTGATAGAGGAGGAACTCAAGGATGAAGTGACGAAGCTTTTCGTTGGGCGAAGCATTCTCTTGCGCTGCGAGCATTCCTTTGAGAGCGTTCAAATGCAGCTGAGGTGTCGGTCAGTATGCTAACATATGCCAGTGACTATTTGCACTGCAGACTCACCCGATACTCGCCGTTCAGATCTCCTGCGCATACGGTTTGCAGACATAGTACCAGTGTTTGTGCTATCGAGGAGTCTCCGATCGGTACGACTGCGTTCTTCGGACCTTGGCCATCGTGTTTCGTACCTTCAACATCGTTGCGCAGCAGCTGTACCGCTCGAGTGCTATGGTGAATTTGCCTTTCTGCCCACTCCCATTTGCCACTAGAGCCGCCTGCCATCAAACAGCTTCCAGAGAGGTACAGCAGGCTGTGCATGAGTCCAGTATGTCGCATTGCCATGGGAACAATCATGTCGATGAAGGGGTTCCCATGATCTGTCAATGACAGCACTTTCCCGACTTGGCAAGTGAAATGTTGGAAGAACATCTGATCCACTGGTCCTTCGATGCCGTCCATCAGCAGTGGTAATGGCATCTGTATAGTTGCCCGCTTGACAAGAGCTTTCTGCTTGCCACTTTGCCATGGCTCCCTGTCTTTATATCCATCACAGACCACATTATTCTTTGCGCAGTTTTGGCACGAAGGGTGTGTCTCATCACATTTCTTTTTACGCCTGCGGCACGTTCCGCAGCCAGTCTTGGAGCGAGAATGCGATGCCTTTTTCTGCTCTACTACTGGATACTTCCTTGGACGACCACGTTTGCGGGGAGCTGGCGGTAGCGCAACTTCGTCGTTGGCACAAGATGGCTTGGCATGTTCGGGTTTGTGCAACGCAGAATCTACCACCAGATCTTCCAGCTTTGGCAACGGACTGCCCGGCGATGTGCCGTCTGGCGATGTGCCAGTGTCTGCATTGCTGACTTCGCTCTCAGGCGTGATGACGGTGGCTTCGTTGGTGTCGATCGTTACTTCTGGAGATGAGTTGGAGCTCGACGTTGTTGAACAGGGCGAGCAGGATACGATGCTAGGCCTACGTTCGAACGTGGCCGAGTCTGGAGGGGAGAGTATCGAGTTCATGCCGCGAAGGTTGGACTCCGGACGAGGAGAACCAGCTGATATCGATCTCGAATGCTGAGAACCGCCTTGATTTTGTGATGTGTAGCATGCACCCTTGACCTGGTTCTGTGGCACTGGGCACCGCTCCACTACTTCGATAACTATCACTTCTTACAAAGCCGACGGGAACATATGCAGCTACGGTTTATATCTTCAATTGTTTCGCATGCATGCCTCGCCGTGCATATGACGACACCAGAAGCGCCAGAATACCAGAGCGGTGCGCGTTGTGAGCTGGACACCGGTCCTACCTCCTAATGGCAGCTGGAGGACACGGCAAAGACAAGGCTAAGTGGTGCAGTAGTGGACGCATGAACGAGGTGCACCGCTGCGAATCGCAGCCGATATCTCAATAGGCAGGCGGCCGCTGCCGCTAGCTCATGCGAGATTCCCAGCGGCGTGACACCCGCAGGGTATGGAGCTCTTCTGGGCAAGGATCTGAGTCAGGCCAAAGTGAGGTTAACCGGGCGAGAGCATTACTTCTTGTCAATGCTTGTCATCGAGGCTCAAGAACTCTGTGAGTGAGTTTGCGAAGGAATGTGCACCTGCCAGTGTGCATGCCCGCGGTTCGTCCGGGAAGACTATCCTGCTGGGCGTCGGGGGGCGTCGCTCACGTGGTGTGAGTGAGATGTCGCTATGGCCATTTTCTTGTGATCGCTCGGCACGGAGCCAAAAGCAGTTCTAGCTCACCCATGCCCTGGACGTTTGAGCCTCTCCTGGAGACCTGCACAATTGTCGGTTCAGCCAGTATCGGACACGGCAGACAATGCCGGTATATTCTGTTCAAGGGATGAGCCACGGATCCCAGACAGCCACTTGCCACTTCCATCGGGGCCAGGACTGGCGGCAACGAGCGATCTGAAATTCAAGGTTCAACACCGGCGACGAGGTGAATGCAAACGCGGGTGGTGAACGGGCAGAGCACTTTGAGAGGAGGGTAAACCTCTCACACGCGAAGTGAGAGACGCTACACTGCAGTGCCGGGATATGAATTTAATTGGCCGTTCCGTGGCGCCAGAAGGGCTTAGCGGCTCGGAGCTAACTAGTGCGAGTAGCAGCTCGATGGGAATGACAAGAGGCGATGTCGTGCATATGCGCTTTTGGCATTGCGGAGAGTCATGTGCGCGGGCAGATCCTTGAATACCCAGCACGGTAGAGGAGAGGCCGATCGCACCTGGCCGTAGACGAAAAGGGCATGATGGTGTGCAACATGAGCTGTCGTTCAGCTGCTGGCGACTCCATCTCACGCCTCCACCACGACCATGATAACCAAATCCATAAGTGGCACTCCTTGCGCGGAGCACACCACAACTGACATATCGTCAAATGATGGGATGCAAGAACCGCGTTTTGTCATCGGCGTGGGGGAGAGGTCGATAGGCCAGTCGTATGCCAATGACAAGACACGCGAGGTCGAGTTTGTGAAAGAGAGTTTGTGAAAGGCCCCTCCGCTGCATAGCCGGAGGGGCCATTCACATGCTCACGGACATCACAGCTGGAGAGCGCGCGAATATGGGGACGAGTTCCGTTTGCAATATCACATCCGTTGCTGCGTTCTCATGGAGCTGCTCTGTTGCAAGTCCAAGTTTACTCTTCCTGGCGTACTGTATAGCTACATTCGTAACTATCACACAGAGCACGCGGAGCTATAGGGACCTATTTCGCGGGATGCGACCATTTCATCAATGCAGGGTCATCGAACGTTGATTAAGATCTTACCTAAGATGCTACCGCCACGGGCAATTCTTAGCACGATCTTCATTCCAGGGTTTTGGTCAGCTAACAACGCCTTGACAGCCACATCACACCGTCAGCGGCGTAGCAAGTCTGGTGTCAGCTGAGAGCGCATCGCTTCGTGATCACAGGGTCTCACACACCACTTGCCCAGTTGTGACTATTTCCAAGCCTGAGACTGTCTTTGCAAGAGATTGCTGACCTGTGCAGGTCTTGTGGGATCAGAACGCCACCATGCCACTCCGGGACAGCGACCTATTGCAGCTGACCCTCTGATATGGAGAGTCTCCGATTGCTGGCGATCTCCGAACTCAGATATATTTCTCAATGGCTATGCCAGGTAATCTTCGATATCGAGCCAAGAGGCTTTGTGCAAGAGCAGCACCATGACGATGCCATGGGTCACCGGCAGTGGGATACAGGTATCGACACGAGCATCCCACGCTGAGAACAAGTTCAGGCAAATCTCGCATCAGACCTACGAGCCAACGGAGGCACATCGGGATGCACTACTGGGAGACGGTGATCCCATGGACACGTCCTTGGAACACACCGCCTGAAGCTCCCAAGGACCGCCAAAACCCCCACAAGTTCGCAGCGGGACGCAGCCTCGGCCGCCTCACATGGTGTGGGAGAAGGTTCAGAGCTACTGGAAGAACGTCAAATGCGGACATCTGTAGGAAAGTGCTGATGAGGCTGAGCGATAGTCCGTGTCAGTCGCACGCAATGTCATCAGTCGCAGCAAAGTCCTGACGATGCCGATAGCACATAATGATGACTGCAGGAACAATCAATACGACCACAGCAAACCAACCATACTAAATAAACGCCACTTCACAAGAGTCTCATGGGTCCGGAGATATGGATACCGAGACCAACTTTAGTACCACGTGCACTCATTCCGCCCACTGAACCCAAACAAAATCAATTCCGACGAGGGCCAGCGCCCCATCGAGATACACTCACCCAAAAATTTGATTCCCCTAACAAAATTAGCATCCGCAGCTTTCTCAACCCTGCCACACGCCAAATCGGCTCGATCGGGGCAAAGCAAGTCATAAATAATCCTGTCTCGCATATACAAACTGCGCACTACTATGCATGGAGAAAATCTGCAGTCTGTCAAGACCGCTAGCGGTCGGGCGCGAGCCCGCTCTCATCACCGCCAATGCTATTCTAGCTCGAGACATGGTGGAGCTATCCATCATGGACCTGAAACTTTGATAGCGAGACGTCTGTCGGAGAGCAGTGCCAACAACATGCAGCGTACACCGCCCAGGTCGGAGCTACGCAGCTGAAGCCGCGAGGAAGCCAAGTCTGGACGTCACTTCGTCTCAAGGCTGCAGCTCTTACAGTATGGGAATTGAAGATCATGATTCCCTGTTTCCTCCGTTCTGGCTTCGAGGGATCACTGCTCAGCTTCCCATTGCGAGACTCGTGGACAGCAGGACGACCAGGAATGCAGGTGATATGGCACAGACGTAGTGTCGAGTCGGATCATGATATAGCGTGCAAAGTGCTGACCGGATGACAAGTCAAGCAAGGTTCGTAGTCAGAGTGAATATGCTCAGAAAGTTCATCATTCATCCATCAAGTCATCATCTACAGCTTGCTACTCGCTGGCTGGCAGCACGCAGCACCCCTCGCATCGACCTTTCCCTCCACAGCACCCTGGCGATGCTGCTCGCTAAGCAGAACACTCTGATTGAACTGCTGCGTGCTCGGCGGCACATCCAGCGCCGGGTTCTTGTCGAAGAAGTTGACTGGCTTCATCGACACCTTGATCGTCTCACACGGCATGACCGGGAAGTCTTCAATACGCGGAATCTGGTCTCGTTGTCAGCATGATCCTCTGGTAGTTGATGCGGTGATAGACACTTACATGGTTGATACCAAACTGCACGAACAAGACCAAATCCTCATCAACAATGTTCTCCTTACGATCAGCCCAAGCACGGACTCCAGTCCCACCTCGGCTTTGGTTCGTGTACTTTCCACCAGCATATAGCTCCCCATCACGATACTTCACAGCATAGATGGATTTATCCGCAAACTCTGCACGCTTGTGATTGAAACTCTGGGTATCGCTAAGGATCTTCTGGAAGGCTGGGGCGTGGATCTTGTAAGCGACAGGCTTGCCGTTGATGGCGTTTCGGACGTTCGCGTTCTGGATCTTGAAAGTTCTGTTCGCTTCGTAGTCGACGTTGAAACCGCCGGACTGCTCGACGATTGTTTCTTTGGTGTAGTACCCAGTGCCGTGAGGGTTGAAGTCGCTGCGAGGCATTGCGTGGGCTTCGTCGTAGACGAGGCGGTTGTGGTAGCCGTCGATCATGGGATCGACACGCAGGGAGAAGATGTGCTGGTGGTGAGTTGCCAGAACGCCAGGGTGGACGACTGTTCCCCATGGTACCTCGACACCATCGTCGATTGGTTGGGTCGAAAGGATGCCGGTGGCGCGCACTTCATAAGCCACTTCGCCGGCTTGGTTGAACATAAATGCCAAGATGTACTCGTAGTTGGCTACCGTGATTATGCTTTGGATGACCAGCTCCCTGTTCCGAACAACTGCTGCACGACCTGTGCGGTAGTTGGTGTGCTTCCAGCCAATCCCTCCATCTTGCTCGTGGATGCACACAACGTTTGGCATATCGAGTGGGTTGCCCTTCTCGTTAGCTAGAGTAGCGGAGAGGTAGTGAATGGAGCCAAGGCAGTCACATCCCAGCTTGAGATCGTTCGCCATGATGCCGGCTCCGGCATCTCCCAGATCAAAAGCGGATTTCTTGTGGAAGGGATGGCGAGGATCGGCGTATGGGATGTTCATGTCGGACAGCGAGAGACGGTAGAAGAGGCTGCGGCCATCGTAGCGGACATTGTAGAGGACCATGCCTTCACGTTGGTTGAAACCGAGGCGGAACGACCACTTCTGCCATTCAATGACACTGGAAGTGCCCTGTTCCTGTACAGTAAAGCTTGCTCCCTCTGGCTGGACAACTTGCAGGGGCTTGAGGTCTGTCCGAAGCTTCTGGTACTCGGGGACGTACTCGTTCGCAGGCTTCGGGTTCCATGGCTTCGGCTCAGAGATTGTGTTGTCCGCTCCAGTGGGCAGATGGTCGATGCGAATCACTTTCAGCGACTCCAGGCTCAGAACAGGAGAGACACTCAGTGGCAGAGCGTAATGGTTGGAGTCCAGCTCATCGGAGTTGAGAGGATCCCGCAGATACAGGAAGCACTGAGCCATCCTGTCATCATCTTCGATGCCATCAGAGCCGTAGATCCACGGATCGATCACAACCTTCGAGCCCTCTGGCAACTTCAACTTGGCCAGCTCTGCCTGTACACCCTCGTCTGCCAGAGCAATTTGTTCCACGGCGAGAATCTCCTCGCCATCCAAGGGAGCATGGTCGTTCTTGCCAAGCCTGACATTGTACTCGACAGCCTGGGAAGTCAGGTTGACAACCGCTTCGTGGAACTTGTTCGTCGATCTCAAGTAGTATGTGATGAAGACCTTGCGCTCGATCTGTGGCAGGACGTAGCCGCTGGATTCCGCCTCGAGGTATGGAGCCACCTGTGCCTTCGGTGGCTCCTCGAGAGTGATAGCCTTGAAGTGAAGATCCTGTCCCGGTGGCCATTGTGCTTTGACAAGTGAGACTGCATTCTCGATTTCCTCGCTGCTGATTGGAGCCAATGGATGTGTGCTGGACCGCTTCGCCGTCCGGACTGGCAATGAGGTGGCGACTGATTCTGTGGTCATTGTTGATCAGAAGATTGGATTGCGGGGCAGTTTGAATATACGCTGATATCCAAACCCCGACAGATGCAAGAAGTAAGGGAAATGTGAAAGAAGGAGGACAAGCGGGAAGGGAGGTAGAGTTACTAAGTAGTGTAGATAAGGCCAAGAGTGAAGCTAGCAGGGCCACGCGCTGGATGGTGGGTCTACCATGTGGGAGATAGACCTACGAGAATGCTCCTCCCGGTTGCTGCAGACGGGAGGTGGACCGGCGGCGACTCTGAGTTGGCCGCCAGTGGGCCGTCAGCTGTGTGTACAGTAAGTAGTAGATGCGATGCCAGCTCTTGCTCTTGCTGAGGTGCAATAATGCGTGTACAGTACAGAAAGGTGGAAGAGTCTGGGGATCGATCCTTGACCCCTGTCCCACTGCAGGATCCTCCGCTTGGACCTTCCGCATTAGTACGAACATGTTGTTCGCGGCCTGTCGGCAGGTTGATGGCAGTGATGCAGACACAATCGGAGAATGCCAGCTGCATGTGCTCGTCAGCTTACTCTGATCGGCTTGTAAGAAATCGTGAGTTGTGACCTGACAGTCGTCGTTGTACTCGGAGCGTTGGTTAGCTGTTCCACGGACGCTTCGATGCTCCATGGCAAGAGATCTGTACAACCTTGGTGACGTATCGAAGCAAGGTAGAAGCTATCACGAGCATTGAAAAAGAAGCGGTAGTCCCAGGACGGTGGAGGGAGTCTGACTATATATGTATTGTATCCAGCCGATCCTCGAGCTGCCAAAAAGGTCGCGAAGATCTGGAGCATACCCGCTCAAAGCTGCTGCTCATCGTACAAAGTGTTCTCGACTAATAGAACAAGTGTAATGATGGACAGTGTAGATAATAGGAGTCGTCCTCAAATAGCGTTTATAATACACAGGGAAATTCTAATCCAGCCGTCCCCTTCCCACACACCAGCTCCCGGCTCCCAGACTGCTCGCAAGCAGCCCTGCCTTGCGCCGCGAAAATGCAACGACGATGCGAATACACAAGCAGAGAAGAAAAAGCAGCCGTCTCCTGTTGATGCCATGCAAAAATAATATCTCTCAAACGCCCTCGCTGACCTCGCTGTCATCGCCAAATCGCGCCGATTGGGTGTTGCCTTCCTCATTTATATTGCAGTTAAAACGCCTAGGACCGACACCAACCTCCTCCATCTAAATCCCGATTGGTAGTTACATGATTCCTACTCGTGTTCCCATCTCGGTGTACGTTGGTATGTGGGGTGACTTCTCATCGTGCGCTCGACGGCATAGAGATTGGCCCATGGCTGCGCTTGAGCTTCATGAACTCATGCGGCTTTGTTGGGTCTTGAGGGTCCATGAAAGACATCAGGACTGTGCTCAGCTCTTTGAAGTCGACCGGCTTGGTGAGATAGCTGTTGAATCCAGCTTCGGCGCATTTCTGATATACGTCGCCGAGGACGTTGGCAGATAGTGCGATGATAGGGAGGTGGAAGGATTCGTTCTTTTTCTCCCACTTTCGAATCTCTTTGCAGGTCTGGTACCCGTCCTTGTTGGGCATATGGAGATCGCAAAGAATGATTGAGTAGTATCCGTGTGGCTTGTCGAACACGTTGTCTGTGCATTGGACGCCGTCCATCACGGTGTCGACCTTGATGGATACCTTTGCCAAGAACTTGAGAATGACCATTTGATTGACGCGATTGTCCTCGACGAGCAGGACGCGTTTCTCTCGGTTGCCGAGCCTCTTCGTCAACTCTTCGAAGACTTGCTTCTGGTTCACAGCGACTTGCTGTGCGCTGTCTTGGTTCCGGTCGAGGCTCATCTCGCGCTCCTTCTGTGGATCAAAGATGAGGCCGAATCGAGATGGCTTTAGAGGTTTGAAGACAAATCTCAGTCTTCGATCGTTGACAAGTTGATCGTAATTGTAGTCTGGCGCCTGTTCCATGATCTTTCTTCGCTGCGCCAGGTCGGTGATCAACACTATGGCAGTGGAAGATGCCGGTAAGTGAAACACTTGATGCATGAGCGCAATGATCTGATCCACGTCCTGTAGCACAACAACAATGTGAGTGAAGATCACTGGCTCCTCTCCACCGAGCATCTCCTGACAGTCGGCGAAGCTTTCTCGTGCTGTGATCTGGTGAGGGATATTTTTCGGCAGGGTCATGTCGATATGTCTGATCGTTGCTTCGCGACTGTACTTCCAAGGCGCTATGACCAGTATCGAGAACATGGGTGGCACCAAAGCAGAGCTTGGCCGCACCGTCTCTGTCGAGGCTGCCGACGTTGCGGAGCCTATCGATGCTGGGGAGTGCTCCTTAGTCTCCCTCTTGTGACCTTCGGGTAACGAAAGCATCATCGGCAGAGTGGATGTGCTCGACATGGAAGAGTCTCGGACAATAGAAGACGCCGACGACGTGTCCGATCTTACACTGCCAGTCCTAGTGGCTGACCGTACAGAAGGATCGGAGCTAGCGGACGAGACTGACGGGGAGTCCCTACCAGTCTCTGGGGAGTATGGCGATGGAGACCCCGATACCTCCTGAAGGAATCTAGGAGATGCTCTCGCATGGATTTCGGAAGATGATGGCAGAGAATGCACCTTCGTCAATGATGCGGGCGTGGGGGTCAGTGCAGGCGATACTGTGGAAGCGACTGAGGCTGGAAGCGGTAGGCTTTGCGGACCTGGCGTAGGCGGTGGCGGCCTGTCGTCTCGTGAAGGTAAGGCGACCTTGATGAAGAACGTAAACGTCGATCCTCTGTCTGGTACACCTCTGGCGCCCATGTCGCCACCGTGTAGCTGCGCAAGCTGTTTCGATATCACAAGTCCAAGGCCCGTGCCACCTTGTTGTCTGGTGCTACTGCCGTCAATCTGACTAAATCGTTTGAACAAGTATTCGGCCTCCCGATCTGTAAACCCCCGACCGGTATCAATGACCTCGAAGCGAATGTATAGTTCGTTCCTGTCAAGATCATGTGACTCGTCCTTCTGTAGGCAACATCGAACAAGTACTTCTCCTTGCTGGGTGAATTTGAGGGCGTTGCCGACTATGTTGAGTAAAATTTGTCGGATTCTGAAACGGTCGCCCTTGACTTGTGGCGGCACTTCTTCCTCAACAATGTAGTTCAACTCCAAGCCCTTGTCAATAGCAAGAGCTGAAGTCAAATCATTGACCTCTTCAATCAGCGCGCGGACGTAGAGCCAGTCCATATTCAGCTGAATCATGCCAGCTTCGGCCTTGGATAGGTCGAGAATATCGTTGATTAGCCCACGCAGCCCTTCTGTGCTCTGCCGTATAATGTTCACATGCTCCATTTGCTCAACGGTCAGGCTGCTGTCAATTAAGAAATTGACCATACCTGTGATGCCGTTGAGTGGCGTGCGGATTTCGTGCGACATGTTGCTCAAAAATCTTGACTTTTCGTCCATGGTTTCCTTCAAATCCCGCTCCAGTGTCTTGTGGTCGTTGATGTCTGTACATGTTCCATACCAAGTCTCGCCTTCATCGCTCTCGGCTAGTGGATCTGCCAACAGTACACGTACCAGATGCCATCTGAAGTTGTTATCTTTTGACTTTAGCCTGACCTCTGTGGAGTACGATTGTCGCCCATCAGTATCGCGAGAGACCTTCAAGATACCGGTGCTGGCAAGCTCGGACAGCTTCCGCTGTGGCATCTGCCCTATTGGAGAGGTGACTACGGAGTCGTCCGAACTACAGAAAGCTCTTTCAGTCTCCGATGACCCGCTAGAAGATGCATTCGACTGAGAAACAGTGCGTGTTGGTTCTGGCGGTAGCGAGGTTGGCACGTTTGTTGGTTGGCCAGTCGCACCATCGAAAGTCGGCAGTCTACACTTCGCAAGATCGTCTGGATGGACGTGATCCATAAACCCGACCCCGAGCGCTTGCGACTCCGTCTGCCCCGAATAATGCAACCACTGTGTGTTGCAGAATGTCACACCTTTAATCTTATTGACCGCGAAAACGATTTGCGGGCTAGAGTTGGCAAGGGCACGATATTTGGCCTCCGATGCGGCAGTCTCCTGTTGACGAGCCGAATTGTGCTCGGCAAGTTGTTGCTCATGGAAGTCCATCATCGTGCCAATCCAGTGCACGACTTTCTGCCGTCTATCTTTAAGCGGTGCTGCTCGGACATAGAACCACCGGTAACTCTCATCGAACCTCTGCAGGCGGACCTTCTGTTGCAGCTGCTGGTTGGTACGAAGGGAGCGGTGCCAAGCCGGTAGGAACTCATTACGATCATCGGGATGTATGGCTTTCCACGGATCACTGAGAACCTCTCGAGCCTCCTGGCCTCGATAGATAAGGAATTTCGAATTGACCCAGCTTAATGAACCTGTTTCCGGCTGAGCAGTGAAGATTTGAACAGGCACCGAATCTATGATGGTCCGCAGTAAGCGCTCAGACGGGGGAGGCATGTCTTCAGGATAGGAACCCTTGCGAGCATGAGCGCCAGGGCCTGGCGTCAAAGCAAAAGCTGGAGTTGGCGCATCGTTGGGCGTGAAGGCGCCAAAGGAGGATACAAAGTCCGCGCCGTAAGAGTGCAGTAAGGAATGTTGCTTGGAGCCTTCAAGTTGTGTGAGCGAGGGCGCTGCGGGCCGCAAAGTCGGTCGTGACGGCGATGAGCCTTGCGCAGAACGTGGCGGACTACGCTCACGTATCGGGAGCTGTGGCGACTTGTCGTCCTTACCGTCAGGGTTCACATTCAACTTGCGCTGGCTTTTAGGTGTCTTCGAGTCGTCGTCCGCTGCCTGTTTGGTTTCATTGCTTCCCACGCTCTTCGAGGATTTAGCAGGAGTACGTGTAGCACTGGCATTGCTGCCGCTGCGATGACTTGGTCGCTTTTTGGCATCGAAGTAGTTGTCCACCATCTCTGTGCCTGAAAGTGCAGGGGTCCCTGCAACGGATCTGCTTGCCGTCCAACCATGCGACGCTGGGTCCCATCCTGGTGTGCCGGCGAAAGAACCAGAGGGACTTGCTCTCGAGCGATTCGAATATTCTGACGGGCTCGTTATGCTTCCAGATGTCGAGCCAGGAGGTTGCTCTACCTCGGCATGTACTAAGTCTTCCAAGCCTCTAGGTTCTATCGTCATGGGCGCTGTACTAGGGTTGTGGCCGCTAGCTGTTCGACGATGTCTTACGCTGACAGACTGCACATGAGTTGCCGAGAACTGCTGCGCTGTTGCAAAAGAGGTCGCAAGATGTGGTCCGAGTGACTTGAGCGCCTGCGCAAGGTTGTTCGGATATGGCACCGCTGATGTCAACATTGACAGAACTGCAATCGGCGCTTTCCTGCCCAGATCGACGGTGTTGCTTCGGTGGAGCCTATTCGATTTCTCCTTCGAATGAGGCGTCATCCGCAAAGATTGCATCGGTTGTGATAGTGTAGGATGTACCAGAGGGATGTGGATCACAGTGCTGGCACGATCGATGCCGATAGCTTCGACCTGGCCGAACTGAGCATAATCCTTTGGACTAGCAGCGTCATTGAAAGAGTCGTCTATGTGCGCATCGTCTGATGAGAAGAACGGATTCGATTCTTCGTCCGACTGTATCGCTGGCGATGGTGCGGGTGACTGCGCCCACGGAGAAGCAGGGTGTTGCTCGTACTCCTCGTACCCTCGACGTGACCCCGAAGCATTCTCGGGCGCGAAGATAGTGCGGTAATGTTCAAGCGCTGACGATAATGCTTCCGGCGCAGAATGTGATGCTGTGCTGCTTCTGGTATCGGTGACATAATCTCTAGTCACAGTAACGATTCGTCCCCGGTCCAGGACACGATTGACGCCGCCAGGTTCGATGAGTGGATGAGTTTCATGGTCCAAGGCTCGAAGACCAGCGAAAATCTCTGCGTGAGGCCCATCGTTTACACCCACACTGCTGAAGTCTGGGTCGCTCATGGAGCCGTGGCGGTTGCTGCTGACTGATGACATCCGCTTGGGCGGCGCTCTGTTAGTACTAACACCAGCCGCGTGAGTGATTGTACGTTGAGGTCCTGCGGGTCGCATCCGTTGACTTGGTTCATTGAGTGTGTTCAACACATCTCGCACCTCTCGCCCATGCCCTGCATATGAGTGACGCGATTCCAAACGCGGCCTTAACCTCTCTGGATGCAGTTTCTGGGGTGTGTCCTCGATCACAGCTTCCGAAGAAGGTTCGCGCATAACGAATTCCGGCCTTCGTAGGTTGGAGACCTGGGCTGCATACGTCTGCTCCAGCACGGTACGATGATGACCGACGTCTTCTTGTCCATACATACTAAAGGTAGCCCTCTGTCCCCATGGCACGTTCTCGATGTCTGTAGGGTCAACGGGCTGCACGAGAGTCGCTCGTTCGGCCTTGAATTGGTCGTGCAGAATGTTCGTTACAGTCGCCCACCATTGCTCCAGGCCTGGCTCCGAGTTGAGGTGGAGCACCAAGTCGTACAGGTTTGGAGTTGGAAACCGAGGGTCCTCTGGCGCGTTCCCGTCATGGAGACCCGGCATGAAAGAGCTATTTGCAGCAGGCGTGCTTCCGCCGGATGCAATGTCTCGGTAGCTGGCTCTGCTAGGGCTGGATGGATCATCGCCAGCAGCCTGGTTGCTAACCGTGGGCGAGAGCGCAGTGAATGGCTGATGGAATGAGTGCGACCATGTCCGTGGCGTTCCAGGCACATATGGGAATGGATACGAGGGAGTGCGCAGCGGTTGACCAGCAGCAGGGGTGGCAGGCGCGCTGCCTCTGATCGTTCGATTGCTCTCGGTCGACTCTGTAGACAGCGTCGAAGCAGTGCGCACTGGCCCCGCCGTCTCTGCAAACACAGCACCGAGAGACCTGGGAGGTGTTGCGCCCTCCTCCTCCTTGATCGGCGAGACCCGCTTCCTGTCTTCTCGCGCGCCAGAGCTGGATCCGTAGCTGCGGCGTGCCCGAGTCTCAGACAGTATCTTGGTGTTCAGCGCCGCCTTCATCTGCTCCAGATCTCCATGCGGTGGAACCTGCACCGTCCCTCTGCCCTTGGAGGCGCTGCTTCTGACACTGGCGCCTGCCTTGGCGCTGCGTTGGTTGTGTTTCGTGCCATCGCTCGGTCCCGCCTCAGCATCGACGTCCACACTGCCGTCTGTGGCATCTCGCTGCCCTTCGTCTGTTTCCGGACTGCGAGTGATCTCCGAGAGCCTGCCCGGCGGCGACCTCAGCGGCTGCGGCCTACCATGCGATGCGGACGCGTGCACTGCAGCGGGTCTTGCTGTCGCAGGAGCATCCGTAGGCGTCGGTTCGCTGTCTTCGTGCTCGGAGGAGTCATCTGCTGACGTCGATGAGGTGCCCTGCGGTGTCGAGGACGACGACGACGACTTCATCGCGCAACAGCCACGCTCCTGGCTGTCCTGCGCCGTCGTGACCAAGTCAACTCACACGAAGGGGAGCACCGCACATAGGCTGGGATCTGGCAACGCATCTGTATCGCCCACACTAAAGTTCGGCTGGATCCAGATTGGAGAACGCGAGGGCGCGCACACAACACTGAACGCAAAGTGCTCGCTAGTTCTAGCCGGCAATGACGTAGATTTCTCAGGGTGGTGGTCCCTTTCGGTGCTGTGCTGGGGGGCTGGGCTTTTGGTGCGCCTCGCCTGCCTGCATATCATGAACCAAACCGGACAGATGCTTTGCAGTATCTGTCTGCCCTTGTAACGAAGGCGCGAGCGAGACCCGCCTCAGTGACACGTGAATATGGGCTGCAAATAGGTGACCGAACCTCCGGACTACTACTGTGGCATTGTCTTGTCTTGCGGCATGTACAGTACGAAGTATCTACAGTACAGTAGCTCTAACTCGGGCCAGCTGTCGTGATGACGTCTCTAGCGATGTTGCACGGCATGGAGAGAACCGCTGCGGCGGCTATGCTAGTTCTACCGCCAACGTCACTTTACGGCAGCATTCGGACAACGGTGAGAACGCCGCGCGAGATATTTTGTAGCTGTATCCACACATCGCCGCGACAACATCCCGCGCAGGCCGGTGCTGGAATGGCGAAGACACAGCGCAGCGCAGCATAGATGCCAATACAGTCCGGGAGACGCGCAACGAAAGCAGTGACAGCACCACCAGCTATCCTGCCGTTTCATACTCAGGGAACAGAGGCACCCAGGCCAAATCAAAGGCCAAATTCACACCAACATTGCAAAAGACCCGTGACATCGTAGACAATCCTCGTCCGCGGCTGTCCCCCCCCCCCCCGAAACAAAACACACAGTCCAGGCCCTGGTAGCCTCACGCACAATCCTGCTCAGCCACGTGCAAAATCGCAAATCGCGAACATTAGCCACCAGTGCGCAGTAGGCCGAAGTATCTGGTCTTTTGAATTTTGCCTTCCCGGACAACGATGTCCGCATCGTCGTTTTGACGTGGCGGCGAAGCGCAACATCTTCGGAAGTTATTGCTGACGACAGGTCGTGATGACCAGCGCGGCACAGCATGTCTACCGGGAGCTGTCGCCTCATCGAAAGGACATAAGAATCCTTACGATTCAGCCTGGACTTCAGGATGGTGTGGTCCGCGGTTCGTTGGGCCATGTCTCTCTGCTTGACTTGAAGGAGCCCTACGATGCTATCTCATGGTATTGGGGTGATCAGAAACAAAGAGGTGCCATCAAGTTAGATGGCGAGATCGTTGATGTGCCGCTCAATGCTGCTTTGGTGCTCAAAGAGATCGTGTCCCGCGGCGTCAGCACCCATGTCTGGCTGGACGCAGTTTGCATCAATCAAAAGGATCTTACTGAACGTGCCAGCCAGGTAAGTCTCATGAAAGATGTGTACTCATTTGCATCGAAAGTGTTCGTATGGCTGGGACATGATGACGGCTTTGGTCCTGCAGCCACAAGTGCGATCGACTCGCTCGTCAGGCAGTGTCAGGGAGGCATGGACAACCTCGAGGACTATGAAGATCGACTATGGCTTCGTCAGGGCAAACGAAGGGCGCGGTGGTTCACATATAGCCCTTTACCAGAAGGCCTTGACTGGGCGGCTATTCGGCACATCTACTCAGTGCCATTGTTCACCAGGACATGGATTGTGCAGGAAATCTCATTGGCCAAAAAACCTATCTGTATGTACGGCAAACACATTTTCCCTTGGGTTGGACTCGGCATTGCTGCAGAATGGATGATTCATCGATCTTACGAACGGGCGGAGTACTGTCGAGGCTTTCTACGCGGTGTCATGAATGCCTCGATCATTTGTGCCGTGAAAAGAGGCAGCAGGGAGATGGACAAGACTTTGATGTCAGCAGTCCACTTCGACTGCAGCGAGCCAAGGGATAACATCTTCGGCCTTCTTGGACTGATACCCGAGCCCGAGCAGCGCCTCCTCGATCGTCCAGACTATACGCAGCCTGTCGAGGAAGTCTTCATAGGCGCGACACGAGCTGCGATTGAGGCCTGCGGTCGGTTGTGGTTGCTGAGCACGGTCACAGTGATCAGACCAAATGAACACGCAGCAGGAATGTACACCCTGCCATCTTGGGTTCCCCAATACGCGGCTGCGTGGCGCAAAGGACCGAAAGGGATTAGGAACTTCTCCCAACGTGGCTGCGACAATATGCAACCACTTGCGATTGACAACGAAACGCCAGACAACATACTTCGGGTAGCGGGTGTACGTGTCGCAACAGTGGCCAACACGAATCCACCACTAGAAGCAGAAATGTTCTCGGACATGGCCCTGCTGGCTGCCTACTTCCGCCAATTATTGTTTCAGGTGGTCAAAGCAAAAGCCGTGCTCTCCTCCCCAGATCTGAGCCTAGCGATTCTGTACAAAGCTTTGGCCCAATGGGACGATTACAAGCACCTTCTGGAGCAGGACATGTATTCTGCATTTTTGGCCTTCCTGTACGAGTGCCAGCAACATTCGACGGAGTGGCATGACTCTCATGTCCCCGTCATACCGGCAAAGGAATCGAACTCGACTGCTTCAGCCTTCTTTCAGGACCACTTGAAGATCAACGCCCTACAGAGGACGTTCTTCGTCACTGATGATGGTCAAGCTGGCCAGGCGACCTCCGAAGTCCAGCCAGGTGATCATGTGTGCATTCTCTTTGGCAGTGAGCTGCCATTCATTCTTCGGCGATTGGAAGACCACTTCGTACTGGTCGGCACTGCTAGGCTACCGGACGTCATGGATGTGAGTAACGCTAGGGTGTACTGGATTTGCGTGACTGACAAATGTACAGGGACAATACATCGAGCAGCTGGAGCGATACGGTCAGCTTGACGCGGAAACGGAGTGGTTCGAAATGCACTAGGTAATGCCCTCGTTTCCTTGCAGATTCCGTCACACGTCAAGGAGCTGAACTCTAGTTTCTCATAGGCTTCCAGTACTTCCTCAGCGCTCAAGACTTCCGGGCGGCCATCAAGGACTGCCAAGTTCCACGCCTGCAGAACGCGAGGACTGCTCATGCCGATGTTCTGTCTGTCCATCGCCGGGTCAAAAGATTCTTGCACCAAAGCACGTGCACCATCACGCGCTCCTTCTCCAGAGCTGTGATAACCGAATCGTCTGACACTCATATTTGCTGTGATGATAGCATAGCGAGTCTGGAGTTATTATATGATCGCAGTAAGTCCCCACTTTTCACAGTTGATCTATGACAAGCCAACAGTATTGCCATGGTTGCCAATAGTGAGACCATGCCGACCAGCCTCGATGTCAACTGAAACTTCGTTGTGAACCAAACTTTGGCCGATCCTCGATACGAGAGACATCACGCTCTTTGTCAAAATATGCGCCAGGAATTTCTGAGAAAAAAAGCCGGAAGAGCCGCGTGTTTCGAGTTGTGCACACGCAGGGCTCTGGGAGCACACGGATTACAGTCCAAGGCAGTAGCCGTGCAAAATTTGGCTGTGCAGACCAAGTATTTTCTCGAAGACTTTCCGGAGACAGATAATGTTGAGATCTTGCTTCGGGATGCGCTAGATAGACCTGGATCAAAGACAATCGATCAACCCGAGGAGAAAGAATCTAGATGCGCACGAGTCCCACTTGGCAGTATCTACAGCAAGAGCAGTCAGAGAGTACGAGCAAGCTTCGGAAGATCTGCAAGCGGCCACAGAACGCTCCAATGACATGCGCGACGTGGCGGCGACAGTAGTGGAGCGCTGGTATAGAGAGATTGTCATAGAGAAGCATGCTTGGTATGCTTAATGGCTCGGATCCGTCCTTGACTCGCCTCACGTACGAACGGTAAGCCAACCGTGAGAGACATATCGATCGATGCGGAACTCACCTTGAGCAAGGCCAAAGCAGTTGCCCAAGACCTTTGGGTGCGGATCCGAAGTGAGGTTGCCACTTTGACCGGATCAGAGACCAGCGATGTGAGCGTGCTCGAGGCTGACTGACTGCGACGTACACAATAACCGCCGGAAGATCGAGGCGTGGGTGAACAATTTGCCTGGTCGTGTCGAGACCAGATTGCATCATCTGGAGGACTATGTCAAAGAAGCCCGGGCGGTTATGGACCATACGCCAAACTAGGAAGTCGGCATGTGGGAGAGCGAAAGTGCCACAGCCGACATCGAGCAGGACCAGATAGCGATACGTAGAAGGCATGAGATGGGCGAACAGCTGAGGGCGGCTTTGAAGCTGTAGCTTTTCAAATGAATGAACCAGGCCTCGCGGTGTCGATCGTTGTCCAGCGAGCATTTTCTCTGCTTGGGACGCGGCTGCACTCGATATCGGTGTCGATGTGAAACTGAGGCACGAGGGCAAGACGAGGTCAGACCAGCAGAGAGAACGACTGACTTCGGAGGTAAGGTGTTGTGAGAAAGTCGATATACGTCCAACAATACTTCCTGCCAGCCCTCACATCCAGCGGATCGTGTTTCTCTTGTCATTTCAAGACACATACTGCCGACGGCGGCCTGGGTAAAAGTGCATTCATCGGGTATTTATAGCAGTCATCGCAGAGCTCAGAACGCGGCGCTATGCTGTACAATACCATGCTCATCTACAACGCAACCTCCAGATAAATGCCACATGACCAATCGGTGAGACACCTCGTTCCATGCTGTACAATATTCGCCCCTCAAGGCCCGACCTGAAACTTCATGCGAATGCCCATCGCCGCCAGTTCGACATCCAGGTATCGCAGCACACCAGGAATTGCAACGACAGTGACGTTATCACCGCCAAACCACTTAGTTCCCTTGCGGTCTTCCCAGCACTCGCTCCTGGGATCAGTCGGCAACGCTCTTCGACTACATCTCCTACACCTCGTACGTCCACCTTCTCTTCTTCGGCCGCCATACTGTCCAGAACTCGGTTGCGTTGACAAAAAGCTTCCACATGTCTTGCAAACATGCGCCTTCGTGTAATCACTGCAGTTCATCAAGCGGTCCTGGAGTAAGAAAGCAGTACCGTGTGCAAGAAGAGCATCGCGCTCCATTTCTCCGACACGAATCCCTCCACCCTTTGCCCTACCCTTGATGGGTTGGCCAGTAAGAGGCGTGACGGGACCGGTTGTTCGCACTTGGTACTTATCGTTGACCATGTGTCGCAGACGTTGGTAGTAGACGACTCCGATGTATATGTCTGCCGCCAGCTCCTCTCCCGTGATGCCTGAGTACATTGGCTCGTTGCCGTAGTAGTTGTATCCAGCGCGCTTGAGTTGATGACCGAAATACTCGATTGCAGTCTCGCCTTCCTTGTCCTTGAATTTGAAAGGCGTTGAGTCTTGTGCCAGACCATGTAGCGCTCCAGACTTGCCAGCTAACGATTCAACGAACATACCGATTGTCATACGGGACGGGAAAGCGTGAGGGTTGATGATGACATCTGGCTGCATGCCACTTTCGGTGAACGGCATATCGATGGTAGGCCACTTCTGTGAGCACACACCCTTCTGTCCGTGTCGAGAAGAGAACTTGTCACCGATGACTGGCGAACGTGGTATCCTGAAGCGTATGCTGACAGCTTGACAAGGATCGTTGTTACCAGACTCGTTTCCAATGAGTTTGATCTCCTCAATGAAGGCCTCTTCGGCTTCCTTGTACTTGTGGATGTGAGTGATGCCATCCTGGTTGACATAGTCGCCAGTCAGAGGGTCCTTCACCACGGAGTACGAAGCAGCGATAGCATCGCCTTCTTTGACTTTCCAACCGATCCGACCAAGTCCATCATCGTCTAAGGTCTCTCGCCAGGATGCCTTGATGATGCTGTTTGGCGCGAAGCCGAACACATGCGTGACACCCGAGCGACCACGACCCTGTTTGTTCTCTTCCGCCAAGTCGATCTTCTTGGCTTTGTAGATAGTTCCGTGTCCAAATCCTCGTTCGTGGGCAGATTTATTCAATATCATAGCGTCGTCCATGTCGTAACCGGTGTATGAGATGACAGCTACAACAGCGTTCGTCCCGTTTGGAAAGTTGTCAAGACCGTACTCATTGTGCTTCGGTGCTCTGACGACAGGCGTCTGACCGGTCTGTAGCCGATACGACTTGTTGTCAGTCCTGTACTTGAGCGCTGTGCCCGGTGTGCCCATGGTCTGTTTACCCATCTGGCATTGGTACCTATAAGCAAAGGATTCAAGATCAGCAAATGTCTCGACAGGCGAAGGAGCCTAACGCCTTTCAGCTCACTCACATATTTCTGGGGGATTGGTTGAAGTTCGAGAAAGGTGTCTGGTTAGCGACAATCGATAGGATGTTCGTCACGTCGTACTCTACATGCGTCGAGTCGTTGGACGCGATCTCCGGCTCCGTACATGCGATGGACATGAAAGGCTGTTCGAAAGGTCCCACGATATCTTTCTTGCCAAGCGGCAGATACTTGACTGGACGAAGCATCCGAGCTGCTTCGGAGAACATAAACAAGCCAGGATACTGACCTCCGTTAGAGAGCGGAATCAAGCCAAGTTCGAGGTCGACCGGCACGTGGTGGGTACCTTCCACCTTCCAGTATCGCAGTGTATCGCAGATCACCTTGGCTTGCTTGGGAGAGCAGAATCCCAGGATACGACCATCAAGCTGCACCACCACACTGTCTTCCAGTTTCGCATCTGCTATACTAGACACTCCAAGCTGTGCGATGAGACCAGGTACGTGTGATGCATCTGTGTTGTCTGTGGAGATGAGACACTTATGCGCCAGATGGTTCAGCAGACCGCAAGGAGATCCATCAGGGGTGTGCACTGGACATAGGAAACCCCAACTTTCCGGCAGAAGCTTTCGCACAGTTGTGGTCTTTAGCTGTGCGAAGAAGCTACCTCTGTGTACCATGCGGAAGTGGCTGATGAAGCGGTAGAAGTTGATCTTCTCAGCCACGACTGTGAAACCAGATACTTGCTGCAGATCCAGTCCACTGGGACTGACGAGGTTACCAGTTGACATGAAGTAGTCCAGCTTTTGGCCCAGATTCTCATTCGTCCTCCGCACGACCTTCGGCATGAAGTCTTTCTCGAACTCCTTACTTGTGAAGAGAGGATACTGGTTCATTCGTCCGTATATTCGTAGCGTGTCGCCGATCGAATTTAGCCACTCTTCGACCTGTTCCTTGATGATCATGCCGAAGAGAAAGCCGGGAAGGAGGATCTCTTGGTTCTGTACCGCATCTGGGTTGTCGAGTGTGCACTCGCCTTCAGCAAGTGAATAAAGCTTGCGGGTCATGAAGACCAACATTCTGAACTTGTCGTTATCTTGCGCCTCGGTCACGTCGTATGAGCCAAGATGTGGCAAGACGATCTTCCTTAAGAACTCCGTTCCAGCTTCTTGGTCACTCATATCTTCCGGCACATTAAGAACAGGTCGGAACTTGGACCCGATGTATGCCCTCGCCTTAGCTTTGCCGTGCAGTTGAAATGCCTTGAATGTGCGCAGTAAGTGCTCAACGCGATCTGTGACAAATTGCCGACTTTCCAGACCGTTCCCACCAGCTGGTCCGACTATGCCTTCGAAGATCTCGCGATCGTTCGTTTCCGCCAGTGCTTTCAACACAAGCATAACTGGCACCAAGTACTCATTCTTCCGCCACGAGAATCGGAAGATGACATTGCCGTCGTTAAGGTAGTGTAGTGTGTTGCTCTGCGACGTCTGATCTCTCCGCACCGATCGGATCTGCACCGCGTACTTTGTGTATGTCGATCCTCTGTTCTCGAAAGATGGTCGTATCAGGGCCAGTGGATAATTTCGTCGATTCACGATCAACATTCGAATCAGCTTCTCAATGCCATTGACGATGAAGTATCCTCCCAGCTCCTCCGTCTCTTCTCTCCGGTTAACCAGCTCTTTCGGGGACAGTCCTTCCAGATGACATCGATTTGATCGCAGCATGATGGGCAAATGCCCAAAGTCGCGGATCGTCTCTTGCCATTCGCCATTGTTTATTCTGTATTCCAGCCTGCCGCGAAATCGTCCTCGGTACGTACAATGCCTTTCTCTGCACTCCACCGGCAGAATCTCCCTCTTGTCTGTTTGCGTCTTGTTGGAAGACGGCAACGTGCTCTTCTCCAGGTATAGCTGCTTCACTCGCAGCTGGAGTCTGTTCCTCCTCGTTCCATCCTGTACTGTTGTCCGCGCATCGCCGTCCAGAAATGTTTTGGTGCCAATGTCCTTGAGCGCATGCGATAGTTGGCCTCCGTCGGCAAAGATGTAGTTCCATGAGTCTACGTGGGGCTTGATCGCATCTTGTAGCTGCGGGTATGCGCTCTTCTTGCTGGGCGGATTTCTAAAGAGCTCTTCTCTCTTGAGCGTATCGTACTCGACAGACCACTTCGACGAGGGTGACATCTTGGCTGTGGAGCGTGTGGGATAATCTATGAGTGGCGACAGAATCCAGACCGTTCAGCACATTGTACACGCGTCCCCTGTATGCAGGGCGTCTCAGCGGCAACCTCACTCCAGCATGTGAACAGAAATGAATTCGCAGTAGTTGCACTTCAAAAAGTTCGCAGAGAAGCCGATCGACGAATTGAGACTAGCGCCATGAGGGTCCACATGCAACCAAGTATTGGTTCGAATTTAGTTGAAGAGCCACTATTCGCGATACCACCTCGACCACCCACCATCTCTGCCGTTTCTCCTACATAGCACAAAGTCGTCTACTGCAAACACATCCCGCGGGACGGCACATCTCTTCACACATCCCGTGACACCCTCTCTCTTCCCGAGGACATCTCGTTCATTGTTCGGCCTTCTGTATTTACGCTTCTACCTGCTCTGCAACCTGGAACGATCGAGTGCCCCGCGCCGGCCCGCCTTCCAACTTCCTCGTCCACGGATCAAGGCCAGGGAACCTTTGCTACTGAACTGAGCCGCTGCATCAGCTCCTGTCCTATCCAGCGACTGGCCCCAGACATAACCACCGGCCCAAGAGTCCCCATCTGCGCCGTCGCCCAGCATGGTGGGCATCTTCAAGCGCATCTATGATTGGCTACTGAGTTTGTTCTGGTATGATCCTTCTTTCCGATAGCACCCCATACACACGCTGGCGACCTTGTTGTTTGTTGCCGCCTCGGAGCCTGACGCGGGCCGCACTACACCGCTTCCACTCCGGCAACATGTTGACGGTGGTCGACGACGACGCTGACACGATTATGGACGACGCTGATATGGATCGCTTCCTTTCAATAGGGCCACCGAGATGGACATCACCATGATTGGTCTCCAAAATGCCGGCAAAACATCATTGCTGAGAGTCCTGGCGGTGAGTCCTGCGCAGCGCCGATCCAGAGGCCTCATCGATGGCTGACATTGTATCACAGGGCGGCGAGTTCACCATCGAGTAGGTCCTGTGTGCGACCGGCCGGGATCTAGCCGAGATCTGGCAGCGCCGCCATGAGACGTGTTTCAGAGCTGATACTGTGTGACAGCTCGATACCCACGGTCGGCTTCAACATGAAGCGGGTGCAGAAAGGCCATGTCACCCTGAAGTGGTGAGTCGCCGAGCTGTGTTCTTGCCCCTGGTTGCGACGACGATTTGTGTGTGTTGTGTGGCGCTGAGAGGCTGTTGTCTTTGTTGTCACCTGACTGACTGTCACAGCTGGGATCTTGGAGGCCAGCCCAGGTTCAGATCGATGTGGGAGCGGTACTGTCGAGGGGTGAACGCGATCGTGTAAGGGCTCACTCGATTCAATTCGTGCATTGATTCCCGTTCTGATGTTGTCTAGATTCATCGCAGACTCGGCGGATAAAGAGGCTCTTCCTGTGGCCAAGGAGGAGCTCCATCTTCTACTGGAAAAGCCGGCCATGGAAGGCATCCCTCTGCTGGTCCTTGGGAACAAGTCGGACCTCTCAGGCCATGCAAGCGTGGACGAGCTCATCGAAGCCTTGGATTTGAAGAAGGTGACGCACCGCGAGGTAAGCTGTTACGGCATCAGCGCGAAAGAAGAGACAAACCTAGATGCGGTCCTGCAATGGCTCATCGCCCGAGCCAAGCAGTGAGCTCGCAACAATGTGATCACGTTTCCCGGAGATACGACTCAACGGCCTTGAACCACGATATATTAACGACGATGAGCACAACGTCATTTCGGTATGTTGCGTTTGGGCATAGAAGGACAGGAATTTGCGGCGCGAAGCTGCACGCCAGCAATGGCAGCACGGGCAAAAAATCTTCCTCACGAAGTTATTCCCTTTGTTGTTGGCAATGTACGGGGTTGGACGATGAACGACGGCGAACATCTTCCTTTCTTTCACGCGGCCCTTCGAGCAAGTAAAGAGACCAGTGACGGTATTTTCTTTCGATAGCCCCATTTGATGAATGCTCTGATCATGTGACACGAGGCGACGGCGGTTATGAATCTGCGGCTGCAGCGTCCGCGATAGCTAGCATCGGTATGCAATGTGTCGGTTCCTCGTGACGGGCTTTGTTGCTGTTCGCGTGCGCGTGTGTGGCCGCATCTCATTTAGCCTGTATAGCTGCGTGTGTCCCATTGCAAGGCACCCCTGACGCCTCCGAGAACAGCGCGTTGTTATCCTGATGTCGCTGAGGGTGGAAAAAGTGGTGGTATTGAGGGCAAGGAGAGCTTTGAGAATGCGAGTTGGAACACAGATTTCCAACCAGGAGAAATTGGAGCAATGAAATAACAGGTCTTCGCACTGGCCTTTGCTGCGCGATGTGTTGGCAATGCACCAGATATGCACGCTGGCATGGTATGCATGCAAACAAGGAGAGCTAACCCGATGGCGATTGGTGTTACGAACTCTGTGGCCAAAGATCAATCCACGATCGGAGCACACGTCTTGGAGTGTGGTTTCGAGGACTCTCACGATACTTGGCGTGGGCATCGGTGGTCGACACTACCAGCGGCCATGACGTTGCGCGGATCTCCTGCGCCTCCTGCAGTTCCTCAACGCTGCCCCAGGTGTCAACGACTTCCTCGCAGTGGGCAGCGGAGAACGAGCGCCTCGTATGCTGTGGAAGACGAACACGACGCCGGTCAAAATAGGAATGGCGATGCTCGGGATCGGCCGCGTCGCCGGAGTGGCGTGACGATGCTGCGTGGCTGTGTAGAGCTCAAGTAGTTCGACAGGCTCCGCGTCATCATCTATCAACTTCTTTGCCCGCTGACCTGCCCCTCTTCACCAACAGACACAGACAGAGACAAAGCAGCTGTGATTATAGACACTCTGTCTGTTGAAGCCACGATGGCCGCCTATCTGGAAACGCGAGACAGAAAGTAAGTCTTACCTATCCTGTGAAACGTACCTGCACGGCTACAGCAACAACGCCTTCCGGCTAGTTCTACTGGCAGGCCCATACCATACCATACCATACCATACCACCTCTGCCAGATCAGTCTACAGAGTTCCCTTAGCCACTAGCAATCACCTACATCCATATACGCGCATCCGTCGCGGCCTTGGGACTTTCTTCCTGAGGCCATTACTTTGTTGCTGCCCTCCGCACACCTCGAGCAGCTGATCTTGAAGAAACACCGACTTACGCCATGTCTAGCTGCTACTACGACTCCGCAACAGGCAATGAATATTGCGACCATGATACCTGGGACGACTGGGCGCGATGGGTAGTACTCGCCATCCTGATCATCCTCGCCTTCCTTCTCTTCTTCTCATTCAGGTAAGCACAGCCATATATATCGCACCATCGTATGACCACAATCTGACTGCAGTAGCTGCATATCTGCACGACGACGTAGACGACTCGGTGCGCAGCCATACCGAGGCACAGGATGGGCACTTGGACGAACGCCAGCAGGTCACAATGCGCCAACCTACAACTCGCAACCGTACTATGCACAGAACCCGAACCAGTACCAGCAATCGCAGCCCTACTACAACAACAGCAACAACCCGCCTCCGTACACTCCGCCCCCAAACAATGGTTACTATGGCCAGAATGATGTGGAGCTGCAACAGCCGCAGCAGGCTTATGGAGGATATCGCAGCGGCGAGGCACCGGCGTACGAGCCGCCGAAAGGCCCGCCCCCAGGTAGAGTCTGAGCGATAAGAGCATGTTTTGGTTGGACGGATAGAGAATGTGTGATGGTTTGTGGCTTCTTGTGGCATGGTGCGCGGCGAAATGGAGGCACAGCCAGGTTTGGTATTGGGTTTTCGCCCACAATGCGCAATCTTCACGACTCTACGACGCTTGTACATGATCAATGGCTTTGAATACAATGTCCTGAGCAAGAGGAAGCTGGACAAGCAGTGTTGAGTGTGACTGACTTCCTGCACCAGACCCTCGCTCGCGTAAGACGAGAAAGCAGTACAAACGAGCTTCGATCACGACTCAAGCACTCAGCAGCTATCCCTATTACTACTAACGCGAATTCCTTTCTCTCAGCAGATCTCAACAAAAAGCGACGTCTGTCTGCATCATTTCCCCAGTGCCAATGTAGCACATGAATCGCAGGCACAACCAGCTACGTCAACCACGCCCCACAATCCATTAGCAACGCCCCACAATGCACCTCAAGTCTAAACCGTCAGTCCTACAGGACTGTCCCATGGTTCGCATGAAACCAAAAGAGCCCCAAACACATGTCCACATTCACTTATCCATCTTAATACTGTGTCATATAGCCCAAGTCGTCCTCACCTCATCGCCAACCAAAGGCTGACTAGTCTGCGTCCACCTCATATCAGCCCAGCATGAATAACATTCTCCCAAAAACACATGAGGAGCTGAAGAATGGCGGGACCAAACTCAAGAATGACGCTCCGGAGCCTGAAGGTGCACATGATGTGCAAATGAGCGATGCCAAAGAGATCTCACCACACGATGTCTCACCCATTAGTGATATTTCACCTGTCAACAAGAGAGCATCGAGAGAGATCCCGGATCAGAACTTTGCTCAGGAAGTCACGAAAGGCGACCGCGAAAATGATCCGCAGGTGAAAGTGATGAAGAAGGATCAGAGGAACTCTCGCAGTGGCGACAGGGAGGATGAGGCGCAGGTTAGTGACATTGACGAGCCGAAGGAGGAGAGTCATACTATCACTGTAAGTTGACCATCGATGTTTGGGCTCATGATGGGGAGGTAGCTAATGGCATTCTCATAGATCGAGATCCCTGAGAAGATGAAGGCTATCAAAATCGTTGAGGGCGGGAAAGCGGAATTGCAGAGCGTGCCTGTGCCGGCGTTGAGGGATGATTACATCCTTTGTAAAGTGAATTGTGTGGCGTTGAATCCGACGGATTGGTATGTGTTGGCGAGAGGTTGGCCTAGTCTGGGATTGTACTGATGTCCTGATAGGAAGCACATCGATAAGGTCGGCAAGCCTGGGTCGACTGTTGGTGTCGATATGTGTATGTTCTAAACGTTTCTCAAGTCATGAGTATCTGCTGACCTGGATAGCTGGCATGGTCTTGGAAATCGGTGACAAGGTCAAGAAAGACTGGCAAGTGGGCGATCGCATTGCTGCATTTGTACACGGTGGCAACGAGTCGCAGCATGAAGATGGTATGTCACGCTTCATTATCGTCTGGCACCTGGCTAATATGTGTAGGTGCCTTTGGCGAATTTGCAGTGGCGAAGGGAGATCTTGGGCTCAAGGTATGACCACGATACTACGAACATGACATTCTGTCGCTGATCCTCGCTGCAGATCCCGGACGGAATGAGCGACACAGATGCAGCCACTCTACCAACAGGAGTGATAACATGCGGTCAAGCCTTGTACCAAAGCTTAGCCCTCCCCCTTCCAGGAGACGGCATGGAGAAGTACGGCGGCTTTCTTCTCGTCTACGGCGGCAGCACAGCAACTGGAACGCTCGCGATTCAATACGGCATTCTGTAAGTACTGACACGCCCAGCATATCGAACAATTCTCACCTCCCATCAGATCCGGCTGCCGCGTCATAACCACGGCATCCGAACACAACCACCCCCTCCTCAAAGCTCTCGGCGCAGAAGAAGCGTTCGACTACAAAGACCCCTCCTGTGCCCAAAAAATCAAAGAATACACCAACGACGACCTCCGCAAAGTCCTCGACTGCATCTCCGAAGGAGACTCTCCCAAAATCTGTGAACAGTCCATATCCTCCCAGGGTGGCGAAATCTCCTACCTTCTCAAAACCAAGCATTCCCGCGAGGACGTTGAGAACAAGCATACGCTGGGCTACACGATTACCGGCGAAGCTTTTAAGAAAATGGGGAAGAAGATGGACGCAAAGCCGGAGGACTTCGAGCATGCGAAGAAGTTTTTTGAATTGACGCAGAAGCTTGTCAATGCTGGGCAGCTTGCGGTGCATCCGGCGGAGGTCGGGGAGGATGGGCTGAAGGGAGTGTTTGAGGGATTGGACAGGATGAGGAAGGGGGATGTTAGCGGGAGGAAGTTGGTTTATAGGGTTGGGCAGACGCCGAAGTGAGGTTTGGTGAGAATAGCGGTAATGGTGAACGGTAGCATTGACGATAGATGATGGGGTGTGAACACACTGTTTATAATTTCATGCGTCTCGACGTTTCATCAGACAGCTGGGGACGTCAAATTGAGACAAGAAGCATCAAGCAGTACTAAGCTTACCGCCTAAGGTTATGGCTCCGGCAAGGATGGACAGCAGAGGGTGAATTCATCATTCACTCTCAATATGTCTCATGCGTAGACCTAGGCCGCGCATTATTCGGCATCCTTAAATAACGAACACCAACCAGCAGAAGACAGCGCCAGCAAAGTATCTTTACGACGAAACCGATTGCGACGACTTCCAATACTATTATCAGCGCTCAGACGAGGACCCGACATATGGCTCCGATCGTTGTTGCTTGCTGAGACTAGTTCCCACTACCCTGTGTGGGTCATTCCGAGGACATTGATATATCCTCAACAGTAGCCTTTCTCCAACGTCGCATTCATCGTCGTTCATTACTCTCTCTCTCAATCCCTCGTTGAATCACCTCGCCACTTTCCACCAGCTACCACCACCATCACCATGAAGCTCGTCTCCGCAGCCACTATCTTCGACCTCGCCAGCCGCGCCCAAGCCTTTGACAACACCCCGGCAAGCGCAGGCCAATGTATCAAGGATGTCATCAAGTTGGCTACTAGCTGCGCCGAGGCCGATGTTCCATGTGCGTGCAAGGAGAAGGATGCTTATCAAGCTGCTGGCACAAGCTGTGTTGTTAGCTCGTGTAGTCTTGGTGGTGCTTTGCGTAGGTCATCGGTGGAATTGCGAGGCGGGTTGTGACTGCTAATGTTGAGGCAGATGGGGCTGCGCCTGCTATGCAGGCGGCGTGCGATGTATAGATCGCTTAGACAGTCTTGCAGGGATTGGAAAGTTGTCTTGACCCGTCTACTGTGGTTCCGATGAGGAAGAGGAAGCGCCGTCAAGGATTTATAAGAATGATCGGGTCACAGTGCTGCCGGTCGACATTGGTGTTGGAATAACGGCAGCCTATTATGGTCTTGTTCTTGCGGATATGGTTCCGGCAGGCACTGTGTGACGCTGTCCTTTCTCCGAGCTGTTCTGATCTATCGCGATGAGTTCGAAAGGAAGGGAAAGGCTGTAGGGGTAAGAATGGCAGACGTTGAAGAATCTTCATAATATCTTCTCACATTCTGAACCAGTCGTGCTGTAGAACATCAGCAGCCGCTAGTCTGTCTTCCGGTCTGTATCTCAAAAGCTTTCCCAGAAGGTCTGCAAATAGCGCAATCTCGTCCTCCGGAATCTCACGGTGGACGTTCTCCGATGGTTGATTGCCATCGTAATCGAGCCCAGCGGCGAGCGCCTCTTTGATAGATCGAGGTTCCACGACAAATGTCGAGCTTCGCTTCCGCCTGACCTCTTCTTCATAAAGTGTTGGAACCTTGATGGCTCGACCTTCTGAATCCGCATCATCTTCGAAGCAGTCTTTTCGAGCTTCCCAAGTTGTCCACCAGGGTTCTGGTAGTGGGCCGAGCATCAACACCATGGCGAACAGATGGTCGTCGTTATCGTCGTCGAACATATTGAACAGCTTTCGTCCGGTTCTGATCTCAAAGAGTGTGCAGCCCAACGCCCAGAGATCACAGCCTTTGCCGACCGTACCGTCAAGAATCAGTTCGGGAGCTCGATATGCTGGCGGTGTGCCAAGATCATCTGGCGGACTGGCCATGTCGAAGGATTCGCCAAAATCGATCACACAGACTTTGGGAGTGACGAATCGAGAGCATGCTCCATCGAAGCTCAGAGGGTGAACAAGATACTTAGGTGCCGAAGGGTTGTTGGGGCTCTCACCAGACTCTGTGATTACTGGGACCCGCCGAGGAATGCCAAAAGCCTGCAGAATTCCCTTTTCTGATAGCCCATCAAGACCATTGGTGTGCAGCAGAATATTCGCTGGGGTGAAATCTGTGGTCCAATCAGCTGACACTTCACATAACCGGTTCTGAGGGACTGACCTCCATGGCATATGCCACGCTCGTGCAGGGCTGCCAGAGCCTCTGTGGCTTGCAAGGCGACTCGACGCAACACCTTGTCTGGCTGCGTGAGTAGTTGAGACACACGAGGCCCCAGCACTGGGTAGACGATGCAAATGTGTGTACCGTTCGGTCCATCGACACGGAAGTCGTCCAGGGGTAGACTGATGTGCTGGTCGTGGTCTCGAGCGCTAGAAAGGGCGTCTTTGAATGCTTTCACTCGCAGCTCAGGGCAATCGTCGTTCGAAGGTTCTGCCATCAATATTTTGAGAGCAACATATCGCCCAGGTACAGTTTCCAGGTCACGGCAAAGCCATACGTTTGCAAACCCGCCATTTCCCAGTTTGTGAAGCACGCGGTACCGCCCACTTGCTCCAATCCGGCCGCCGAGATGAACAGGATGATGGCCACCGATTTAGTAGTCGTATAGCTTTTCAAGTCCGAATGGTGCTCCATCGAGGACGAGACCATTTCCAGGGTCGGAGCCCTCTCCCCTCGGAGTATCCCCTGAGTACAAGAGACTGTCTGTGAGCTTTGACATGTCATTCGTAACAATGTCCTGAAGCTAAAGGTTGTTGAAATCTCTGGCAAGGAATCTGAAGCGCGTAAATTGCGCGCCTGAGATGATCACAATCTTTTAGTGGCATACGATCAGTTCTTGCCGGTTTCCAATGCCCGGAAACCATTACATTACGCCGATGCGGTTGCTAACCTTTGTTACCAAGGCAAGAAAAGCGCAGATGGCAATCTACGATTTACTTAGAGGTCGCCTGGTGTCTCTAATAATGATTGTGTGAGATTACTTCTGGGATGTCGCGACCTGCCCTGTCGTCACGCGGTGCGGTATATAATCTTTACGTCGCCGTGCGATAGCGTGCGAGTAGATTGGAGGAAGAGAGTTTCCGCTGGATGGTCAAGTTTATCCGCGTCACGATAGAGCATTAACAGTGCTCAATCGTTCAAACGACATTGAAATTGTTCATTAACGCATCGAACAGTATGCTGCGAAGCGCTGTTAATGTTAGAAGTGATTCCTTGTGGCTCGGTAATTCTTCGGCGGTCTCCTGCCGTAGAAGCACTAGGACGAGCCGCACCGTCTTGAAACGTGAGCGTACATATACATTTGTATATCCGGATTTTCCATCAGCGATTGATCATGCAGCGCTATTCGATGTTCAAGACATCGTGAGAACTCTCAATAGCTCAGCTGGAAGAGCGCAAGACTGTAATGGACAAACCTGTGTAATCTTGAGGCCCGCGGTTCGATCCCGCGTTGGGAGATCATTACATCATGATGCTTCTGCGCAATTTTTTCGCTTTTTGGCACTTCATGAACACTGTGCACTTCTGTCGGCGTGGAGATGCAGAAAAGTGCTCGTATTTTTTGCCAAGATGGCGTTTACTCAATTTAGCCCTTGGGCCAAACATACAGCAGCAAGCGTGAAATAATGCCTGTTGAGTTCTGGGTACCGTGCTTGGTCTTGTCGCTGTTAAGACAGTTTCAATCCTGCTGCGATGCCATATCTTGCTTGATTGTTGAACGCCGAGCCGAGACGTCAACGATCCTTAAAGCAGTACAGTTCGAGTAATAGGACACAAGGGCTTAACAAAGCTGCTCGATAAGCGAATGAAGTTGTGATGAATATTGAGTCATCGAACGATCGTATTGCACATATCTTTGACTACACGTGTATCAACCGGGGCATCACAGCTCGATCTAAGCATGCTCAACGTCCATGGACGCTCTCGCGGCCGCACCACGACCCTTGTACTTAGTCTCCTCGATCAAGTTCAGCTCGTCCTCCCTAGCATCAAGTGATCGCCATGTGAACCAGAAACCGACACCACCCAGGAATGCCAAGATAGCCGTCACGGTGTAGTTCCAGATAAGCAGAGGGTCCTCAGCAAGAGGCACCAGAGCTTGCCCAATAGCGGCAGAAAATGCAGTCTGCACAAGGTTGACACCCATGACGAGACCTCTCATGTTCTCTGGAGCCTTGCTGAAGGCATACTCAAGACCAGTGACCGAGGCGAAGATTTCGGAGAAGGCAATCAGACAGTACGGCACCGCTTGTACCCACACATTGATTGGAGCCTCGCAGCCAGTGCCAGAGTTGACCTCGGTGTTCGGACATGGCGACTTCTGGTAGATGTAGTACTGAATGATAGTCGCGGAAACCATGGCAGAGGAGGCAAGGAAGAAACCCCCTGTGATGCGCTTGATCGGGGTGAAGTTGAAGCCAGTCTTGCGAATCGCTGGGTATACTAAAGCGTCGAAGATTGGAATGAAGATGACCAAAGTCAAAGGGTTGAGGTTGTTGATCAGATCGTTTGGCACACCATTCAATTGCATGGTGGCTGACATGGATGTCAAGTTTCCGACCATCTGGTTGTAAGCAAGCCAGTACAGTGGCAGCCAAGTGAAGACTTTGCAGGCGTTGAAACCGCGAGCGACCTGATCGATCCAGACATCGTCAACACCTTGGAGCCACGCTGGCGCACTGTTTCCAAGGCGGCTTGGCTTGATTTTCTCCCAGAAATCATCCCGCTGGAAGTTTTTGTACGTCTGGATGGGGTTTGCGGACCAGCAGCCCTTGCTTGCGAGGCTCAGTGCCTTGAACGACCTCGAAAGGACGGATTCCGTTGGAGGAGCGAGCCTGTAGAACTTCTTGCAGCCAATGAGGACGATAGGCGCAAGGAAGAACATGAAGGTGGGTAATGCATAGGAAAGCCAGAAGCCAATAAAGCGCTCAGCGTAGACCATGCCGATACCACCCACCAGTGATCCGGCGTTGATCATCATGTAGAAGTACAAAAAGACGCGCGAGTATGTGACTTGAGGGTCAACAATCACCCGCTCTCCGGTCTTGGTCGTGAGGATTCGTGGACGAGTCTCTGGAATCTGTTCAGCGAGCAGCGGCGAGATGTTGGACTTGAAACCGCCAGTGCCCATGCCCATAATGACGAGACCAATGGCAAAGCAGCCCAGAGCACCTTCAGGGTTGTCCATAACCGTCGGGATCGAGGAGACGATGAGAATGGTGTGACCGATGATTGCTGCGAGGATGGACCATTGAATGGTCATGAATCGTCCGAGATATGTATCGGCGATGTATCCACCGACCAACGGCATGATATATGCCCAAAACTGGTTGAACGTCTGGAGAGCATGGTTAGCATCAGTCTCCAGCCGACGTGGCTGTTCATACTTACTACAAGACCGGTAGAGGCACGCTGATCTTGACCCAGACCTCCAGGTTGCAAACACGAGTCTCTGTCCCAGCCTGGGGCATCGAAGCAAGAAGGGTTGTCGACAATGTTGCCTGCGCGAGAGCCGAACGGTCGTGGCTGCTGGATGAAGTTGACGAACACCGCAGTCGTTCCATAGTAAGAGAACCGCTCCGTGAACTCAATGAACGTGACTGTGTAGGCTGTCCACGGAATCTTGCCCGAGACCCTGCGCAACAACTTCATCTCTTCCATGCTAGGCTCGTCTCCATCTCTGGTGGGCCCGATTTGACTTCCTCCGTCCATAGAGGAAACTCCCTTCTCGCTGTATACCGCCGCCTTCTCGTCAACGACGACACTCGGCCGGCGGGCCTGCGCCATTACGGCCAAGTCCTGTTCCAAGGCGGCACTCATGTTGACAACAGCTCGAGCGCTAGAGTGGGAGAAGAGGGGGGGACTATCGATGACGGCGAGTGCAACTGATGGCTACACAGGACAAAGACCGCTGAGAGGCAGCGCATTCTTCTGGCGGCGAATGGTGATAGATATACTTCGCAGCACGACGGGGCGTCCTACACTGAACATACAGGATCAGCGACTAGGATGCGATAGGAAACTATTCCAACACCTTGGCAGTGTTGATACTGGCACGCGGTTGGCACGCGACCTTATCACCTCGGTAGCCATTGGCCAGCACGGCAATCCTCGCACGAAGCTGCTGCTTGCGCTCCCGTCCGTGTGAGCTCGACGTTTGCAGATTGCACGAACGCCCGTATGTTACAGTAGCATGACGGCCACTGCAACGAGCAGGCCAAGGCGGAGCTGATTCTGCAAAGGGAAGGTCGAAAGAAGCTCAGTGCGATAGCAAAGGGATACCAAGACGACGCCGCCACCAGTGTGGGTGAAGAGACGACGCCCAGCCCTTGTCGATTCTTGATGCTTCCTAGCTCGCGTTGGCACGTCCTTGGCCGAAGCAGAAAAGAGGCGGTTGACAACGGGGCCGGGGCTTTGACTGCGTGCTGCACGGGTGTCTTGCTGGTGTTCCCGCCTTGTCACGGTTCAAGTGGGAGCAAAGCCGCTCAGAGCAATTTTCGAACAGGTTGTTAGAGGAGTCGCAGAAGGATTCAAGTTGCGGAGTCGTGCAGTGTTGGCTCCGCCGTACGGTGAGTTTGACCACCCGTTCCTGCTTAGTGATGCATGGGTCACGTGGCGCATGGCCTCGAAGAATAGATATACGCTGCAAGTCGTCTGGCGGATGTACGTATGAACTTGCAGTAGGACCGCGCCGCAAAGAAGATAGTTCGCTATGACAAGTTCCATGCTCTGCAGCCTGAATCTAGCTACGGATCCGCCACAGGTTCGATGCCCAGATTCCGTGAGGCACGATCAGCAGTCTGCGTGGGGCCATGCGCACAAGATGTGGAAGCATCGGACAGGCATCAAGAAGGGCAAGAGGTCGAAGAAGATGGTTCTAATCGCTTGGACAGCCGATCCTTAGCTCGACAAGAACTACTTGGCTTGCTCGCTCGACGCCGCACGCGTACTGTCCTCTCCTCCCGTCTCCCCCACGTCGAGCTCCATATCAGCTTACGTCTTGTGGTGCAATACATCGCATCGTTGTGCTACCTGTCCATCCACGAATTCTGCTCAGCTCTGAGCGCTGGAGTCTGTTAACATGTTCAGAGGCCGTCCATCAGATCTTGAGCGTCACGCTTTGAAAAGTCCATATCCAACAGCGCCCGCTCCCAGCCAGCAGCTGAAGTGTCTTCTCTCAGTAATGCCTGCCCAACCCTATGTCATTCGAGATGTTGCGCTGAAGGGAATGAAGGATTTGAACATCGAACTTCTCGCCCTCTTCTGTCTCTGCGACCGCCAAACGTCTTCCTTGTTGCCCAGTCCTCACTCCCCACGTGAGCGGACCGCCAGGCATCAGCGGTGCCGGCCGATCTCTTGCCGAGGTCGAACTGGCACAAGCGATTCATCATCTCGTCGAGCTCCCCTCAAATAATGGCATCATTGGCCCTCGACGTTCAACGCGCTTCGAGTCGTTTCTTTGCTGTCAGTCCCACTCTTCCGGACGAGGCACACGAGGTCAAGTAGCATTTGTAATCCTTTCCTACATTCTTCTTATTTCGACTTGGTGGAAACAACTGATCACATCTCCAACCATTTCCTAGCGACAACGATCCTCTGCAACGACCGAAAGAACATGAAGGAAGCGATTGTAGCCAAAGGCCCTAAGGTCACTATCAAAGACTCCGAGGTCCCGAAGCCTGGACCCCACCAGATTGTCACGAAGATCGAATACAGTGGCAGCAACCCGAAAGATTGGAAAGTCCCAGAATGGATGCCAGATACGCCGCCGCTCAACCAAGGCGACGACATCAGCGGTATCGTACATGAAGTGGGCGAGGGCGTTACAGAGTTCAAGAAAGGCGACCGTGTGGCAGCTTTCCATGAGATGTTGAAGCCCGGCGGCTCATATGCCGAGTATGGTCTCAGCTGGGACCATACTACGTTCTTCCTCCCGGAGAAGACGAGCTTCGAAGGTATGTACAGCCTTGGACGCTGAGAATCATGGAGCTAATGTTCGCTAGCTGGAGCTGCTATCCCGCTAGCTGCTCTCACTGCAGCAGTCGGGCTGTTCGGCGACGACACATTGAACCTCCCTGCCCAGCCGTGGAACCCGACCACCGAGACGATCCCTCTTGTCGTCTACGGCGGCTCATCAGCAGTGGGATCCTACGCCCTCCAGTTCGCATCAAAAGCCAACATCCATCCATTAATTGTGGTCGCCGGCCGGGCTCAAAAGCACGTTGAACAGTTCATCGACCGCTCGAAGGGAGACACAATCATAGACTACCGCACCGGTGACGAAGCTGTGAGACAAGGCATCAAAGATGCTCTGAAAGGCCAAAAGCTCTACCACGCGTACGATGCTGTGTCGGAGAAGGGTAGCTACCAGAACATTGGCGCGGCACTGGAGCCAAAGGGCAAGGTGACACTGGTCTTGCCAGGTAAGGACTATTCGGATATGCCAGAGCATGTTACGCCAACGATCACGAGGGTGGGAGATGTGCATGGACCGAAGAAGGATTTGGGATATGTGTACAGCAGATACATCACACGAGGTCTGGAGGAGGGCTGGTTCAAGCCACAGCCGCAAGAGATTGTGCCGGGAGGCTTGAACGGCATCGAAGGTGCGTTGGAGAAATTGAAGGATGGAACTGCGAGCGCGGTCAAGTATGTGTTCAAGATCGCGGACACGAAGTGATAGACAAGTGAATATGGACGAAGATGATATCTCTTCAATATCAATGTGGCCCTTCATCAAGATTCGACAGTCCCTCACAATCGATATGGTCATCGCTCCAGTCTCAAAAGTCGTCGTCGGTGACCGTGATGAGCTCTTCCGACAACGTTGTCACCACTGCAAGCCGATTGACCAGCCGACTGGTCTTCACAACAGCGCTTATGCATCCCCGATAGTGTGCGATTCCCAATGCGAGAACGTGAGCTCTATCCGGTGTCTTCGATGTATGAGCGTTTGCCCCTGGTGTATGTGATAGTCGTTGTCAATGCGAGTAGGCGCAGCATGTGTGACGTAGGCGGGACAAGGACTTTGGTTAGGTACACGGGTGCGCAGACGATGAGCTTCGGGTGCGTGGACAGAGGCGGCGACAACACTGCAGAACAGGACGAGACAGGGACGAAGCCGACGAAACGATTCTGTCAGGAGTTATACTTCTTCTCCAGCTGCCAGCGACAACGCCAACAAACCGATGAAAAAGATATTGGAGAAGGTGGGAATCGAACACCACATCTCTGAGTTTGGATGGTACTGGCGAAACGAATTGCCACCCGTCGCATATCCAAAGAGTGAAGACAGCTAGGGCCCCTCAGAATCTTGCCGTTAGACGACCTCTCCGAAAAAGTGTTTGGCCACGAAGTGCAAAGTTGAAGTGCCATGAAGGGCAAACGGCGATGGAGGGAGTCGAACACCTCGTCTCTGAGTTGTGGTACTGGCGGACGGTTGCCACCCTCAGCATGTCAAAAGAGTGAAGACAGCTTTGGGCCCCTCAGGATCCTGCCGTTGGACGACATCACCGGATTGAGTGCCTTGAAGGCGCTGGGAGACTGCCAAAGGAAAAAAGGGTCAGCAGGGAGGGAAGGGGCAGAGGAGAACTTGCCTGCGTGGATGGTGAGGAAAGGAAGAGAGAGGGAAAGAGGAGGGAGCTGCGATTTTGTGTCTGCGGTCGTGGCTCATGCGCTGCACTGCCTCATTGTGAGGACGATGTGTTTCACAGTGCCGTAGGCTCTCGTGATAGCTATAAGGGTGTATCCGCATCATTTGTATGGCCGGGACTGAGCTCGCAAAGGGTCCAGCTTCGATGGATGTTGCGCCCTATTCGTCCAGTCAGTACCAAGTATTCGTTGTAGTGACCCAAGCTGCTGGTAATATGGGCTGACCATGGGAAGCTTTGGTCAAAATAGGAATTTGATGGCACAAGGCTCGAATCCCACGTGGAGGAAGGAGGTCGACCGGGGAGGCTGAGGTTTGGGATAGCAGAAACTGACCGGATCAGTGGCCGTAACAACTCAGTGATGTTGAGCTTCGTCTCCGGTAGCGGCTGACTTTTGAGCTGTATGATCGTTCGACAGTCTCTTGCCTGCGTATGCGACCGCCGGCCTCGTAGATGGCCATTCGGGCTGTTGAGGACGGTGTAGTGTTTCGGCATGCCGGACAGCTTCATCTCTCCGACTCGGTAGCTAGTCACCATACCGAACACCTCTCACTGGCCCACTGAGCTCTCTATCTGTCCTCACACTGCACAGTCCAGCAGCAGCTTCATCGTCCTCACACAGCACATGTACAAAATCGCAGCTCTCCTTCCCATCTCCTCTTCCTTTCTTCTTCATCTGCATTTGCACATCCCAAGAGAACAAACACAGCATTTGAACTCCAAAGATACCAAACAAATTCAGACCATACAATCAACACCCATTTACACAATGTCATTGACGACCATCAAGCGCTTCTTCTTCGGAACGAAGAAGGAGCGACTTGCTTGCAAGCAAGAGCAGAAATCTCTCAGAGAATATGCGATTCGGCAAGTCTATGGCGTGATGCTTGAGTAAATGGAAGGATGCACTCTTGGCGGGAGTGTCAGGCGAAGAGAAAGAGGTGGGCCATCAGTCGTTCGACCTCGTGGAGAGGTTGGGCCTGGAGGCCTTTGGGTTGTTGTTGTCCTTGGGCGGCGACTTCTTATTTTTCTTCATCAGGTAGGTCTGTTGGCATTTGACTGGCGGCTGGAGAAGAGATGCCCCACCCTTTCTGTGCTTGGTGCATCGCTCGTCGTTGCTGTCGTTGCATTTCTCTGCAGCGTCATATGACAATGCCGCGGTAGCTGTAGGCTTCTTCATGTCACCCAAGCTGGTTGGTGAAGCTGTTGTTGCGCCGTCCGATACATGTCGGATTTGTGGACTGTCTTCCAGACCACCCTTCCACTTCACTTAACACCGCCGCTGCCTAGCTTCATCTCATATTCGCGGCCGCCTCTGATTTAACCTCCCATTCAGATGCACCATCGCACAATCGTCTACACGCCGCTCGCATCTCCGCTGAACCGCATTAACCCTAGAATTGCCGCATTCAGGCTCCTGCTATACTGTATACAGTACCTCTCGCTCATTTCGCTGTGTTCAGTCGCAGTGCCTTTTATGTGCATTCGGATGGCATCTTGCCAATGTTGCCACTTGTTCGTGCCCTCTTCTTGAGTTTGGATTGTGCCTCAGAGCCATTTACTGCAATAATCGCGATACTCATGCCAAGTTTCTTTCCGCTTGCACCTGCGCTACCATTCGTTGACTCTACTTTGTCTTGTCTCGAGTACCGGATGTATCGATGGCGACCTCATTGCTGCTTTCGTGTGGCGTCGTGACAACGACTGAAACTGCGCGTGACATATCATTAGCTTTGTCGCTGGGGAAATACAACGTCTTCCTGTGTTGGTAAATCTGCTTTTTCATGATTGTGGATTATGACCTCGCCGCCGCTCTCTCATTGGCCGCTGGCAAGATGGCGCTAGTTCATGGCTTCTTGACCACGTCCCATCCCACTGGAGACGAGTTTGGTGAAGCCTTACTGCGTCGGCCATCGCCACGGACGCAAAACATGACCGAAGAGCCCCAAACTCGCACAATATCTGGAGTGGAGGTGGCTCACGGTGGGGTTTCACTCCTGCAACAAGGAAAGGAGATCAAGAGGATGTGCAGTGAGCAGAAAGGGTTGCCGACTCGACACGGAGGCTCGGTCTTCGGCGGAAATTTGCCTCCGGAAACGCTGATCCGGGGCGGCTTGAAGCCTACAGTAGAGCTAATAGCTTATTAGCTACCTAATTGGAAATGTGAAGTCGCATACGCCAACAATGTCTCTCGAGTCGTCACCAGAACCATCGCGACGCTCGCCCAAGCGAAAGCGATCCGAGTCGCCTGGTATTGGCACACCTCAATACGATGGCGCAGCCGATGCGCAACTCTCGTACGCCTACGACGAAGAAGTGCCCAGCGACTTCAACACACCAGATCCAGGAAGTGAGGATGAAGGCGCAAAGCCCAAGAGGCGGAAGGCGGAGAGACCGAGGAGACTGAACTACGTCCCATATCTGACACTACGCGGCCACAAGCGGGGTGTCGCCGCTGTCAAGTTCTCGCCAGATGGCAAGTGGATCGCGAGTTGCTGTAAGATATGCGCATGAACAAGAGCACACGAGACAAGAGGCTGATATCGTCAATAGCTGCCGACGGTACCATCAAGATCTGGGATGCGCGGACTGGGGCACTCTCGCAGACATTCGAAGGCCACATGGCCGGCATCTCCACCATCGCTTGGAGTCCAGACTCGACCGTCATCGCATCTGGATCAGACGACAAGAACATCCGACTCTGGGACTTATCAACGGGGAAGAGCTTACCACATCCCCTGGCAGGACACCATAACTACGTCTACAGCGTGGCCTTCTCGCCGAAAGGCAACATGCTCGTCTCTGGCTCCTACGATGAAGCAGTCTTCCTATGGGACGTGCGAACGGCAAGGCTGATGCGCAGCCTACCCGCTCATTCGGATCCTGTCAGTGGTGTGGACTTCGTACGAGATGGAACACTCGTCGCATCCTGTTCAAGCGATGGCTTGATCAGAATTTGGGACACTGGTACAGGACAATGCCTCAAGACTCTCGTGCATGAAGACAATGCTCCTGTCATCAGCGTCAACTTCTCGCCAAACGGACAATATGTCCTCGCGGGCACACTGGACTCGTCTTTAAGGCTTTGGGACTACGTCAATGGTCGGTGTTTGAAAACGTATCAAGGGCACAAGAACGAGAAGTTCAGCATCAGCGCCGCATTCGGCTCGTATGGTGAGCTGCCAGGTGTGATAATGACTGAAGCAACAAATGGCTCCCAGAACCCGGAGAATCCTGGCCAGAAATGGGCATTTGCTGCATGCGGTAGTGAAGACGGCAAGACATTCATCTGGGATGTCACCTCCAAGGAAGTGCTGCAGACCTTGGACGGGCACGAAGGCGTAGTATTAGGCGTTGACGTGGGTCTTGACGACCAACGCATCGTCACATGCGGCAATGACAAGACCATCAGAGTATGGCTACGTCAGCCTCTGCCTTCAGATATCAATTGCAATGTCAACGGCGGGGTGACGATTTCTACCAACGGTACACCCCGCGAGGACACTGCGCCACCACTGCGGAGCGAAGTACCTTCGGATGAGGAGCAGGCGAACACACCAATGCAAGACGCTGCGGCATAGCAGGACAGCATTGCTTTCGCGTCGAGAAGACCCGCAAGCCGAGACTTCTGGGAAATAACAACATAGTGTTTCGAGGCCTCGATTGGAGGATTATTTGTGGAACAAACCTTGGGGCCCGCTGCGGAGGATCCACACCGGGCTTGCTATTACAGTCAGTCCTGGACACAGTTTATACAAGCCCTGTAAGTTCGGCTATACCTGAGCAGGAAGTGTAAGCGAGGAACTTGCTACTCGAAACGGTATAGCACACTGACAGGGGTTGTACGAACTCCTTAGTGTCGTCGCCGTTCCCTGTCAAACAACGATCTGATGACGATGTTGCAGTACCAACGAGAATACATAGAAGGCGTGCTTGCCGTGCGCACGCAGGCTTGAGCCGCTGTAAGTTACGAGTCTTCCGTTCGTCCTTCGCCACTATGCTGGTCTCTACTCTCCTGCTCTCCATTACCACGTTACTACCCAGTCCACCCAGTCCACCAAAGTACTACAGCCCGACTGAAACCAGCGGAAACCCTCTCGACAGCGTGCTCATATTTGATCCGCCGGACAACTATACTATCCCACGAACCCTCTACGCCCGAACTCTGCAGCTGAAAGAATGCGGAACGCTCCTCGCAACGTGGGAGAACTATGGTCCTAACAACAACACCTTTCCCTACTTTCCCGTTTACCAGTCCACCGACGGCGGCTTGACCTGGTCCGAACGCACCAAAGTCTACGACCAAGTGAACGGCTGGGGTCTGCGATACCAGCCTTTCCTCTACCAACTCGAACATGAAATCGGCGACTATCCCGCTGGCACAGTTCTCCTTGCTGGCAGTAGCATACCCGACGATCTCTCGCAAACGCAGCTCGAACTCTATGCCTCGACTGACAGTGCCCATACCTTCCATTTCGTGTCTCACGTCGCGCTCGGTGGTGTCGCTTTGCCAAACAATGGCGAGACGCCGGTTTGGGAGCCTTTCCTGATGGAGTACCAAGGAGATCTCATCTACTATTACTCCGATCAACGGGACCCGGAGGCAGGGCAGAAATTGGTACATCAAATCACCTCCGATCTCGTGACCTATGGCCCTGTTGTAGATGATGTGAAATACGGCACATATGACTGGCGACCCGGCATGACGACCGTCTCGCTTCTTCCTAACGGGAGTTACCTCTTGACCTACGAATTCTACGGCGCTGTCGAGAAAGCGTTCGCAGTCTACTACCGTCTCTCTGAAGACCCTACAAAGTTCGACGAGGCCGGGTACGGCAAACTCATCGCGACCGCAGATGGTAAATATCCCGTCGGATCACCTTACAACGTATGGACACCAGCTGGAGGACCAAAGGGAACGATTGTCGTCACTTGTGGAACAGACGAGGGCGTGTGGATCAGTAGGGACTTGACCGAGACGTGGACGTATGAGACGACGCCGGAGAAGACGAGTTATACGAGGAGTTTGCTAGTGGAGCAGGATGAGAAGACGATTCTCATAGTTGGAGGTGGAGTGTTGAACGGCGAGCATAACAATGTTACGGCGAGTACGATTGATGTTACGGCCTTTTGAGACGTAGGCCAGCCAGGCAAGCTAGTAATGTAGATATGCAGTCATTAACTGATGTCTGTGATCAGGGCTCTGTCCATCGCGAGGCGCCCCAGTGTGTTTGTGCGCTGACAAGCTGAGCCCACGGCTTCACCTGCAACAGGGCAGGTGAGCGGCATAGACGTGAGCTTCCATTCGGTACTTGTGATCAGGCCTGCTCCCACGGTCGTGCCTTCATGAGATCGGAACCCTTCAAAATGAGCTTGTGATTTCTTCACCCGTAGCGGTGCGCAATCTTCATATTTGTATTGGTGATTGGCCCTCTCACAAGGCTCACGTTGACTCCCGCCGGCTATAAACACATGGATTAAGATTCAATCACACCAAGAGTCAACACACTCAAGAACAACAAGCGATATCAGTCATTACTACTACACCATTAGCCACACAAGACGACCATTGCATGCCGAACCGGGTACTCACCACCTACGAGCTCGTTGAGGCGGTACTCCACCAGCTACCAACAAAGGATTTACTTCTCAGCCAACGAGTGTGCCGTGCTTGGCGAGATGTGGTCGCTCGCTCTCAGAAACTACAGCGAGCCTTGTTCTTACTGCCGGTGAAGGGTGGACCTCTTTTGAACAACTGTACGCACGTCAAAGATATCTTCTCGCATTCCACAAACTGACAGGGCGGAGGGAGATTCGACAAAGACCTGGCTGATCTCTGGGCATACCACTGCAGCACAACGCCGATGCGTGTCTTCCAAAATCCACTTCTGGCACATCTGCAAGAGGCAGTGGCAGACATAGAGGGTCCGAGCGTGGAGCAGCGTCTCTATCCTGCGTGGCAACGTCCCGAGGCCTCGTGGAGGAAGATGCTCGTATCGCAGCCAGGAACAATAGACACTGTCCTGGCAGGCCTCCACTTCGTAAGACAGACGAGAGCAGGAGAGCCGTTGCGGGCTGCGAACTTGCTGCTCCTGGCCGAAGAAGGACGATACGCACAGCTTAGCGGTGCCAAGATAGACGGGATCAAAGTGTGGTGCACTTTAGAGAGCAACGAGCAGCTGGAGGAACTTCCAGTAGAGGACAAGGAACAGTGAGAGGGCATCTAAAGAGCTGGTGATACGCTGGAGAAAGGCTTTGAGCTGGGGCAGAGCATGTGTTAGGTCTGTGCTCAGGGTCTTCCCATGCAGGCCGCAGCTTACAAGGAAAGAGCTCACTTGGTCCCTCCGTCGTCTGCCTTTCATCTTCATCGTGAAAGCATTCGACCGCAACTACCTCGACTCAATACAACCACCACTACTGTTCACACCACATCTCAACCCCCGCGCAATGGCTCAAAAACAAGTGCTATCAACGTACGAGCTACTCGAGACAATCTTGCACGCAGTGCCCACCAGAGACCTACTAATTAGCCAGCGACTCAGCCGCGACTGGCGCGATGTAATCGAGTGGTCGCACAAGCTGCAGCGTGCTCTCCTCATCATGCCTGCGGAACGGGAAGACGGAACTCCTCTGATGCTCATAGGTATGTGCACATTTCCCGCGGCGGTTCGAGTTACTGACACTTTTACAGGCCACGCAGAGGCGTTTGGAAGTCGCAAGTGGGCTTACGAGAGGTAGGACGTCGGATTGAAATTGTACCGGAAGCCTCTAATCGAGCCTCTCTACGAGGCCGATGCGATCAAAGTTCCGCTGCCATGGTCGTGGCAACATCCTGAGGCGTCGTGGCGATAGATGCTGTTGCCACAGCCGCCCAGTGTCGCGCAGGTCATGCATTGGCACGGACATTTCGATCGCGCGCATGGCGCGGCCAGTAGGGGAGGGAAGTCGCTTGCGGCGTCTCCTAGTGACTTCGTGGAGCCAACAGAGCGGAGCATAAAGGGTCACTGGGCCTGGCAGCAGCTCGAGAGGAATGAGCAGCTAGAATGGTTGATGGTGCAGCGATCGAGCTAAGGACAGATTGGAATGCAGGCAGTGAGTGGTGCAGAGGAGCATGAGACGGGTAGAGGAAGCCTCAACGAGAAGTGATTGGCATTTGAGATGATTACAAGGGCTTAGTGATGCGAGAAGGTCTTTGGAACTGATTGATTACATGTACTTTCTCTATATAAGGCACCACTCTTTCAAACCCTCGTATCACACACCTACAGAACCCCGTCCTCGACGCTCAGCATGGCGGCCGCTTCCAAAGTTTGGGTGACATACGAGCTCTCCGAAGCAGTCTTATACCACCTTTCCTCCACCCGAGGTCCATTACTCTCGCAGCGCGTTAGCAGCGACTTTCGCGATAGTATTGCTCGGCCGAATAAGCTTCAACGTGCACTGTTCTCCCTTAGCAGCGTGGGCATTGGTTACAGGAAACCGCTAGAACCAGGGTGTGTCCAAGAAGCGATCTGGTCAAGTACATCGTTGATACCAATGCTGCCCTGCCTAGTCGGTCAGCGGCCAACGTAGGTCAAAGGAGCTCTCGCGACAGCGGTATACCGATGACCAGATGGTCTACATCAACCCTCTCCTGGGAGACCTGCTCGCCATTCTCGCGTGGGAGACGGCGGTCAATAACAAACACCGTCTACCGCAAAGCTATGGGCTTCCTGATGTATCGTGAAGAACTATGCTCCTGCCACAGCCTCCTGCACGTGCGTCTATCGTGTACACTTGGACAGCCTGGTCGCCGGCCTCCCACATCGTTTGTGGGAGACTCCCGGGAGAGACGTCACTCGAGCTGGAAACTTACTGATGGCCAAACCTGATCGGGTTCTGGAAAAGCGTTTCGCTGGACAGTGCCTCGCGCGAAAGACTCTAGCTGGAGAAAGTTGGAGGACAATGAGCAGATTGAGCAGCTGCAAGTCAAATCCGAAAAGTAGTCAAGGTATTCGGAGGCTCTCGAAAGCTCTTTGTGACTTTTTACAATATGAAGCACGTTGACACGAGATTTGCGAAGAGACGCAGCAATGTATATTAGTGAATGGAATTTTCCTTGGCAAGCATGTTGTCTCTGGGCACCACGTGATACTACCGTTATGCATACTCCATATAGCAAGGTCACAACCTTGCACGTTTCCATGTTAGTTTCGGCTGTCAAAATGATATCCTTGCAGCAGGATATTTTTTTCCACATGGCTGTCACAAGCCGAGCCGGGAATAAAGTACGTTCTAAGGGCTGCAGCGCTACGGGAATAAACCCGAGCCATATTCCAGCAGCGTTCTCGAAAGCGTCAACAGAGCGGACATGAAATCACTCCACTGCATCGCACAGTACAATTCACTTTGATAGAACGCTCTACCCTGTACCTTAACCTTTCCAGCACAAAAGGGCCCCCTTTACGATCCAACGCCTCAACGGCCCAATAGCGCCCAACACAACAGCAGACCACGAACTCTTCTTCGCCCGCCATGGCCTAGACCTCCTCAAGTCCCGACTCAGCAGCGAAGCTCTCATGTCTCTCCTCGCCCCGGACACAGCCGCAGCTGACATCTACTGGGAAAAAATCACCGCCTCAAGCAACGGCCGCTTCCTGCCCGCCAACACAACTCGCCGCTGTCAGGGCCACTCAATCTCCTCCTTCCTCAAATAGTTGAAATCCAACGCCTCTAACGCCACCATCAACCTCGCCGGACACCCAGAGCACTAATCAGCACCCACGACCGATCCCTCGATACTATCGGCGAATATGTGAGCTTCTTCACGTTTTATTTTACCCAAGAACCGAGTGAGTGTGGGAGGCACGTGAATCGGGAGAAGTATCCGTTCGTCTCACGCGATCTGTAATTTTGAGGAGTGGGACTGTCATGGGCCAATGCTTGTCGCCAGTCCATGGATCTTGATTGAAGGGATGAAGGGCAGGGTTTGGATGCCATGCTGAGGGCATGGATTGAAGCAAATGATGTGGGGGATGAGGTAAGGGAATGTCATCGGATGCATTTGGAGATGAAGTGGAGGGAAGTGGATGAAAGCCGCTTCTGAGAATTTGCGCGGAGAGCGGAAGTAGCGTTTTCTCTCCCGGGACTGTAGTCTTATCTTAGTCTAGGAAATTCTCATCTCAGCAGTATCCTACGACCTTCGACCTTTGCCATCTCTTCACCTCATCCAATCTCCTTACCCGGCTCAGACGTGCAGATGTGTATCCCTCCAATCTTCTCGAGACCACGGCAAAGAGTTCCGGACTCAAGTCCCTTCGCCGCGCTTGGGTTCCACGCCAGCACCTCTCGCTGCGCGAGAGCTTCGGCAGCGAAGTTGTGGCACGTCTGATCGTCGGAGAGATGTGCCAGTTTGCATTTCCCCGGTAGACAGAGGTCAGTTTCTTCGACGAGCGGACCTTCGAAAGGAAAGTTCAGCCCGTTCTCAGACAGTAGCTCCAGAGTGGCGACACTCTGAGTGCGGATGATTTAGTTGATAGTCTCGCCTTCCTTGACCTTGTAATCGCGTGCGCATGTCCTTACAGAAGTTAGGTGATGTCAGAACTTGGAAAGCGATCCCATTCCTCAGGCCAGAAGCACTTACTAACCATGGTCCTGTTTGAGAAGTGTACCAGCGTTGGCGTTGGCTGAGGTGGATGCTTAATGCTTGTTGCCTCGTGTGTCATCTGCGAGTACTCGGTCTTTGCAATGGTAGGTGCAGGTGTCGTCGCCTGGGACTCGAGGCTGAGCGCATTGGGCGTGAATCGCGGATGCTCGACCATTGCGATGATAGGTGTAGGTGACGTCAGCTGGTGCTTGATTTTTACATCGTCGGTGCTGAAGTTCTCGACTTCTGTGTCATGCTCTGGATGGTGAAAGAGGAAGCTGAGAATCAAGGCTCCCAGGATGAGCGTGAGGGCAAAGTGTACGCTGCGGTTGCGTCGGCCGAACATGTAGGGCATGTTGGTGCTGCAGTTGTCGTGTAAGTTGTGTTTGATGTTGTGCTGATCGAGGATGTTGCCTATGAGTCAAATCCCTGTGAGTCTGTCGGAAGTGCCCGCACCTTGCATGTGAAGTATCCCGCGTCTACCCCGCAGTAAGTGAATGTCGATGGCAATTGAAATCGTAATCGGCATGATCAGGCACTTTGTACAAACATCTTTGCATATTGTTACAGAACTATCTGACGTCGTGTCCGACTACACCAGGCATTCCAGGCCTTCGAGCTAGCTACGCATACGCGCATGTACCGTCTTCTCTGGAAGCAGCAATGGTTACAGCTTTCTACTCATGCCGCGCACCCTACCGACTTCGCTGTCGCGCCATGCCGGCAGAACATGAGCTATTCGACCACTCCATTGCCATGTCGTCGATAAAGAACATGCGTGGCTCGCTATCAGCTACCGCTCGAAACTGTATGCCACTCAGACGCTTGAAGCTTGGCGGAAAGTCAACCTTCTCGAGCGTGCAGTTCTGTGTGCATGGAGACAGCGTGAAGTTCTCGGCCTGGCCCGCAACCTCATCCATGAGAGTGCTGCTGTATATGTACGGTGTGGCTTCAATCGTGCAATCATCCGGGCCTGGGTTAGAGCAACCGAGATATGCAGACTTTGCATCGAAGTAGAAAGCAGAGTTGTCCTCATCGAACGTCCCGATTTCTCCAGGCTCAACGGGACTGTTGACAGGCGGGCGACCGGCCTTCATAGGGTCGACGAAGGCTGCGACATTGGGTGGCGAGACGGGTGAAAATGGCTCAGCAGCTTTGGGCGCATACACGTAGCCTTGGCTGAAGAGCATGTGACGATATGGTCGCTGATTAAGCGGTGGGTACTGGGTGATGTCTGTGCCATTGGTCTGGTTGTTGATTTGACGTCTCGTTGGATGGTAGGTTGGCAAATCGTCGAAGGTCATGGTGAAGTTGCCTTGTTCGCCACATCCCGCACTTGGGATGGCTGTTGCAGAAGTTGCTGGGAATGGGTTGCTGAAGCTGGATGAGGACGATGTACGAGCCGGTCGTGAGCTTGGGGTGGGTAACACAGTCGATCTCGAAGACGAAGAGCTGTGCGCGCTAAAGGCTGGGCGGCTTGAAGTGCTCTCTGGCTGGGATGACGTTGATCTAGAGCGGATTGAAGTGCTGGACAAGCGTTGGCTCGAGGACGGCGAGACGCTCTCTGCAGCAGAAGCCAGTGAAGTCTCTGTGGTGGTCTGCGCCTCCTCGGAAATGACTGTTTCGGGCAAGGACGTGCTTGAAATCTCTCCAGACTCACCGCTGATGGGAGTAGCGATTGTGATCACTTCCGTCGAGCCTGATACGACCCGCGTAGAGACGATGCTAGGAGCGGCCGCCAAGCCAAGACTGCTGGCTGAGCTTTCGCTCCCAACGGCTGATTGTACTGGAAGCGCGCTCGAGATAGTAAGCACCGTCGTGGAGCCGAAGGTGAACAAGGTGGAAGTAGCCACAGCTACTAGCGACGATACTTTGCTGTTGGCGAAAGTACCTGCACCAGAGCTTGAGGATTGGAACCAGCCAGGTGATGTAGATCCACCGAAAGAGCTTGAATCAGAAGCTTCTGGTCCTGCTGGGAAGCTGCTTGCCGATGCTGTAGTCGTGGTGCTGTCAGATGGCGGAGGAGACATCGGTGTCGTGCCCACTGGGGTGCTCTTGACAGTAAAAGTGGTGCCATGCCCATCAACAAAGCTTGTGATTGTCACAGGACCCGTGTAGGATGGAGAGGTCTGCTGGCTGGATGTGGTCATGTTAGGACTGCCCGCAGTCGGAGAAGTTATCGGCTGGGATGGCAAGCCATAAGCAGGAGCGCTTGGCGCGTTGGCAGCTCCGGCTACATTGCTCGATGCAGCGGCGCCGGCTAGGCTTGTAGTGGACGCTGCTCCCCCGTTCACTGTGTATGTGATCGTTGCTGGTGTGGCCGATATTGTGGTTAGCGATCCGCTAATGTCTGTGACAAAAGCTGGTGGTGTGTAAATAGACGTGATTGTGGCTCCAACTGTTGTCGTAATGCGGATTGTAGTGGTGGAACTCGTGGTGTTGTCGTTGCCAAAGTACACGATATTGCTCATCGTGGTTGTTGTAGGTTCCGGCGGCGTCTGAGGCGATGCAGTGCTCGAAGCGTTCCATCCTGAGGTGTTGATGCCAGTAAATGCTGAACGCGATGAGGACACCGCGGACAACGATATCGTCGTGTAGCTGGTACTTGTCAAGGTTGTTGTCGAGTCTGGAGACATCAAACTGAAGGTGCTGGAGGTGAACTCAGGTGCTGTTACCGTGGGCGTGACAGTGGTCGTAGTGGAAATCGTGGTAGTGGTTGGAAGGGTGATCGTCGTATCTGGGAGAGATACAGGCGCTTGCGTAGCTGCAGCGTCCGAAGTAACGCTGCTGGAGGGCGAGGGCATGATCGTGGCGGTGACTGTGACCGGTGCGACGAGAGCGGACGACAAAGAAGTAGGCGAAGCGGTGACAGTGACAGTCGTTGTTGAAGGAGCGGGGGCTTCGATAGAAGTTGAGGTCGACCAGGCTGTTGACGTGACCGTGGCCGTGAAGGGTACGTAGACCGTGGTGGGCGTGCATGTTTGCGATGCGCTCGCTCTGGTTGCATTGAGTAAGTATTCGATCAAGGCATAAAGCGATCCAAAGATGATCAAAATCCAGACGACGTTGAGGATGACGGCTCCCAGAGAGTATCGAGGCCGAGTAGGTGAATGGTCGCTTCGGGCATTCGACAGAGAGAATGAGCCGCGCAGCCAAGTCTCTGCCTTTGAAGGTGGTGTTGAGCTCGAGAGCACTGAATCTCGCCGTGTCTCGCGCTCGGCCTTCGTGAGGGTGTGTCCAGGCTCTCCTCTAGAAGAGGTCCCACTTATGAGTCCGCTGCCATGGCGCCCACCAAGACGAGGTCGCATCGCGTGCTTAGGTCCTTTTTCCATTCTGATATGCTCTCCAAAGTGCTGCGTGTGCTGACTGGTGCTGTGGTATGTTGTTGTTGCCTCGAAGCACATAACGCGAAGAGTCCGCTCCAGATGCGATGAGATGAATGGAAGGGATGCACTTACCCCGTGATTGTTCCATTCCAGTAGCTGGCATCGACAGCAGCGATCATGGCCGCGATAGCGGCGAGTGCCTTCAACTTCATCGTGGAGGCCGCGTGGGAGTAGCGAGTGACGGTGAGGTGCTTGAAAAGAGTGACCGAAGGTGAGAACGCGCAGCTGAAAGGAGGTAACGAGTGTGGTCGCTGGTTGAGGCACCAGCTGGCGTGATATGCGTGAAAGAAGAAGGAGAGGAAGAGGGTGTCATCTGAAGGTGACGATCGTATTCGAGGGAAGTGAAGTCGAATGCTGGAAAGCACGCTAGTCGGCTAGTGGCAGTTTCGGCACGCTGCAGCCACGATACTGTACACACGGCCAGATGAGGCAGGAACGACTGCCGCGTTTCAGATCCAGTTTGCTGCTTCTGCTTGCTTGTATCTCATATATCATCGTGATGGCTTGTCGACGCAGCGGCCACTCGGGAGGAAGGAGACCATAGGCCCTATACTCACTCACCTGCAACAGATCGCTTCCTGGGCACCATCGTTACCTGCACGTGAAGTACCGCATGTCCTGCGAGGCCAAAGGACGCACAAGGTTGCCCGCAGCTGAGTGGACTCCATCACCCATGCGAGATCAGGGCAATACAGGTCTGCAATCTCTCACCAATATTGCAGCCATCTGCACGCCGCCATCGCACACATATCGAACGTCTCAAACTCTGGATCCGATGGCCTGGTTCTCGCTTGCGCCCTCTGCCACTCGCCAGCACATTCACAAATCATGAACAGTCATGGGCCACCGGGGAGAGGAGCACATCATCTCGGCCTCGCCATACATGCTTGTTTGTCCAGGTACATGCTCGTGAGTCTAGCCATCGTGGGCAAGTCATGCAGTGCAACATCGAAGATGCGGCCCGCTGCAGTGGTACACAACCTCAGGGGCTCGTACGAGGTCCTACTGTCATCCTATTGACAGAGCATCGCCGTCGTCGAAATATCGTTTCGCGTGTCCAGCTGCTCCCGTGTGACAGGCTGCGCTCTGCCAAATCTTCGCTCAGCACGAGCACTCCCTCCACGTGCATCACCAACAGCCCCAGTCATGCACCTATCCGTGCTCATCATCTGTCTCTGACATCACATGCTCTTGTGCTCCATTCTCCCCATCTCTCAGCGTTCATACTCACGATATCCCGCGTGTGGCCTCCTGCGGGCAGGACCGGGTGAGCAGGTTCCCGAGACACTTCGGTCGCTGAGCTTCAAGTCATGTGGCGATGACAGCTGTGCGGCTCACCGCCGTGGACGCGATCTGCCTCTTCTGCAAATGCTTATCTATCACCACCTCGTCGCCCTTTTCCAGCGTCAACTTCGGCTGTCGATGCATGAAGTGCGGCTGGAGACTCTGCGCCACTTGCGAGGGTTTGGCTGTACCGGCATAAGTTCTAATCTCCGGGTGGGCCCACGAAATCGAGTCCAGCAGAAAGCCTTGAACGAAACCATACATCGTCTTCTCATCTTCTTGACACGATCTCTTGCAGATATTACAGTCTCAAAATTACCTCACAAGACCACTTCGACGACACCAAGCCTTTCCGAGGGCGACATTGCCACGCAAGTCTGCAGACGCACAAACGCCTCGTCCTTTCGACCAGGGCCCCGCCTTCGTGCCGCGTGGGGAAATGCTCAGTGCAGGCGGCGCATGTGATAAGCCCACGCGAGCACGAATTCAAGATGGACCAGCAACCGCACCCCAACAACAGTCCTCATCCGCCCTACTCGCCAGTCAACGGCGCACATTCTCCACCACCACCACCGCAATTCCGGCCATCCGCCTCCATCGACCAGGTTGCGAACACATCACAGGGTGCGAGAATGCAGAATGAGCGGCAGAATGGCGCAATGCCTATGCCGGTGGGCAACAACCAGCGCTTTCTGATGATGGAAGGCAACGGGAACGGGCTGCCACAGCGGATGGCTGTTAGTCCGCCCAAGAACAAGAGTATGTATCCGGGCCGCAGGAATATGCGAAAGGCGGCACCTAAAAGTGGCTCTGCAGACACTCAACATGTTCCTTGCAAGTTCTTCCTCCAAGGGCAATGCCAAGCTGGTGCAATGTGCCCGTTCTCCCACGATATCGAGTCCACCACCCGTCCAGCACCCTGCAAGTATTTTGCGAAGGGAAGTTGCAAATTTGGCAGAAAATGCGCTTTGCTACACATTACACAAGATGGGCATGTGGTCAACCCACGAATGCCATATCCGCCGCAGCATTACATGCAGGGGCCACATCAACCTCCGCCGCCTTCCGCGTATGGTCAAGCACCACCAGGGCTTTTGTCGATGCAGGCGCAAAATCTCGAACAAAGGCCGAATGGCGACATGCCACCACGAGACTTCGAGCATTATCAATATGCACCACGGACCGGCTACGACACTCCACAGATCGACATGACTTACACATCGGCATCGCCAAAGTATGGATCGCCGCCTCAGCATGATCGCATTGCTTCTTCGCCACCACAAAAAGGGCTGTCAGTGCTGGATGCACCTCTGCCAAACTCCTTCGACAGCAATGGTATCTCCTTCGCAGCACGGAATGGACCTTTCGCGGCATCGGTACCCTCGAAGTGGGACTTGGACTCGCCACCGTCTTCTCTTCCACGTAAGTCGCAGCTTGGCAGCACAGCTCTTCGAGATTTGCGCACTTCGGCTTTCGGCGATCGGGGTATGGACAACTTAATCGCGAGCATGGGATCGTCTCCGCCGAGTGGCACGGACGAGCCTATATCCTTCGAAAAGCGGCCACTACATTCCGACCGCCTGCGCGCATCGCGTAATTTCATGTCAGCTAGCTTGGGTACACGGCCGCCCGTGATCAGCAACTTCCCAGAGTCCTCAGATGACGACGATGGAGGCGACTCGGAAAGGGAGGAAGATCTGCTACCATCGAGCTTGCACGACCTGATCCCCGATATCAAGGCCCGGAAGGAATCGCGGTCGCGCAACCACGAGGATGGCAGTCCAGCATCATTCTTGGCCGCATCACGACGTTCGATATCAGTTCATGCCTCACCGCACTTGTCGGGAAGCCCTGGCTCGCGCTTCTCCGGAATGTTCGCGCAAAATACGACACGCGATGGCCTGGGTCATATCGGTTCACCCCTTCGCGATTCTTCGTTCCCATCCTCGCATGCTACTGGCTTCTCATCCAATGGTGAACTGAGCCCAGGCCTCAGCAGTCCTCCGCGACAGGCCAGCATGAGCATGCTTACACAAGAGCTGCAACGCACGAAACTGGATGCAGCGCGTGGGAAAGGACCGCCAATACCAACACGAACGCTGTCGAACGGATCTGCCAGTAGGACTAGCATGGACCGGGCTCTCAGCAGCAACAGTGTGAGTCAACGGATCGAAGAAGAGCAGGAACTGTTCAGCATGGACTTCGACAGCACGCCAAAGAAAAACGACATCAACTTCGGCGCTATTGGGGGTGGAAGGGCGACTAAGTAGTCCTTCGACGGTAAGATATGGAGAGGAACATTCTGGATTTCCGGCATGGCCATCACGAGTTGATGATGAAAACGACATATGGGTACACAAAATATACTTGATCGATCAATCGTACTAGCGAAGGCGCAGGCGCGCATTTTGAGGCATTCAAGGAGAGGGCGATCGAATGGCTTAGCAACATCGACATGCTAGTCGACGGATACATTTTGACAGTCTTGCGAGGAGATGGCTTGTCGATGACGCCGGGAGAGCAGCTATAGCGTTGGTATTTGCTCGCGGTGGCCCAGCGTATAGCTGTGACGCAACGTGAATCCTAGTGATCAATGCGCAGCGGACCAATTATCATGTGACTTGAATGCATACCTAGGTAGCACGTGGCGGGTGTCAAGATTCATCTTGGCGTTCCCATTACCGCTTCTCAGCAAATGGCACTTCTCACACGTCGCCGTGTATCCCCATGTCCGCGCAGCATATCAATTGCCTTGCCCGGTACTTCCCATTGATGTTCGACCCACAGAAAGTGTGATATCAGGGGGAGGTCGTGTGCTCACCTGCCATATCAAGCGGTCAGCCGCGTCAGCGCATCAATAGTAGTCTATCCGCTGGCTTGGTGGCTTGGTCCCAAGTCGTCGGGACGGGATGAGCACATTGTACAAGGGCAAGGATCAAGGCATTGCTGGTTCGTCGCCTCGAACTTTTTCTCATCGTGTATTGTCGTCTACCGTCTTATTCCTCACTGAACACATATCGTATATTGAGGGATCGGTAGAGCTGTCAACCCTTTCTGAGGAGAGTCCCTTCCGGGTCGTTGCGCTCTGCCGCGAAAGTTCAGGTCGAGTGCGGAGCCTGTGAAGCGGGTGTCCTGCCTGTGGTGCTTCAAGTTCGCCGCTCTCTGAGCCGCTTTGCAACACTGAGCGCACCCCTACGCCTCTGCCATCAATTCGACGTCCGCACATGTCAGCATCCTAGTGCAATCATCTCCGCAGTCGTGGCGCGCACCGACAGGACACAATGACCAGCGCACCGCGTGACAGCATTGCCCGCGTCGCTGGCCCGGACTCGATGGCTGCTCCTCAGGGATCGACAGGCGCCGGCGGAGGCAGCGCGCAAAATGCCTCACACGTGGACGCTCCCGGGCGAGGAGAGACGCCAAACCCTAAGAAGAAGCGACATCGAGGTGGAAGGAATCACAAGAGGAAGAACCGGCGACAGAGCTTTGCTGCCCCATCGGAGGCCACTGAGAGCACAGTGGATGGCGATGAACAACGGCCAAGTCTACTCGATGCATCACGAGCCAATGCGTCGCAGCAGGACAGCTTCTATCGTCTGCATGGCGGGCGCAATCATAGCAACACCAGTCTAGAGAGTGAGGCGTTGCTGGACCATCGGGAACATGCTCCTTTCTCCTCGAGGTCGCGTAGGGACACGATCAAGCAAAGCTTCGCTAGAGTCAGCAATCAGTTCACCAGACAGCAGCATCGCTCTTCCGAGGCTTCGATGAGCCACCAGCGATCAGCAATGTCGCGGTCGAAGCTCTCGCAGGGACCTGCTGTGATCAGCGGAGACGAGGACGACGAGCAAGACAATGTGCAAGAGAGGACGCCTCTGCTGTCGAGAAGCAGCCGTAAGCCGGAGATTTCGCGCAACAACAGTGGCTTCAATCATGGCTACAACACTGGTCTGGAAGCGGCCAGGGTTCGCCGGACCTCGAATACCTCAAAGGCCTCTTCGCGTCGAAGAATGGAGCCGCTCGGAATGATTTCCCACAACAACAATCTGCCGGACGAGCCGTATGATGTGAACAACCCGCCGTCTGTGCCTGGATCGCCCGCCATCGGCTCGATGGATGACCTGTTCATTGCCAGTGCAAGCTCCGATCGTGGCCGTGACCGGGATGCAATCATCAGTATCGATGAGCACGATGATGATCGGCGCTACAGTGGCTCGCCCGAGGACCGCAGAAGAGCCACTGTGGCCGAACTGGCGTCTAAGGATGTCTGCTTTCCCGGCGAACACGATCCGATTGACATTGGCGATAGAGAAGAGACTTTGCATGCCGATAGGGACTCCTCCAACCGCCGAAGGAGGAAGCGCGGTAAAGTTTGGCCTGATCTTGATGTGCTTGAGGAGTGGAGCAGAGAGGAGAAGGAGGAGCGAACCCATCAGGACCTGCTTCGCGCAAAGAAGATCTCCGAGCCGGTCATGGTTGGTGGGCGGTTACGTCCGGTCAAGACAAACTGGCATCGCGATCGCCAGGATGGGTCGCCTTTCAGGTTCACTTACTTCAACGAGACTCTCGATTCCACCATCCACGCCCGGACGATCAGCGATCTACAGGATGGTTGCACGTTCAAGGATCTGTTCCGACCAGACCCTCCTGTGCTCGACGACAGCAGCGATGGTGACGATGATTCTGATGAGGAGGGGCGGGTAGATGAAAGGATAGAACGACCACCAATGCCCCAGCATCGTTCCAACAGTGACAGCACGGCTAAGAAGCCCAGTACCATCATCCCTGACCTCCTTGTCGACAGACCCAACTCGGTGATGAGCAGCCACAAGTCGGGCGCTGATTCTGCTCCTGCATCTGGCATGGCTACCCCCAAGCCGAAGCAGAAGCGCTACGGCAATCGTCCAACATTCTGGCTCGACGTCCTGAAGCCTACCGAGACAGAGATGAAAGTGATTTCCAAGGCCTTTGGCATCCACCAGCTGACCTCGGAAGACATCCTGATGGATGAGCCTCGTGAGAAGGTTGAGCTGTTCCCGCATTACTATTTCGTCAACTACCGGACATTCGAGCAAGACAAGGACGACGAGGAGTACATGGAGCCTATTAATATGTTCGTCCTGGTGTTCCGAGACGGAGTCATCAGTTTCCATCACTCGGAGAGTCCACATCCAGCCAACGTCCGACGACGTGTCCGCCAACTGAACGACTACATGAGCCCGACCGCCGACTGGATCAGCTACGCCATAATCGACGATGTGACCGATGTCTACGCCCCCCTTGTCTCCGAAATCGAGAAAGAAGTCGACGAAATTGATGAAGATATCCTCTACATGCACACGACAGCCGCCGATCAAGCGGAAGGGAAATTTAGCCCATCTCAAAAGAAACCAGCCCAACGGCCAAAGAGCCAAGGCAAAGGCAACACCCAAGCTGATGCAGGCGCCGCGAAGTCCGAAGGCGAGAAGACCACAGGTTCCAGCGGCGGCGACATGCTTCGCCGCGTCGGTGAATGTCGCAAGAAAGTCATGGGTCTCTACCGCTTGCTAGGCAATAAAGCCGATGTCATCAAAGGTTTCGCCAAACGCTGCAACGAACAATGGGATGTCGCACCAAGGTCTGAGATTGGTCTTTACCTAGGCGATATTCAAGACCACATCGTCACCATGACTGGAAACCTTTCCCACTTCGAGAGGTCAGTAAATGAGTAAGTCCCGTCCGTCCGATCGTTGGCTAATTCGTCGTGTGTTAATACAGTCTCCTGTCCAGAGCCCATGGCAATTATGTTGCACAGATTAATATCCGGATGAACGAACGCGCGGAGCAGAATGCTGATGTGCTGGGGAAGTTGACGGTCCTGGGAACGATTGTGCTTCCTATGAATATTATCACGGGTATGTGGGGAATGAACGTATGGGTCCCTGGGCAGGAGTACGAGGGAGATCTGACGTGGTTCTGGTGCATCACGGCTGGTCTTCTGGCTTTTGGTGTGACTTGCTATTTCATTGCGAAGAGAGTGTATGGCATAGTGTGAGTGCGCCTTCGACGTGGTGAGACGAGTAAGAGAATGAGATGTACATGGACTATGACGAGGGCTGAGAGTGGACTTGTGCCTTACCGAGGCGAGGCGTTTCGAGGCGGCTTGGATACACGATAGACTGCAACCCTGAGAGGATGACAGAATCGGAGTGCGCAGAAGGTAATAGACGGGACGAAGTTTGGGTGCCACAGTATACGATGACAACAGGAGCTTCACATTTACAGTATGTTGAATTGGCGAAATCTTGTACAGTGCGCAGGTATCGATAATCCTATAGAAGAACAATCGACCTTGGACATCACGTCGGCGACGCGACTCACAACGTAGCCCAGGGTAGCCTGTGTGCTTTTCCCTCACCCATGTGAGCCGTGATGCTGCAAGAACGATAGGTACACGGTTCGTCGTCACTCTTGCTCTTGATGCTGCGCTTTCGCTGTGGTCGATGGCAATGACGTTCAGCGCATGGGCAAGTCTGCAGAGCCCCTACCACGGTACATGTCACAAAGTCACCCTACAACGCTCTACCCATGTTTCGAGCTACGACCAATATCTTTTCCCACTCTAAGCAGCCAGCTCATTTGGGAGAATCTTCACGTTCTTGACGAAGAGCTCAACATCATGCCCCAAGACTCAAGACCAGCGAAATCGAAGGAACTTCGACGATCGCGATCCCTACGGAGCGTCAATCAAAATATTATGCCTACTACATCTTTCGAGCCCCAGCTGAACTCCCGCCTCCTACAACTACCAGCAGAGCTCAGAAATCTGATGTACGAATATGCACTTAGCGACGCAATTGGCCCCGACGAACGACTTGGCTTACACGAGCTGCGTCTGCCTCCCTTGTTCTTCACCTGTCGACAAACACTCTTCGAGACTCCGGGTATCTTCTTCACTTGCAACGCCTTCACCCTCGTACTTCGAGAGACCGAACATGCGCGCATTCCGAAGCTGTTGGATCCGGGGGCCACGAACGCCATGGCACTGCTGAAAAGATTGGGAGTGCGAGATGTGCCCATCGACGATGTGATCATCGAGAAACAGTGAGCCAATCCGTATCGAATCCGCAACGGACGAGGAGCTGACAACAACAGACAACCGCTCTGCGGCCGCGCACGAAAAGTGCCAGATCTCGTCTTGCTCGCTACCCTCGCCACTCTCGCTAAGCCCTCAGCAGCCTCATCTTCATGGATACAGTGTACCAATGAAGTCTGGACAACCTGGAGACTCAAGCTAGAAAGCTAGAAGCTGCGTGACCCGGATCGAGGTCCTACAATTGAGGAGGTGATCGCAGTGGGACAGTATATGCACTCAGCGTGCAGACGAGTCTGGCTGAACCCGGCGCTTTGGCTTTATGTAAATCTGATCTATCGAGACGTGAGGAAGCTAAACAAGTGGCGAAAGAATGGAGCGGATCCGACGAAGATCCCGATCCGGGCTTATGCACATTTGCAGAGGATTCGGGCGAGGATAGATAGTAGACCTTGAGGGCGCGAGATTAGTGATGAGGGGACTGGGATGGGATACCTGAAGTAGAGATCTGAGATACCAAGAATATACCCTGGTCAAGCCCAAGCGGAATCCAGCCTGAGTGAATGAGAGCATGTGAGATACCTCACGCCGCCCTCGCCACGAGCATTTCTTGAGATCTTACGCCAGCATACAGAGCACGATCACGCCGCTGATTCATGCTTCTTCCCCGTCAAAGGCAATGTCAAAACCCCGAAGCAGCGCAGACGAATCCTGCGATGTCGATACACACGAATTCTGGAAAGACCCGCAAGGATACATCAGCGCACGTGTCAAATCCATGAGACTCGACAGACAGAACCGTGAGGAGAAGGAGAAGGAAGAGAGGAAGAAGGCGCTGCTGGAGGTCATGCACGGAGGTAAGGAGCATGGGATCGCTGTGAGAGATTTTGCTGTGGAAAAGAAGGAGAGGAAGTAAAATATGTGGACGCTGGGGACGACTTTTGATGAGGGATTCTGATGTGCGACAGTACTTCGAACGAGTAAGAGCAGCTGCGAGGCTGAAGGAGACTTTGGACTGTGTGTGTGGCTTGAGCGGTTTGACGGGCAGTGAATGTACGACGCGAAAGAAGACTGGCTGCGCCGGCACGTGCTTCCGATTTGCGTTTGGGTGAATACACGCACGAGCGGCCGACGCCGTTAGCGTCCTCTTCCAAAGTCATTAGACATCTCAACTTGAGATATTCCGTCTTCTTCCACACAGTCTCCATCACCTCCACCAGCTTTACTTCCTCACAACACACCGCCACACATAGAGACACCATGTCTCGCCACATCTTCCCCTTCCTCTCGCTCCCAGCAGAGCTCCGCGAACACATCTACAACTACGCCCTCACTCAAAACCACAGCGCCAACCTCTCCGCCAACCTCTCCCTCCTCCTCGCTAAGAAACAAATCCACTCCGAAGCAATCGACATCCTGCACGACGCCTCAACCATAACCCTCACCGCTGGCTTCCACCTCTTCGACGACAGCCTCTCAAACCCAATAAACCACCTCACCCTAACCGGCGACATCTCCTATCTCCACACCGGCCTCTCAACTCTCTCATCTTACCTCGAAGTCTTTCCAGAATGCGTGCTAGAGGTCGGGACTTTGGTCCTCAATGTTTACGTGGATAACGCAATGCATTTCGGACATACGGAGTTGGACTTCAACAAAATCAACCATTTCCTCACCAGCTTTGCGACCTTTCTCCATCGTGGCGAACGGCACTCGACTCAGACGGCAAGGGTGAACTTCTTCTTCCGCGGGATGGAAGCGAGTGATCCGGTCTGGGTTGAGATTTTTTACCCGCTTGCTAAGATTCCCGCAGCCATGGATCTATCGCTGCGCGGTCTGGATGAGGATATCAGAGATTATATCCTAGAGACCCGCGCTGCCGACGAGACTGCGAGACGGGATACTGTGGGAGATTGGTTCAGGTTGAGGGGAGAGTTGATGGCGAGTGGGGAGAAAGCGTGGAAGGCGAAGTACGGTGTTGCCAGTGTGGATCTCATGGTTAGTTGCAAGGGGACTGTGTTGAAGGAGGGGAATGATAGAATGCTGGCGCATGCGGTGGATATGGTGCAGGTGAGGCAGAAGACGGCGGAGATGAGTCTGGCAGAGGAGGGAGCGGAGCAAGGAGTGGAACAGCGAGGAGACGGAGAGTGGCCAGGGGGGCAGATGTGCGAGACAGGTGAGACAACCCAATAGCGCCCACGCTGCGCGAGATCTCCTGCTGAGGTCACCCACGTATACTTCTCGACAGCACGTCTTTTCAATCCCATGCCAAGAAACTTGCACTGAGCCTTATCGTGATTACCTGTACAAAGCATTTCAGAAGCTTAGCACTTCCGAGCGTGGTACTTCGGGGCGAGATGCTCTGTCACTGAAGTTTGAGGATGACTATGTCTTTCGAATTAGACCTCCACCTCCTTGAGGACATGTCCATTCCCGGAGCGGATTCTCGAGAAGACATACAGTGACGATGGCTCCTCAACGATTGACTGTGCTACATCATCTTACCACATACCACCGTTGACGCAGCAGGTTGATCGACCTCCAATGCCGTCTTTGAACAAAGCTAGGCGGAGGGAGAGTTGCGAATAACCTCCGGTGACCGTATATTGCCGTAGAGGCTTAGGAGGCAGTGGAGGGTTGGCAGCCAATTAGAGTTCGCTAGCCCGGGCTTCCGCATTCACTCGCAGTCCGATGCATGTGGCGCCACAGGTTGCACATCTCAGCGCAGGCGTGTATATATAAGCGCAGTCATTCACCTCAGATAGACACAAGCAAGTAAGCAGCATTCACTGCAACCCGCAATAGGGAGTGGCATGCGACGGCGGAGGGATTTAAGGATGCTGAAGAGGGGGCGGCGGGGAGTGGGTTTATTTCGGGTTCGAAGTGTGTGGAGGAGGTGGCCAGGTTTGTGCGGACGGCGCACTCATGCTCGCTAAGGATACTGTACAAGACTGATACATCGCCGCCGCAGTACATGAAGTCAGAACCGTGGCTCCCGTTGTCCCAGTCATCAAAGTCTTTGACGGCTTGTGCCTTCTCCCAAGCCCTACTTGTCCAAGTCCTCCATCGTGAACTTCCTGACCTTCTCGATCATCTTCTCGCCCTCCTCTGGATTCTCCGACACCTTAGCTGGGATATCCGCAATCTCATGGTGCGGTTCTCCAATATGTCGCCGCACAACTGCTTTCCTTCCCTGCGCCCAAGCTCTTGATACTTCATAGTCTCTCCACAAATCTCTCGGATGGTGCACCCAATCCGACTTGTACAAGGCGAAGTTCTCACTCAGCTGTGGTAGCCACATGGGTCGTTGATCCTCCCAATGCCAGTCCGCTCGGCCCTTGGAGCGGTAGCGAGGACAAAGGTGATGATGCTGGATGAGCTTAGTCGGGGGAGTGGTGAGAAACTGAGACAGATCTTCGATGATTATATCCTTGTCTAGGAGGCACGAATCGTCCCATGAGCCAGGCATGCGTGGGTGGGAGGCGAAGCGGAGCGGAATGTAGGAGTGTCCGGAGCAGTGCGGACAATCTCCTGGCCGTACTTCGTAGATGATGTTCTGGAAGCTAATATATTGTGGAGTGTCCGGCTCCTCACCAGCGCTCGATTCTCGCTCCTGTGGAATTTCCAACTTATCCGGGCTACTGACGCTATGGGGGCTCTGTATCTGACTTTGCGCTGCAGAAGTGACTCTGCTAAGGTCATCCTGGTCGAACCTGTCGCGATTGAAGTAGCGAAGCAAACTCGTCATGGAGATATTGCGAGCCAGACTAATGTTTGCTTGCATCGCGTGACCCACTGGCAAATAGAGCCGCGACATTGGGCCGCTATCCCCTTGGCGGCTTTGATGATCGATTTTCGGCAGCGGTGCTGAGCGCGGACGTGTTTGTGGATACTCCTCGATCGCATTTTCGTACTCTGAGGCATTCTCGGGGTTCTGTTGATCTTTCAACAGTTGTGCGCGGCGTTGCCGAGCTGTGGCACTGTAGGCCTGGAAAGTTGCTCGCCTTGACCCGGTAGGTGAATTCATGGTGTGTCTTCAATGCACAGAGGATCAGCAGAGACAGAGTGCTTGGTGTGGTGAAAGATAGGCAAGACGCGTCTTGTCAACTAGGTGGGTAGCGTTCACTGAAGAGCGCCCATCGTTCCCAGTGGTATGCTAGGAAACCATGGCGTCGTGAACACTGCTTGCAACTCCTCCTTGACGCCGCACGGAAACGCGCTCGCGCAGCATCATCACGGTCTTTGCATCAGCACCTGCCTCCTCTCCTCGGCTTCACGTATGATATCCGCACAAAGCCGTAAACTTGGTGCCAGATGCGCCATCCTCTCGGACTCCACCACAACATCAGATATCACAGCATCAACCTGCTGTTTCGGCGGCAGTAGATTGCTTAGCACAGGTGACAGGGTGGTGCCCATCAGCAGCAAAGTCTGACTCGTGATCGATAGTGCTCCTTGCCATAGATACGGCAGATGCCCAGAGTGGTGCGCCATAACATTCTCGAGCTGCCGCACGCAAGCATCTAAACATTTCTCGCAGGCTGCTTGGACGCCAGCCTCATGCACCAGTGTCTCATCTTGAAGCACTGCCTGTATGTACGGTCGAAATATGATTGTGCGGCATGCGAAGTAACGTAGCCGCAAAACAGTCTGCACCTGGTCTCGAGCAGGAAATCTCTCACGTGGGAAGCGGATTGAAGGTGTCAGGCCTTCGTACCACTGGGTAAGCTGATAGTCAAGCTCAGCGACAACCGGCTCAAGCAAGGCGATAGAAATGCGTTTGTGCGAATACAGAATATGCGAAACGCGATTGAGAAGGCGCCGTAAAGCAATTTCGGCCAGAAAGTACCAAAGCTCGTCGTTCCCCGGTAGCTCATCTGAGCCGGCCACAGTCGCATCGTATGGAAAGCTGCGTGGCAGGCGCATGCTCTCTTCGAACTGGACGATACCGGAGTGTGGGAGGTCGAGCTCGGCTAGAAGATCTGACTCGATCATTAGTGCATTTCAATAGACCCTCTCACTCAGTTCCTTGACCTGTGGTGCGATAGTGCTCGGTGCTGAAAGTAGCAGCTGAAGCTTCAGGGATGCATTGCAGAGCATGTTCCAGGCTTCGAGTGGTCGCTCTATGTACAGCAGATATGCCGCCACTAGTATGTGGCACTGAGCAGACAATACATCGTTGCGAATCATTAGTCCAGGAAGAACGATCCACGCTGCACTGAAGTAGTCGATGCCAGGTATTGCTTCGCCGTCCGCCAAACGAGAAACACTCCGGCCAGTGTTCGCCGCCTGGCCAAGAGCAAGCACGAGCAGGACAACACAAGTCTCCCCGCCAGACTGGAAGCCAGCGGCTGATACTGCGTGATAATAGCTATGCCATGAGTAGACATTTACACAAGCGTACCACACATTGACTTTGTCGAAAAAGGCTCTGGCATATGTGTGTACATTCTCATCCAGATCGAGCTGGTGAGGTGGCTGCAGATGGAGTGGCGCCCTAGCCATTTCGAGCTGTAACAAGACCTGCGGGTCGCATTGCTTGGAGACAAGATCCCTGATGATCGGCCCCTGCAGAAGGTGCAGCGCCGGGGTGGTATGAGCCTTTGGCATGGCGGATATGTTGGTGGCCAGAGTTGAATTGATTCCTGCCATGGGGACCGAACTTATAGAAGCACTCATGCGCTTCGTTCGGGTACCTGCATCGGAAGCAGTGTTGCTCGTCGCAGGCGATATAGGACCGAATGGACCTGACCCGGACTTAGGTGATTGCAGTAGATTGAATTGCAAGAGTGCTTCGATATGCGCCAGGCGTTCCAGTATAAGCTTGTCTCCAGCATCCAGTTTGATTCCAGGTTCGCGATAGACACAGTCGGCATTGAGCTCCGTACACAGCTTGCACTTGGGCCGACCTCCATCGCAACGAGACTTCCTGCTACGACAGACTTCGCACGCAATCGTGGCTCTGCGTCGTGGGTAGTCCAGAGGGTCTCCGGCAGTCTGCAAGTCGAAAGTGTTGCTATCCTGGATCGAGGCCTTGCTGCCGGGTGGTTTGCTCAGACAAGACCTTGCTCTCTTCAAGGCAGGTTGGCCGCCCTCTTCCTCGTACTGCTGGAGCTGCGCCACCCTGGCAGCGTTGTCCAGAGGTACACGAGGACTGACATTATCCATGTTGGTGAGACCGACTCAATGGAGAGGTGTGTACATGTGCAAAAATGCTCTGGCCACATGGTATACACACAAGGACTTCACTTTCTCCGCGAACTGTCAGGATGCCTAGCAACGCGCACCGCGACACAAAGCAGAGAGCGACATCTGGGCAACCCGCAAGGCTGACCTCCATCTGCACAGCGCTGCAAGCGATCCCACCTACCACGCGGCCAGACACGGGGTGTTGTGAAAGAAGGAGGTTGACTTGGCGTGCGGTAGGCTGAGGTGCGAGGGTACAGTGGGTGCCAAGGTGCCTCGGCGAGCCGTCCTTTAGCCGCTGCACTTATCCGCCCACGCGAAACTCTATCTGGGCTGAGACTTGGCGACCTGGGATAACTTTTTTCTGGCTGTGCTGTTTCGCATTGCATTGCGCCACACATACATAGCGTTATGGCGAAACGCTCAAGAGAAGAGGCAGACGCCGTAATTGATGTCTCAGAGACTAGCAGCAAGAAACTGAAGAAGGAGAAGGAGCAGAAGAAGGCAAAAGGTGCTCCCGCAAAGGATACCACTGTAGGAGCCGCTGTTGGCGATGTCGCATCTGAGCACAAGGCTGAGCTCTCGAAAGAGGAGCGCAAGGCATTGAAGCGCGCCAAGAAGGAAGCACTCAAAGCGGCCGCAGCGCACGAGGCAGCAGATGAAGTCGCAGAAGCGGGAGGCGATGACGAAGCGGCGGCGAAGGCAGAGAAGAAGGCCAAGAAACGAGCCGAGAAGGCTGCGAAGAAGGCCGCGAAGGCTATCGATGCTGTCGAACGTAGTGATGAGATCGAAGGCGCCGCGCACGAAGACGCAGAGCACCTCAGCGGAGTGGGCAAGGCAGAGGCCGATGCATACTACAAGGAGAAGTACATTGCGATTGAAGACCCGCTGAAGCAGAGTGTGGGACCCATCTTGTCATTCGATAGCCTGCCATTCGACGAGACGAGACGGAAAGCATATTTTGCGGGATTCAGCGCACCGACTCCTATCCAGGCAGCATCATGGCCATATTTGTTCAACGGAAGAGATATGATCGGTGTCGCCGAGACTGGCTCGGGCAAGACATACGCGTTCGGTGTGCCCTGCATCAATCGCCTCAAGAAGGACAAGAAGATTCAGGTCTGCATTGTCAGCCCAACAAGAGAGCTGGCGCTGCAGATTCAAGAGCAAATGACCAAGCTGGCCACACCTCGGGGGTTGAAGGCGGTGTGTGTATACGGTGGGATGAGCAAGGACGATCAGCGACATCAGCTTAAGGGCTGCCATATTGTGGTGGCGACACCTGGGCGGTTGAACGACTTCATTGGGGACGGCACAATCGATCTGTCGAATGTGAACTATCTCGTACTCGACGAAGCCGATCGTATGCTGGACAAAGGCTTCGAGCAGGATATCAGGAAGATTATTGAGGCAGCCGCAGCTGGCAAGGACAGACAGACCCTCATGTTCACTGCAACATGGCCAGAGTCTGTTCGCAAGCTTGCCTCGGAATTCTTGCGGGATCCAGTCAAGCTCATGATCGGCGAGAACGCGACTGGTGAGCTCCGCGCGAATGAGCGCATCGTGCAAGAAGTCGAGGTCATTGAGGAGTTCGATAAACAGAATCGCTTGTTCCAGCTGCTCAAGCAATACCAATCAGGCAAGAACAAGACAGATCGAATTCTGGTGTTCTGCTTATACAAGAAGGAAGCGACTCGAATCGAAGAGTTCATCCGACGAAAGGGCTTCCCAGTCGCAGGCATCCACGGCGATCTCAGCCAGGAGAAGCGCATGGCAAGTCTGGCAGAGTTCAAGAACGGCAAGGTACCATGTCTCGTGGCCACAGATGTCGCCGCACGTGGACTCGATATTCCAGCCGTCAAGGTAGTGATCAACGTGACGTTCCCACTCACCGTTGAAGATTACGTGCACAGAATTGGAAGGTAAGAAGACATGACACTCATCCATTGCTGCTCACGCTGACGATTTGCAGAACTGGACGAGCAGGCCAAGACGGTCGTGCCATCACGTTGTTTACACAGAACGAGAAGGGCCTTGCAGGTGCACTTATCAACGTGCTCAAAAAGGCGAACCAGCCAGTGCCAGAAGAATTGATGAAGTTCGGAACGACAGTCAAGAAGAAGGGCCACGACGCCTACGGTGCATTCTACAAGGATACAGGTGACGCCAAGCAGGCGACCAAGATCACGTTCGACTGATAGACTATAGACGTTTCTGTGCAGCCGCAGTTTGTCAAGATCTAGATATGAGACCACGCGCGTGTTAGTTGTCTCTCGCGTGTCTTTGGTTCACGTGCATTGCTGCATGTGTTCACTCAGCTTTGTTGGCCAGTGCGTCGTGCGTCGTCTCGATGCCGCTTTCTAAGCATCTCTCTCACCATAAAACGGGTACTTTTTCCTTTCCTCACTGCGTGACAAACAACAAGAAAGCCTTCACTGACCACATCCCCAAGACATACTTTCTCACTACAGCAACATACCACCATCAACACTTGATCGCAACTCACCACATCACCTGACCAACTCAACATGACTTCGAGTCAAACCAAGAAGGCCAGTGGTGGCGCACAGGAGACCAATTCCACGACCAAGGATGCATCGCGTTACCATTCCTCGAGCAAAAAGAAGAACGCCGACGAGGGTGCTGAGGACGTCAAGATCATCAAGAACCCGAAGAACATCAACTACTACCACAGCCTCGAAGTCGAGGACTTGGGGCACGTGGAGGAGCCAGACCCAGAGCTCGAGTTGATCGACGTGCCCAAGCCCAACTCCGCCACCACGACAGAGTTTGCCGCCACCAGCCAGGCTAAGAAGAGGCGTGAGCGGAGGACTCGCAACGCGATCATGTCGAGAGGCGCCGGCGACGACGAAGGCGACGACCTTGACAAGTACAAGGACTCAAAGGCAAGCGCTGCAATCATCAGAATGATTGACCAATTGAACCACCCTCCTGTCGAAGCGATCGGAGCTGCTCAGAAGGATTTCAAGCCCCTCGCGCTAGGAGCTTTCCTCAACAGTGGCGACGACGACGAGGACAACATCTCTGAGCTCGACCTCGACGACGACGACGACAAGAACAAGGATGCCATCTCCACGCCAGCAGACCCAACATCACCCTCCACTACCACTCCTCCAGCGAATGACGAAGCTGTACTCGCTCATACCATCAAAATCAACGAGCCCACCGCCTTTGCCGAAGCCGACAAGGCCCTCAGCACCCGCAAAGACGATATCGCCCTCTTCGGTGGCTATGCCTGCCTCATCCTGGCGTGCTACGCTCAGCACGGTCTTGGTCAAATCTCTGCCGCACAGGTCCTGCTCCTGGTCGGGACGGCGGGAGTCTGTGTTCCGCTCGAGTGGTTTGCTGAGGTCGTTGCGGTTGGGGAGACGAAGTCTCAGATGATGGGAAGGAGGCTGAAGGGGCCGAGGAAGTGGAGATGCGCGAGGAGATGACCGGTGGCGAAGCTTGAGGGTGTTCTCGGCGATGGCGGTGCTGGGGTCATGGTGCGTGAGATCGGGTATGGCTGGGTGGCGGTTGTTATCATGGCTCGAACGATGGGTGTCATGGATGTGAAGAGTCAGCCGGATCTGGCGACTTTGGCTTTCTCCGTTGGCGTCGTGAGCTTCTTCTCGGGCAGGGCTTTGCTCACGAGGAAGCGCGGAATTGGGTCTAGCTTACATCGGCGGGTTCTCGCGGTTGGGTGTGAGATGCGTGGCTAGCAAACTGAAGTCTGTAGTAAGGACCTGTCACGGTGACAAATGTGTACTTTTACTGTAGAGGTATTGGAAAATGCTCACACATGCTTTCTTGCGAGGAGCCTTTAGCTCAGACAGGTCTTCTTCTGCTGACCAGCGTGTTGAGCTGATTCCAAGTTTCGAGACCAGACGCCATTCTCTGTCTACTTCGCGGATGAACTGGAGACATTTTGAACAACGGTGTCCTCTCCTGCGTTATCTCACGCAGATGACATGCCGTTGTTGATACTACGGAACAAACGCCAAACCCGTTGTCATCATATCTGAAATGTACTATATATTTTGGAACCATGAGCCCGTACCAACCGCCCGCAGGAGCAAAATCTTCATATATGTATCACGTACGCCTCCTATCAAAGTGCCAGTCCTTACGCACCCCCCCCCCCCCCCAAACACACAAAAACCCCAATCCGTACCCAAAACCACTCCACCCATCCCATTCAGCCTACTTCTTACACTTAGCACGACACTCATCCACAGCCTGCACCAGATTCGCGGGCAGCGTCTTCCTAAACTCATCGATATTTCTGCCATCGATAGATTGGACCTCGCCAAGGGTGATATTGACAATCTTCTCATCCAGGAAGAAAAAATTCTGTGCGACCTGGCTCGTCCCCGGGTCCTCGCTATTCAACGTAGCAATGAACGTCGCGGGCTCACACGTTGGGTTGAACTGGAAATGAATACTTCCTTGCGGGAAGACTGTCCCTTGGAACGCGGAAAGGTTGGAGGAGACCTGCGTGGTGAGTTGGCCCGTCTCGCCGTTCGCGAGAAATGCGTTCTCGAGCATGAAACCGGATTGGAGAGTTCCTTGGACTACGGTGAGCCATTCGGTTGCTCTGATGGACTTGTTAGTGCAGTTCGCCACGCTTTCAATGTCCAAAACCATCTTACCTAGGATGTGTATGCGGACTATTCATCCCACAGCCCTCCAGAAACCCCACAGCTGTAGCAATCCCCTGGTCCACCAAGATCGGGAAATTATTCGCATTCGCAAGGACGAATCTTCCTCCCTCGCCAAGCGGCGCAGCCCGAGCGCCGAAGTCGAACACCACGCGGTCGCGGAGCTCATCTTCTGGGAGGAGTTCCTTGCCCTCGCTGTTGACGGTCAGAAGCGTATTGAAGCGGGCAACATTTGTGACGTCCTGGAGCGCGAGTTTGGCCAGGGCTGAAGCGGAGGCAGCTGCTACGGAGGCGGCTGCGGTGTCGGCTGCTGGTGGCGAGGAGGGTTGGATGATGGTCGGGAGGTCGAAGGGGGTGGAAGTTGATGTGATAAGAGTTGTGGGGTTGGGGCGGAAGTGGTAGTTGGAGTTGGGGCCTTGGGGTGTGGCTGTGACGGTGGCGACGGCGCTGAGGCTGGCGATGATGTATTTTGCGATAGACATCTTGTCTGTACGAGAGTTGCAAGAGAGGCGTGGTGTTGTTTTAGAGATTGGAGAAGTCAATGACAGGAGCTGTTTCGATGGTGCTTTGAGATTGGTGGTAGATGAACAGTGTGCAGGTGGAAGACGTTGGCTCAGTATCTGCTCTTATACATGATCTTGATCAGGCTGGCTAATGCACGTACCATACTTAGCTGAGGGGAGACCCATGCTTGGTCTGTGGGCTTGCAATGCGCTCTGGCCTATAAGCAACGTGAGGCGCATGCAAAAATATCCTGGCCAGGCTCAAAGTATATGCTTGCGTATGTGATGGGCTCCTTACCGCACTCCTGCCACTGTCGATGCCCACCTAGACAGCTGCATGAAAGCGTTGGTGTACTGTACCAACTCACTTGCTTGGTCGCCATGGAATGTGTGCTCTGCGCCTTGTCGTCCCCAATGCTCAAAATAAAAGTGTTCGTAGGGTCGTGACGAAGACCTCTTGGCGTCAGACAGTCGCATTCTGGCCACGACGAGTGAGGTTTCAACACTTCCACTGCTCTCAGCGCAGAAACGATAACTGGTTGCGTGGCGCACGTCGGTCAGCGCCAGGGTGGTGAGGCTGGAATAGTGCTCCAGACAGACTGCAGCGGCGCGCCTGAAGATAAGCGGGAGTGCCGGTGTCTCGCAGCAGAAATAGTGTAGACAAGCTTTGGTTGATGCTGCGGCCTCGGGATATTCGCGAGACAACGTGATGTTGAAAGTCGGGCAAGAGGCAGACTGGAAAACCCACAATTTAAAGTGTAGCGACTTATGTGAATATGTTGTGCTCTGCTGCTCGACCAGTTCCTGAATGTCAACGGCGTATTCAATTCATGTTCGACAATATTCCAGTCAATCCTCGACGACCCCATAAGGCTCACTCTTCACTGTTGGAGTGGAGTCATTGTCCGCAGGACTGTGTTGCAACATTCAGTACAGCTGGCTTGAGGGACGCCGTGTTGGCAGTGCGACGCAGCATCGGGAAGAAGCGACCAACGTTTTGGCCAAGCAGTCTGACAAAGACATGTTGAGAATAGCGCCGCTTACGAGTACGTACCAGATCGGTGTGAAAGCCACGAGGCTTGGTTGCAATGCCTGCATTCGTGCATCGGAGCGTGCTATCGCTTGGACAACAGTGCATGAATCACTCTTTGCCGGGAGGTGAATTCAAGGTCAGCAATAATCTTTGCGAAGGTCACGTACGTGGCTAGCTGTGAAGATCGAAAAGCTGGCTCGTTGGAGGACACGCTTGTTCCGTGCCACGAGGCTGTGATGATTGCCTTTGCCTCCCGAGCACAGAAGGGGCCAGTAGGAGGAGCGCAACTCACTAGCAGTGAGCAATAAGGCGGCGACTGGTGCAGATCAGGAGGTTGCATATCGGAGGAGCTCACTTTGCATCGTCCACGTCCATGGGCTCCGTCTCCGTTGACGGTACGACACCCGTCTCATCCACATGGCTGTCGGCTGCAGCACTCTGATACCCACCTGGTTCTGGCGAACTGGGCAAAGGGATCTCGTGAGCAAGTCCAACCTCGCGTGGTCCTCGAACCCTTCTTCGCTGTCGTCGTGCGCCGGTCTTGTTATCATGGTCGTTCTTCGCATCTTTGTCCGCCGGATCTGGGGTGTCATTCTTGACACTCTGACTGTGCGATCGTTTATAACTTCTCAAACCGGCACGCTTCTCGGAGCGCTTCTGGTTGCGACCTTCCCAGAACGCTTTCTCTTCGTCCACGCGCAAGTTTGAAAGCACCTCCGGCAAGTCCTCGGACTCGTCGTCATCCGTGTCACTGAGCCTCTCTGAGTCGGTGTCGTCGCTGTCATTCTCCTCTAGCTCTTCTGGGTAGACGACATCGATGTCTGCACTATACCCGGCATCGCCTTCGGCAAGCTCCTCCACGGTGATGTTGTCTGGGACAGATCTCTTTGCCGCCTTCTTTGCGGGGCTATGTATGTCTGCAGGATGGATGGAGCCGACAGTGGACGCCGGCGAGTCAGCACGTTCGAGGCGACGTTTTGTTGCGCGGCGTGGTGTGTAAGGTGGAGTGTGCAGACGGTGGCCTGACAGACTAGCCTCAGAAGTGAAGCCGGATGTGGAGTACAGGGCATCCAGCATGCCAGCCATGGTGGTAGCGGTCTGATGTGTGGGCCCAATTCTTCTATGACTCGACTTCTCACGGTATCTCTCAGCGCGCATCCAGCAGTATGTTTTGACTACCCAAGTTGGGACGATGATGCCTCTTGACAATATAATTCCGTCGTCGGAAGGCAAGCAGGAGCATCTTCAGAAGCGTCGTGTATGAGCGAGCAGATGACAGAATGGCGGCGTGACGTCTGATCTGGGACGTTCGGGGATGGTCGCGGATGCGCAGTGAGGCGGGCGCTGTTTGCAGACAGCGCGACTTGGCTGTACGGTGGTCGCTGACACTGCTACTCGCCCGGACAGCAGGACAGGACGCGCAATGCTCGGGGAGGGAGCGCAGTCAACTTCTAGGAAACTCCCTGCAGCGGGAAGTGCAGTTATCCGGACTTATTAGGCAGCGCTGCGCTGTCACTGTGGCAATTGTTGGTAGCGATTGGCGGGTCGCTTACTGTCGACGCCTGGTACCGGCCGGGTGCTGGAGGACTGGATGGCGTGCGCTGGAAGAGCTCACACACGCAGCGGGCAGTGGTGCAGAGAGGGAAGGTGACGGGTGACGGGTGACGGGTGACGGGTGACGGGTGACGGTGACGGTGACAGTGACGGTGACGGTGACGGTGACTGTGAGGGACAGGACAAATTCATGTGCCTCACTCACAACTTTGCTCCCACCACCGTCTAGGGCACTCTCTCGGACTTGGTCGGTGGGGCGCCTTTGGGCAGAGCCATCGCAGTAGTGCCGAAGCAGCTGAAAAGCCGACGAGAGCGGGCGCTGTGCATGTGGGCGATGCCTGCCATGCCATACCACTGCTGTGATGGACGAGGTGCTGTGTTGTGCTGTGCTGTGCTGTGCGCATATGCTGTAGCAGCGCGAACGATGGACATGTCCGTGTAGCAGTGTGATGTTTGATGGCAAGGAGAACCCCCTCGCTCCCGTCAATCAATTTTTAGCCTGATTTGATGATGTCTGCCTTACATTTCAGGCCACCACAAATATTTGACCCTGACGCTCGTCAGGGAAAGTCACAGCTGGCCGCTTGGAGGTCAGGTCATATTGACCACCATTGGACGTCTCGGGCGAACACCTCTCACTGTGCTACACGCCAACTCTCCAGCACAATCCAACACAGCGTTCCATACCGACATCAGCCAGCGGGACACACTGCGACTGCCATCTGGTGCGCCAACATCTGCACGGAGCCGAGGCTCCTCCCTCTCTAGCTCAACCATGGCCTCCACTCCCTCAATGCTCACCAAGTTCGAGAGCAAGTCCTCGCGCGCCAAGGGAATCGCGTTCCATCCAAAGCGACCATGGATCCTCGTGTCGCTTCACTCTTCGACCATCCAGCTATGGGACTACCGCATGGGCACGCTCATAGACCGCTTCGAAGAGCACGACGGTCCAGTACGAGGCATTGACTTCCACAAGACCCAGCCGCTGTTCGTGTCAGGAGGCGACGACTACAAGATCAAGGTGTGGTCATATCAGACGAGGAGGTGTCTGTTTACACTCAATGGCCATCTGGACTATGTCCGCACCGTCTTCTTCCACCACGAGCTGCCATGGATCATTTCGAGCTCCGACGACCAGACCATTCGCATCTGGAATTGGCAGAATAGATCACTGAGTATGTACAATACAGGGAGGAGAAGCTATAAGACAGTCGGCTAACAACTACTGCAGTCTGCACCATGACCGGCCACAACCACTACACAATGTGCGCACAGTTCCACCCCAAGGAGGATCTTGTAGTGTCGGCATCCCTTGATCAGTCAGTAAGAGTATGGGACATCTCAGGCCTACGAAAGAAGCACTCGGCGCCCACTTCCATGTCTTTCGAGGACCAGATCGCACGCGCAAACCAGAATCAGGCGGACATGTTCGGTAACACAGATGCAGTCGTCAAATTCGTGCTCGAAGGACACGATCGCGGTGTCAACTGGGTCGCCTTTCATCCCACCTTGCCTCTGATCGTTTCTGCTGGTGACGACCGCCTGGTGAAGCTGTGGAGAATGAGCGAGACAAAGGCTTGGGAAGTGGACACCTGCAGAGGACATTTCCAAAATGCGTCGGCTTGTCTATTCCACCCACATCAGGATCTCATCCTGTCAGTCGGCGAGGACAAGACGATCCGGGTCTGGGATCTGAATCGCAGGACCTCAGTCCAATCGTTCAAGCGCGAGAATGATCGATTCTGGGTTATTGCAGCACATCCAGAGATCAACCTCTTCGCAGCTGGTCACGACAACGGTGTCATGGTATTCAAGCTGGAACGTGAACGACCAGCATCAGCCGTGTACCAAAACCATCTCTTTTACATCACCAAGGAGAAGCATGTGCGATCGTACGACTTCACCAAGAATGTGGAGAGCCCCTCAATGCTTTCTCTGAAGAAGCTGGGCAACGCCTGGGTACCGCCACGGACTCTCTCGTACAATCCAGCTGAGCGATCCATTCTGGTCACAACTCCGGTGGATCAAGGGAAGTACGAGATGATGAGCCTGCCACGAGATGCTTCAGGCGCTGTAGAGCCAACTAACACGCACAGCGGATCTGGCTCAGCTGCTGTCTTCGTTGCTCGGAATCGTTTCGCCGTGTTCAACGCCCAGAATCAGCAGATCGATGTCAAGGACCTCACTAACCAGACTACAAAGACGATCAAGCCCCCACCTGGCACGACAGATATGGTCTTTGGAGGCACCGGTTGTCTGTTCCTGATCACACCTACACACGTCTACCTGTACGATATCCAGCAAAAGAAGCAGCTTGCAGAGCTGGCCGTCACTGGCGTTAAATACGTGGTGTGGTCCGCCGATGGCCTCCACGCTGCCCTGTTGAGCAAGCACAACGTCACAATCGTCAACAAATCGCTTGAGCAGATTAGTACGCTACACGAAACCATCAGGATCAAAAGCGCGGCGTGGGATGATGCCGGCGTCCTTCTTTACTCCACACTCAACCACATCAAGTATGCCCTGATGAACGGCGACAACGGCATTGTACGGACCCTTGAGCATGTAGTCTACCTCGTTCGCGTCAAAGGCAAGACTGTCTACTGCCTGGACCGCGCGGCGAAGCCCAAGGTGCTGACAATCGACCCGACCGAGTACCGCTTCAAGCTCGCCCTCGTCAAGCGACACTACGATGAGATGCTCAACATCATCAAGACATCCAGCCTGGTCGGTCAGAGCATCATCTCTTATCTGCAGAAGAAAGGCTACCCGGAGATTGCATTGCAATTCGTGCAGGATCCACAGACCCGATTTGAGCTTGCTATCGAGTGTGGCAACCTGGACGTAGCAGTCGAGATGGCCAAGCAACTCGATCGTCCCCAGCTTTGGCAGCGTCTCAGCACCGAGGCGCTAGCTCACGGTAACCACCAAGTCGTCGAGATGACCTACCAGAAACTGCGCAACTTTGACAAGCTGTCTTTCCTATACCTGACCACAGGCGACCAGGAGAAGCTCAACCGTATGGCCAAGATTGCAGAGCACAGAGGCGACCAGACGAGCCGTTTCCAGAACTCGCTGTACCTCGGTGATGTCCAGAGCAGGATAGAGATGCTGAAAGAAGTGGACCAGTATCCCCTCGCGTACTTGACTGCCAAGGCGCACGGCCTCGAAGACGAATGTCAAGCCATCCTGGAGGCCAGCGGGTTGACTGAAGATCAGGTGTCCTTGCCAGAGCTTGGCAAGCCTGCTGCACCACCCAAGGCTGTTGCACCTACCTTCAAGACGAACTGGCCAACACGGTCGACTGGCGCTAGCTCGTTCGAGAAGGCACTTCTTGCCGAGGGCGACGAGACCGTTGCACCAGACACCAATGGCTACGCTGAAGAAGACTTGCTTGTCGAAGACGTAGCGGCACCGACTGGCGCTATGGATGACCAAGACGAGGAGGATGCAGCTGCAGGGTGGGATATGGGCGATGACGCTGTGGCCGAGGTGGAAGACGACTTCGTCAACGTCGAAGGTCCCGATGCTGGTGCAGGCAGCAGCGAAGCAGACCTCTGGGCGCGCAACTCACCACTGGCAGCAGATCATGCAGCAGCAGGCAGCTTTGACACTGCCATGAACTTACTAAACAGGCAGGTCGGTGCTGTCAACTTCAAGCCGCTCGAGGATCGCTTCATGGAAATCTTCCAGGCCACGCGAACATATCTACCCGCGAACCCTGGCATGCCACCCCTGGTCAACTACGTTCGCCGAACACTGAATGAGACGGATTCGAGGAAAATCCTACCACTCATTCCCCGCGACCTTGATTCCGTGCAAGCTGGCGAAATTACTGCTGGCAAGAATGCGATGAAGGCCAATAAGCTGGAAGATGGTGTCGTCGCTTTCAAGAAGGCATTGCACCTCCTTATGGTCAATGCAGTCTCATCACAGGCACAAGTGCACGAGGCGACAGCTGCCGTGCAGCAAGCCGCGCAGTATGTGCTCGCGATGACGATCGAGCTTGAGCGACGAAAGATCGTCGGTACACAGACCGACCTCAGCTCCTTCTCAGACGACCAGAAGAAGCGCGCACTCGAGCTTTCGGCTTACTTCACAGTACCTGATATCGAGCCTCAACATCAGACCCTCGCATTGTTCTCGGCAATGAACTTTGCAAACAAGAACAAGCAGCTTGGCAGTGTGCTGAACTTCGCAAACTCGCTCATCGAGAAGGGCACTAACCAGAAGTTCAAAGATACTGTAAGTTCTCACGGTAATCTGCACTTCCGTTAGCAATAGCTTACATTCAACAGGCACGCAAGATGAAAGCTGTGGCCGAGCGGTCGCCAACTGACGCTGTCGAAATTGAGTTCGACACCTTCGGCGAGTTTGAGATTTGCGGTGCATCTTACACGCCCATTTATGCCGGCGAAGCCAGCACGAGCTGTCCGTTCGACGGCACCAAGTACCACACCAAGTACAAGGGCACCGTGTGCAAGATCTGCGAGGTATCAGCAATCGGGTCGCCCAGCAGTGGCTTGCGGTTGACGGTATGAGTATCATGAATATGGGCTGGGTACAGGATAGATATCAGAGATATGCCCTCGGCGCATGCGGTGGCTTGTTCGCGGCAGACAGCAAAAGCGATGGAGATGGCGTCGAAAGTGTGTGTCTTAGCGAGCATTGTCGACTTGAATGGATCAGAGTGAAACAAGCCGCCTTCCAGGCATTGCACGACGGACCATCGATCAAGTCACCAAGGTTTTTGGGCTTTCCCCAGGTCCACTACGGGTCTGCATTGCGGTTAAGAATTGACCAAGCAGGCAGTGGTTGTGACGGCAGTTCAGATCGTCTCTGCAGCAATGGTGGGTGGGCCTTGTTTGATACCAAACTTCAACCTGAAACACAGCTCTGGAATGCATCTGCTGATCAACCACTTTAACAGGTTTCGCAGCATCTCAGGACATCACGTGACGGCATCGTGGAAGAGTCGGAAGGCCAGAAGGCCAACATGACTCCACGGACCATTTGCCTTGGGCGAATCCTTATTTCTCTACACTGTCAAGCCACCGCTTGCTGACATCATCTTACCTGCTTTAGACGGTTCTTTGCCAAAGTATCTTACTCCCTCGCCATGATTCTTGAATGTCAACGTGCTTCCAGTGGTTGGACATCCATGCTTGCCGCCTTGGAGACGGTCAGCGTGGGCAGGAAGGCTCGAGGAAGGGAACTTCTGCACCGCTACATCCGTGAACTTCTTGCTAGTACAGCGGCAAGTTGACACGCTTAGATGTCATGCAGGTAAGTATGTCAAGCAGTCGCGTTCGCGCATTCCTTATGGCTTCTTGTTGCTCCATGCTCTCCTTGGATGTGATTTTTCCTAACTCGAATGACTGGCTGCCGCGAAGAGCCTATCACCGTTGAAGGTCTCGGCGGACCAAGGTTTCGTACATGTAACAGCACACACCGGAACATAGCAAGATCTAGCATCTTGAAACCTTACGTGGCGAAGCAAGTGCGAGGTCACACAGCGCACGAATACCATCATGCGACTCAGAACTATTGCTTTCGCCATTACACTCACCTCAGTCGTCATCTTCCTGACACGACACCATCAATACGTCCTATACGAGCTGGGCCACCAATACTTGACCTTCTCGACATATCTCAAAGGCCATCCAGACGCCATCTTCCGCTACCCTCACGGATCCGGGAAGCTCAGTTCAGACCTCTACGATGTCTTCTTACCCGACCCAGTTCCCAAAATCATCCATCAAATATACCTCACCAACGGCCGTCCGATCGCCGACTTGAGCAAATACGAATCCGCAATTGAAAGCTGCAAAAACTTCCACCCAGACTGGGATCACAAAATCTGGACCGACGAAGTCGCCACTACTTTCATCGCAGAGCACTACCCGGACCTAGCACTGCACTACAACTCCTACAGCCAAAACATCCAGCGTGCAAACATCCTCCGGTATGCCCTCCTCCACCACTACGGCGGCGTCTTCTTCGATCTGGACATTACATGCCGAAGCTCCCTCTCTGCTCCGCTGGACCCCAGCGACAACCATACAGCACTGACGCACCTTCCGCTACTTACGCCAGGCGCCATCCCAGCAGGTGTGAACAACGCCTTCATCCTCGCACAGCAGGGTCATCCATTCCTCAAGCATCTTCTGGACCGCGCGCCAGCGAGAGATCTATGGTGGCCTATGCCCTATGCCGGCAATATGTTCAGCACGGGCTGTGAGTTCTTTTCAGATGCATGGATGTCGTACCAAAAGATCAAAAGTGGTGGGAAAGAGGACCAGACTTTCATCCTCGCTGATGAAACCGGCGATCTGGAGCCTTTTATGCTCAAAGGCAAAGTTGATACTCCGCTGCTTGAACATGGAGGCGAGAGTAGTTGGCATGGATGGGACAAGGATCTTATCTTCTCGATGAAGTGGGTCTTTGTCGATTGGCCGGTTGTGGGGTGGGGAGGGATTTTGGTTGGGGTTGTGGTTGTGTGGGTTCTGTGCAGGTGGAGGAGAGTCTCTGGGTCTGGGAGACGGGGGTCGAGGACGTTATTGTTTAGGCCGAACATGGACAAGACTGAGCTTGCAGAGCTTGGGGAGGAACGGTCGAGGGATTGAGGAGGGAAGCAGGAGTTGGTCGTGAGGTTTTTTTGATTGTGGCAAGGCGTGTGGTGCTTGTATGATGACACCGGAGGTTTTGTCTGGTGTGGTGTGGTTGGGGGTTTGGGATTCAGGGTGTATGGCAACAGGACTCGCTCCATTTTTCTGACGATCGTCCGCCGTTTATCGGGAGATATCCCTCGTCCTCGGGTCGGCATCCAGTATACAACGTCGTGCCTCAAACTTCAGGCTCTCGTCCCCACGGCGATCCCTTCTCTGTGCCACCGTCCAGCTGCTTGTTGTCCTCAAGAACTCACCATTCCATGAGTCCCAAACTCGAGCTCGCCCATGGTCCATTCGGACGAATGACGAAAGAGACCTTGGACTGAGGCCTAGAATTCGCCACCGTCCTCTCCAACTTGTCGTGGATATCTCGCATGCGCACACCCTGAGGTTTCACAACCCACGAGTGGTGCGTGAGACTCGCGCTACCCAAGTCCACTCTGACGCGGATCATGATCCGTGGGACCGCAGGCTGGCAGATTAGCATCTTGTTGATGGAGAGACTGTCCTCGGTGTTCTCTTGCAACTGTGGATGGTACCGCCAGGGTGCGGTACCTGGTAGGCCGGGGAGAAGGGGGTTGAACAGCACGGTGGTCTTGGTAGTGTTAGCATACAGAAAGAGAACCATGACCAAGCATTGCTTACACTTCCTACCGAGATGGGTTTGAGGAAAAGTGCGTGCTGGATGCGAATCGAGGTCTTCATGGCGGTTTTCCAGACCCGACATACGCGTTGGATGAGAAGAAGGTCTCGGGTAGGTAGAGCGAGTAGAATCTCCTCGAGGAGCTCGACGGTGTGAAAGACCGTCGCAGCCGCGGTAGCCATCTCCTCGTGCGTGGGCTCTATGGTGTTCTGCGCTGCCATGATCAGTGGCGCGTGTTGCAAAGTCGAAGAGTAAAATTCCGGGAAGGGATAACGAAGTGCAAAAGGCGAGCGCAGGTTGTGGACATGGAGCACGGACCTGAAGCATCCCTGACTTCCGTGCTGCGTCTTGGCATTGAGCGAGGTGAATGAAGTCACGTCAGTCTCCGCCTTGAGTTCTTACCCGCTCTCGATAGGAACGCATCGCAATGGTTCCAATTGACCTTTTCGTGGTCTATAGACATGGAAAGATCGCACGTTTTGTTCGTGGACTGTTGGCATATGACAGAGGAGCGTCTCAAGTCTCACGCCGGGTCTCTATGCTACTGAAAGACGCAATCATGTACATGTATACAACCAACCTTCGTGCACCTCTGTGCCGTTCCTCGACTCCCGTGTGACCGTCTTCTTGCGCCGCCGCCTCCAGAGTCCTGACAAGCCTTCAATCTATCCCTCAGCACCTCCAGCTGCTTATTGTCTCCGAGCTATGCCCAGGATACGCGCTCATCGTGTATGATCGGCATGACATAGAACGAAAGATGGGTTTTGGGAGCCAGTACTCGTACTCGCGGTTTTCACTAGGCTGTCGTAAATATCCTGCATCAATACGCCGTTAGGGTTGCTGACACTTCGTTCACGGGACCGCGCGACTTTCGCGCCTTTCTTCTGATAGAAGTATACATGGGCTCTAGCTGCGGTGAGTGTGGGATGCGAGAGTACCATGTTGCCGGATGAAGACTTCATCATCAACTCTTTCTGAGGGGTATATTGAGGGTAAAAACTTCATGTAGAAGAGCAACGTTTGTCGAGACGAGCCGGGCAGCTTGGAAGCAATGGGTTGAAGAGGATGGCAATTTTTCTGCGCTTTATTACCGCTGGAGTGGCGGTCGAATGGGTATTCTGTGAGCACTTCGACGGCAGTGGCACATAACTGCATAGACACCTGAGCTGATTGCCGGTAGGAGCCGTCATGGTTTGAAATTGGTCGAAAGAAGGGTGCATACTGGATGCAACCCGAGTTGCTGATCGTGGCTTTCCATTTCGATGAGACGGCTTGTGCGAGGGGAAAATCCTCGGTAGGAAGTGCGGCCAAGATCTCCTCGAGAAGTTCTGCAGTGGCAAAGAGGGCCGCGGTCACTGCACGCGTGAGATACTTCTTATGGGCTCGCGTGGCTACCATGATCGCGCTGCTGAGGGAGCTGGTTGCAAGTGTGAAGGTTCCGATGGCGAAGCTGGTGGAGAGCGGAGAGGAAAGGAAGCACGCGGGTTCTATAACTGTAGAGCGTGGTCTTGGCATTGCATCAGGTGAGTGAAATTCAGCTTTCCAGGGCAGAAGTGACAAGTGGATGCAGCTCTTAGAGGTGACATCAGATTTTCCTAATTCAAAACAGTCCGCTGTACGCGATGTCGCTCAAGCTGAATCGCTGTGACTATGACAGCGGCACGTAAATACATCGTTGTCTACTCCAAGCGTGAAGTGGCGGCCGCTGTGGCCTGGACATAGAGTCAAACATTGGAAACAGAAGAACAGAAAGGATGCAGGAAGTCGTTCAGGTGAAGGGAAAAGTGGTTTGAGAATATATACTTGTAGCAAGTGAGCTCTTAATGCTAGCTATGCTACGCTATTGAAGCCGAGTAGTGCTTGATGAATCGACTTCGAAATGACGCTGATGCAGATCTCTCATATCTTCCTGCTCATCACCCTTTCGGCGGACAAGCCCGGTGAACTGCACGTAGTATCCATCTGGCACGCCAGAAAGATTGTTAGCATCAGTCACAATTCGTGGACCGACAGGCCTCAGTTGCCAGCGTATGCCCCTTTTCTTGACCGGCCACATTGCACCTTCACGTCCCCAAGACTTCACCTTGACATCCCAGAAGCTATCTGAGAACATCTGGTGCCAATGAAGGAAGTCAGTGTTCCATTGAATGGCGTATGCTGGAAGGACAGTTGGGACGATGACCTCAGGGGCTAGCTGCTTCCCTTGGGTGAAGGCGGCGATTGTGGTGATGAGAGCTTCTTGGTGGGTCTCCTCTACCTCTTGTGCAGTCATTCTCAGCGGGTCGATCAAATCATGGGCTGGCACAACCGTATAGACTGGTAAAGTGGCGAAGGCGTCTGGCCAAGTCGCCAGGACAATCGGCCAAGTAACCTCACTGCGTCGACCATCGGCGTAAATATAGCTTTGATTGTATCTGTAAGCGCCTTTCCCGACGATGATACCCCCAAAGAGCTTGGACTCTACCTCAAATCCTTCTTCGGAAGTTTTAGCAGTCTGCCCTATCAAGAAATGTGGTCTCATCTGGTACTGGTCGCAGCGCAGATTACCTGCTGCGTGGACCAGTTCGTGTACCAGTGAGCATGCGAAATCTATGCAATAGTAGTTGTACCTGACGAGGTCGCTCTTTCGTTCGTAGTAAGAATAGACATATCGTGTATAGCATGCATGGTTGAGAGAAATGGTACTGCACATACCACGCCTGATAGTATTCGAAACCGCATCCTTGTCCGGCACAGCACAACAGGTTGCTGCGACATTACTTGTCGGATCCTGGGTGGTATCGAGTGAGTAATCCACGCTACAAGCCAGAAGCTCAAGCTGTTCCTCGGCCAAGAAAGCCTGCTCTGGGGTTAGTTGTTTCGGTGGCTCAGGGAAACGGTCTACCGGCCGTCCGTCTTTTCCCGTCATGCGGCTCCTGCTCGGCTTGGTACAGAGTATTGTGAAGAACTCTGGCAGTAGGACCTCGAGAAAACGCGAAGCAAGCCGAAGGGCCTGATCAAGATCTTGGCATCTTATAGTGCCGTGGAACCTGGAGGGATGGAAGCAATTATGGATCGGGTTCGTCAACTGAGCGTCGTGAAGACTGAAAAGGATCTCTTTTCTGCAGAAACCGACATCTCGAGCAAAATCGTGCATGGATCGGTACTCTCCTTGAAGGCATGGCGAGCCAGGAAGAACGGCGGAGGCCGGTGTGTATGGGTGGTGGCCAGACATGATCGTTCGATGTCGTTCGGCTTTGGAGGTAACACTGAGTTGTAGAAATCAATTCGATACTGTAGTCCAAAGTGCTCCCAAAGTACAATCAGAAATGGAGACCTGCTCCAAGCTAAGAAATTAGTTATGTTGAGTGAGATGTAGACCATGGCTTCGAGGGTATGGCAGTACAAGTCAGAATCTCACGAGCTACAGAGGATCACCTCAAAGCCAAAGTCGGACAAAGAAGGTATGTTCTGATCATTGTTCAGGAGATCGAAATTAGATTGCACGAATTTCGAGCTCTTTGATGGCATGGCCATTGTACTTCGCCTGCTGACTGGAAGTCGGCTTTCACAGCGCCACGCAGACGAAGCCACATCTCGTATCTCTTCTGTCGCCATAGGAGGCACATGATTGGAAGTTGTCTGCGAATCGGCTTTCAAAATGAGACCTCCGGATGAGCAAAATGTTCCTCAGAACATGCTGCTCATGTTGAGCAGGGAAGATCGTGTTGCATGTCGTAGAAGACTTGTCCTCATGGGTTGATCTATCGTCATGATCGGTGGATGGTACAGCAATGCCATGTCCACTGGAGGGAGCCATAGCAACATGAATGATATTGATCCTCTTGTGACGTGTCGATGGTATGCTGCAGCACACGCGGCGACTCCAGCGTTGAGCGGTCGATGGCATTGTACGACGTGAAGCGGCGGTGGGAACGGGAAAAGAGCAGATGCCGAGCCGAGATCCCTGCTGGCGTTGTTCAAGCGAACGGGACAGTATAACAATACGAGTCTTCGCCGCGCAGCCGCTACGAGCACTATATAGACAGTATATAGCTCATTTTACTCGTCTCGCTGAAACAAATCTAGCGATAGTATACTTACAATGTGTAAAGTTGGCGCTATCGCGCGGTATATAGGTTAAAAAGACGTATCTCGTATAAGTGTCGCGTTACGTCCATGTCCGATCCCCGCGAAAACGTCCCGTCCCTCTATATCTGCTCAGCCGAAAGCTTAGCAAGAAGTTAAGCACTGCACATGGACTTGGCGTATTTTGTTACAGAGACAGCGCAGCCATCATCAATAATCCTGTGATGCTTCCTGCAACTTAGGACTCAAGTCTGTGGCAGCAATTCATGACTGTGCCCTTTCAAAGTGCCTGTGAGCACGATCAAAACTCCAGGTGGCTAGCCCCACAGCACTTCATCATTCCCCGTGGCGGGCCTCAAGCGTCAGATGACGGCAGAGCGGTACCTGCTCTATCAACAGCGGAGTAACAATACTATTCTCGCGTCGATCGTTCATCCCAGCAACAACCAGGATTCCAGCAAATCGGCGAACAGCGCCAGTGCAGCAGCTAAAATCGTGTTGTGACTCCGCTGCTTACAGACGCTGTATATCCGCCAACCCTTTTGCCTGCCAGTGGGATCCGTAAGTCCTACTGGCCGGAGAGTCTGCAAGAGCGTGCTGATTACAGCATCCGTAGCATGGCGCTTCGTAATCAGTGGAGCGACATAGCCTCCACGTCCTCGCAACTTTTGCCAAAACTTTCTTTCCCATCATTCCTATAGTCGCATTATTTACAGGCATTTGTAGCCATTTCACGGAACGTGCGTTTTGCGGTCGTGGAGATGAAGAATCTTCGAGGAGCACGGTTGAGATACGCTCTGGCCTTTACTGGAGCAGCAGCATGGGTGAGATTAGGAGATATCACGACAAGACATTCGTAATACTGACAATTTACAGATGTAAGTGCAAAGGGCAGAAGTCATCGTCTGTCTCGGACATTCTAATACATTCTTCATGCTCGGCACTCGGTGCTGAGTTATTGCCTCGTCTTGGACCATTATGGCTAACGCCCTTCCAGCCTCCAGGGCTACGATCAAGGTGTCATGAATGGGCTCCTGACCCTCCCGTCTTTCTATAACCAGTTCCCCGCCATCAACACTTCCACAGCCGAGCTCGAAGACCGGAATTCCACGCTCCAAGGAACCGCAGTCGCTCTCTACGAAGTCGGAGCAGCTTTTGGTGCTCTCGCCTGCTTCTTCCTCGGTGACCGCTACGGGCGCAAATGGACGACGTTTGGCGGTGCTGTGGTCGTGCTTATCGGAGTCGCCTTGCAGACAACCAGTTTTGAGCTCGCCCAGCTTATCGTGGCCCGCATCGTCACCGGCCTTGGAGTTGGTAGTTTCACTGCAACCATTCCTACCTGGGTTGGTGAGAGCTCTGAGGCGCATCAAAGAGGAAGTCTCGTCATGATGGAAGGTAGTGCTGCCATCTTCGGTGTCATGTTTGTGAACTGGCTTGAGTTTGGATTCTACTTCATCCGGCAGAATGAGGTGGCGTGGCGATTTGTAAGTCCCCAGCCCACTGCCTCGATCTCTGCTAACACAACGTAGCCCATTGCGTTCCAAGCGATCTTCCCCATCCTGGTAATGATCATGGTCCCGATGCTCGAGGAATCTCCGCGGTGGCTCGTATCCAAAGACCGCCAAGAAGAAGCAGCTGTAGTGCTCGGCAAACTCGAAGACGCGCCAGCCGACTCTCCAGCAGTGACCGAACGCATGCAAATCGTCAAGGCCTCCATCGAGCTCGACGGCCAGGGACACTCCTCGAATCCCTTCGCTCGCACACCAAATCGGCATCTAAACCGGACGCTCATTGCCATAGTCGTCAACATCCTCGCCCAGATGTCCGGCGTGAACGTCATAACTTTCTATTCCAACACCATATTCCAGCGCGACCTAGGCTACACGCCCGTGCTTTCTCGAATCATCACCAGCTGCATGCAGACTTGGCAATTTCTGATGGCCACTAGCGCCATCTTCCTGATCGACCGCTTTGGGCGAAGGAAACTCTTGATCACTGGAGCCTTTCTGATGTGCATCGCCAACGCCGGTCTCACTGGCCTCCAGTCACATGCCGATAACGCCAAAGCTGCAGGGTGCTCCCTGATCTTCTATTTCCTGGCACTGGCCGCATTTCCCATCGGTCTCTTCCTCATACCGTTCATGTACAGCTCGGAGATCGCGCCACTTCGCATTCGCTCCAAGGTTACAGCAATGTCCGGATGCTCCAATTGGCTGTTCAATTTCCTCGTCGCGGAAGTTACGCCCATAGCGTTCGACAACATTCACTGGAGGTACTATCTGGTCTATGTCTGTACGAATCTATTATCTGTGGTGACATTCTACCTGCTTTTGCCGGAGACCAAGAATAGGACGTTGGAAGATATTGATGGGTTCTTCTTGGGATCGAAGAATGCGCTACAGCCGCCGAAGATTGCGAAGACGATGCCAGATGGTGCGGCTGGGGAGCGGGTTATACGAGAAAAGATTGGAGAGGATGATGAGAAGATCGAGAAGTCTTAGAGATCTGATTGTGGTAGAGTGTTAGAGGACTACGAACGTCACCAGAGACCATATCGGCAACTTGGGGTGAGATAACCTGAAACTGCATACTTGTCGCTACCTCTGTCATCCACTCTGTTGCACTGTGGTACCAAACGAATGCCCTTCCACCGTTCTAGTGTTTGAGTTGCCACTTCCATCATTATTCACAAGTCCATGTCCCACGACTTGAGGTCGTCCGAGTTTTCCTTCAACATTGTGTTGGCGTACTCGTTGATGCTGTCCAGATCCGCGTCCTCTGCAAACGCCTTCTGTCCGATCTTAAGCCAAGTCCTCACGACTTTGAGCGCAAGCACGAAGTCCCACTCGCGCTTGGACAACACCCAGCACCGCATCATACCAACCATCGCGCCCTCAAGAGGTTCCAAGAGCAGTACCGGGATCGCGAGTGAGCTGGACATCGTCGCCCGATCTTCAGCGTACAGTGCCCGTTGGGGACTTCAGCTTCGTCCCAAGCTTAGCCTGTGGATACGGTACCAGAGAATGTGCTCTTTGCCTCGAAGATACCTTTGCCTCGCTATAGATCTGGTTACAGGCTCGAAGCAGCGCAGTGTTCGCGCTGCTGTCCTTCATCCGGTAGTGGGTGAGAGAATCTTCGTAGACTCGGGTGCGCATCTTCGCAGGAAGATCGAGAAATCTGAAAGGCCCGGGGGTAGCCGTCGGCGGTGACTGAGGTGCTTGCGCGGTCTTGTTGGAGCCAGCCGTGTTGTCAATGCGCGAGGTTGTGGTTGGAGACAGTGAGGGTGTCTATGTGGTATCTGGCATCGGTGGCGGCTGTAGCGTGATCGACTCGTCGAAGTGCCGATTGGAAAGCACGACCAAATCTGAAACGTGATCCGCTGCATTTCAGCACCGATCACATGCACTTCTCGGTCGCGCCCTCACTTGTTGCCACATGAAGGGCCAAAGAGTAACGTCTCATCCATTCTATCACGAGCTGGCCGCTCCACGCGCATCATTATCCATGGTATCTACTAACTAAGGTCATGCCATGCGATACCATCCGACCCATTGCCACTGTGAAACGCCTCGCTAAAAGCACAACCCATCATTATCCAGTCTCAACATCAAGCTCGATGAGCATGCTCACGAAGTAGATCGTCCCCACTAAGTCCGACCCCTCATAACCATACTCCCGAGACTGATCTGCCGTCCGTGTCCGCCATCACTACTCTTCCCCTGATCAGGCGGCGGCGGCGGCTGCTGACCCGCCATTGCAGCCTCGACCCGCGCAAAAGCAGCAATTGATTCCGCCTCCACCTCCTTCTCGACAAAAGTCCAGTTCTCTTCCGTCTCATCCTCGCCTGTGCTCTGGCTGGTGATGCTGCCCTGCCGGCCGCCCTTCTTGATCAGGCTCTTGGCATAGTCCATGTTACGATAGATCGTGTCAATCGCAGTCTTGACTCCATCCTCAGCTCGGATCTGCTCTCCGATACTGGCAGCTTTGCCGCGCATCCGTGCATCGTGCGTCGCGATCCATAGTGCTTTGCCGAGCTGATTTGCTGTCACTTTCTTGAGATTCATGCCGACTCCAAGATCCTCAACCCTAGTCGCAAAGAAGAACTGATCACCAAAGAAGGGCTTGACGATGGTCGGAACTCCAGCGCGAAGACTCGCGCCTGTGGTACCAGCACCGCCATGGTGCACCACTGCATCAACCTGCTTGAAGAGCCAATCGTGGGGAGCGGACCGGATCTGGTGAATGCAGTCCGGAATCTCGATTGGCGGGAGTGCCTTTTGCGCTTCGGTCTCGAAACGGTCGGACCACCCCTTGGAGAGAATGCAGCGCACGTCAGCTTTGATGACGGCGTCGATGATCTGTTGCTCTAGAAGTCGAGAGTCGGAGACTGTGACGGAGCCGAAGCCGATGTAAACGATTTTCTGGCCGTCTTCCCTTGCTTTGTTGATGAAGTTTGCCAGGTCTTCTGGTGGTTGCCAATCGTCACCTTCGTCTAGAAACCAGTATCCAGTGACTTTGATCCAGTCGCTGAAATCAAGTGGCGGCACAACCACACTCGGTGAGAAGTTGTACATAAAAGGCACCTTGTTCTGCTGAAGCCTATCCATGCTTGTCGGACCTATTCCCAGCATCTTGCCTCGCCAGCGATTGATTTGTCCCGAGATCAGCGCCCAAAACATATTATCGAAGAAGGTATATGACATGTAGTTGTAACCACCACCCATCTTGCGATGAGGAATCGCGAAAGCATGTGGGTATGCGCGAGTCCGAGTCCAAGGCATAGTGAAGGCGCGGAAGTATGGTATTTCCAATGCTTCCGCAATGTGAATTCCACACATAGCTGACGGGCTTTCGATGAGCATTTCCGAGCCCTTGCAAGCTTCCCAAGCAGACTTCAGCAGGTTGTCGAGCCAGGGTCGGAACGTAGAGTTCGCTTCGTACACAAATGACGGCGTGAACAGGCCTTTATCGACACACATACGCATGAGCTCAGCAGGATCTCCACCTACTTCCGCAAACTCGATACCATGGCGCTCTATCCATGGCTTGAACTCTTTGTGGGTAGCGATTCTTGGCTTGTGCCCTTCTGCAAGAAGCCCTTTGCAAAGCGCAATATACGGCTGAACATCACCTCTCGAGCCAATAGTCAGGCAGGTAATCTTCATAGGCTCCTTCGGCTTGAACTCTAGCATGGATGCGCTAGGATCGTTGAACAAGATAGTAGGTGCATCGCGCTCACTCAAACTACGTGTCAACTGCAAGTCGTGGTCAGCACTTCCATCCTTCCGAACGGCTTGAAGCAGTTCGTTCTCGGCAGCGGCATCTTCGGCTTCCTGTAGCTCCTCTTCAGTCAGTATCATGGAAAGAGCAGCATCCTGCACTTCTTCCAGGTTTCGCAGCACAGTAACAGCGGCATCGTCCCTTAGTCCAACAGAAGGAAAGTCAAAGAAGAGCTCCTCGTAACCTTTGATGACCAGGACCATTCCAGGGTAACCCCAGCGGAAACCTCGTTGCTTCTGCACGTTGATGATGTCTTTATATGGTATCACGATCTTCGTCTTGATGCCATACCACAAGCTGCGGAAGCAGAAGCGACGAGTGCCCATGTAGATCTTGCCATATACCGGGATCGTCTTGTGCAGCCAGGCGTAGAACGTGGAAACCAGCTTTTCGGAGATCGGCAAGCCGAAGTGTGCTTGGAAGCGGCGCTCATGTTCGGCAACATTTACTTCCTGCTCGGGATCTTGAATGCTATCGTCAGGCGCGAGACCTTCAACTTCTTTGTAATGCCTCTTGCCGCCAGCAATGGCATCGGACCAGTTTGAGAGAGTCGTCTTAGGACTACTGCTAAGGTACGACCCCATGCGCTTGCTAGAAGATCGCACAATGCCTGCCACAGTCATAGCATGCTGCAAAGGTGTGGATATGCCACGAACTAGCCGCCCAGGAGCGGGTGCATCTGTGGGTTGAAGTTTCTCTGCCTCCAAGGTACGTCCTGACCCGTCGCTTTCAGTACGCTTGAAGTCTGGTCGCTGTGCCAACGACTGGTCTGTCTGCTGTCGCGGTGGTGGCTGGACACGCACGCGCTCTGCACTTGACTCTCGAGACGAGTACTGCGATTCTCTGCGAAGTCCCTCAACTGTTAAACCAGATACCGTCCGCCGTGGCTGAGGCATGCGGAGTGTAGGTCCGCGGAATACGCCATCGTCTGCTAACATTGTGCTCGCCGTCATATCGGCCTCCATCGTCTCCTCGTCCACAGAAGAATCAGTCGGCTGCTCCGACGACGTGACGAAGCTCTCGGTCGACTCGTCGATTTCAGGCGACAGTGGGGACTTCGATGCGCTGCGCACGCCGTACGTGCCTCGACTCTCTGCACTAATGCTTCTCCTGCCTCTGTCGAAGCTGGGGCGTCTGGTGCCATCAAGACTAGGTCTCGTCATGTCGGCGCTTGGTCTCCTCCCTTCATTGCTGATTCTTGGGCTGCTCCGTCCTGACAGAGGCGATAGTGTTGACCGGACTGGCTCCTGTATTGGTCGCGGCGATGTTCTGGCATTAGATGACTGGCCGAGCGTTGGTGGTGAGCGCACTTTCGTAAGCGGGCTCATGCTGTTGTCCTCAGCCAGTGCTTTCTTGGCATCATTACCTTCGGTCAGAATAGTCAACATATTTAGCGCCTCCTCACCAAGGCTGAAGAAGGTAAAGAAGTACTCGTCTGTGGCGAAGGTCTCATCATCTGCGATGACAGTGATCTTGATGGTCTCGGCGAAGTCGACCATGCTCGCCTCCTCGACGTCAACCACGTTCTCGATGGGCAACGATATCTTGACTGCATCGCCATCGTTATGACTCCTGAAGATGACTTTTTGCAGTTGCTTGACCCACTCACTGGCTGATTCGGCAGTATCAGCTTTGTAGAGGTACACTCTGTCATGTGTGGTGATGGTAAACTCAGTGTAGTCCTTGCCAGCTCCGCCAGTGACTTCGGCAGTAATGGCGTACCGCAAGTCAACAACTCCAAGCGGTGAGTATGGTTCTGCGGAGCTCTTGTAGTACGAGAAGACGTCGCCCTTCAACACAAACCAGTATCGTTGGTATCGGTAGCTATGCTTTCCTTGCTTCCCCAGATGTCCTGTCTTGGCTATGGCGTTTGTTCTCTTTTGCAGATAGCTGTAGAAGCAGACATGCTTCTGAGTGATGTACATGTAACCTTGCAGCAAGACATTTTGCAAGTACCAGCAAGGATATTCTGAGACGACCTCCTCAGGCTCTGGGAACTGAAATATGTTGGCAATCACCTGCGGTAGTGTCTTGGGTGTCCTGCCTTTGCTTGCATCTTCAGACTTGCCCTCCTTGCTCTTCCGCCCCTCCAACGACCCCCTGGATGAGTCCATGTCCGCCCTTGCCATCGCTTGGAGTTTGCGATCCAGTATCGGTGCATCTGACCTCACTGGAGTCGGTCGTGTGTCCTCAACCTTTTCGTCCTTCCGTGGAGGTAGAAACTGTGACTGTGACATTAGATCTGGCGCAGTCGAATCTGCTCTTTCTCTGATTGGCTTAAGGAAGCTCCGCAGCAGCTTGTCCTCACTGAGCTTCCTACGGTGTCTCTTCTCCGCGCCCTTCTCTTTCTTGCTGTCACTGCTCTTCTTGCGTTCGTCCTGCTTGGGTGTTGATCTGCCGCTTCCACTGGGGCTTGACCGGGCAGTGTCCTCACTCCTCTTGCGCTTGAGGTCCTCATCGCCGCCTTCACTCTCGCTGCCACTCTCTTGCTGGAATCGAAAATTTGCTTTGCTCTGTGTTGCAGCTAGCACGCCATACATGCTCTGTTGGGCGAACATGGCTCCATCTTGTCCCGCCACACCAGTTCCATCGTCCACATCCTCCTCATCGTCACTCTTGAATCGATCAGGCAAGTCCATAGCAGCTCTCAATGGTCCACCACTTCGCTCCCGACTCGGTACTTTAGCTAGCTTGATGCTGCCGAAGCGTGTCTTGAAAGCGCCGGAGCTGCGTCGCCGATCAGGCAGGATGGAAGATTGCGAAGCCATGTCTGACTGAGTCTGTATGCAAGTGAAGCAAATGTGAGGACGCAGCAAACACGTGAACAACAGTCTCACACGTGCTATAGTCACCGGCCGGACCTGCTCACTGCTGTTGGACGGGACTGCTTGTCTGCTTGCTTGCCCGTAGATTGTCCCCAAGCGTGCTGTTGTTTCTCTGCGCTGTCGACAAGCACTATGCAGCTCTCTCTATTCTCTGTACTCGGTCCTCAAGCTTAAGCGAAGCTGCCACTGCAGGGCGGCGCTGTTGCTGCACTCCACCGCCGTTGTTACTGCTGCTGCCTCGAGTCGCCAGCTACATCTTTACCTAAGAAGTCCATCAGGCTACCATTCTCGCTGCCTGATGACTATGTATGAAGTGAAGTGAATGCGAGATGCACCATGATGGATCGCGCTGAAAGTCGAGGTGCACGGTAATCATGTCATTGTCAAGGTCGATCCCGAAGGTAGATCGTCGGTAGTCAGCCGCCCAGGGTCTTGAGCATGTGATAGATCCAGCGGGACGTTACCCGTACATAGTGACGAGGAAACGCGAAGCGCGGCATGATGTACAACATGCAGTCAATCATGAGAGAGCGATACTGAAATGTCCATCTATTCATAACGCGATCAGACTTCAGATACAGAGATGCTACGATATGAGAATGCTACCGCCGCTCGTCATGCGGAGCTCCGACCCAGAAGGTACAGATACATGCAATCTAAGCCGCAGCGAAGCCATACATGTGACCACTCAAGATCCTCACCAGGCACTTGATTCCACCTGAACCTTGCCAGTATGCTGTTGTACACTGTGCCATTGTTCATACAGACACGATCGCTCACTTGGCCTTAGCGAGACCAACCGCGTTGTTCTCAAGGTCGTAGACGGAGTAGTACTTTCGGAGGAAAGCATCTCCCAAGATGGCGAGCGGACCGGCTGGCTCTGGGATGTCGAAGCCCATGAAGGCGCTGATGCAGCTGCCCTGAACCTCGAGGATGTAGTCGTACGCATCGATGGTGAAGTTGTGGCCGGTCAGTGTGAAGGTCAGGTCTGGCAGCGAGTCCCGCTTGCTGCACTCGACAGTGTACTGGCCGTTGTAGCCCTTCTTCGCGCCGATCTCCTTGTTCAAGAGCTCAGCAAGAGTCGATGGGAGGGCAAGGAGCGAAGTGCCAGTGTCGAGGATAGCACCAGTGGAGTCGATCTCAGCGGTCTGGTCACCGAAGGTGATGGCGTCAAGGTCGACCTCCCAGTATGCCTTGCGGCGGAGAGGGATCTTGGTGATCTCACCAGTGTAGTGATTCTTGTTCACGCCACCGAAGATGGCCTCGGACTCATCGCCCTTGTTGGTGTCGCTGAGGTAGAAAGCAAACACCTTCTCATCGAGCAGACCTTGGTCGATCATGTTGTAGAATGGTGGTGGGATGCCATTGACCGAGATAGTGTCATATCCAAGACCCAGGATACCATCGAAGCGGCCGAATGCGAACGCAAGGCCTGGCTCGGATGTCGCCTCGGCGAAGAGCTGGTCCTCGATCTTCAAGTCGCCGATCTGAACGGTATCCTTGCTGATGTATCCCTCAAGGCTACCGGAGCCGTACCTGATAGCAAAGTCCGAGCCGTTCTTCTTGTATGTGCTCGACTCACTGTGGTCGTACTTGGAGTGCAAGTAGCAGGCGATCGAGCCGCAGTCTTGACTAGGCACCCACAAGTTGGAGCTGCCTGTGTCCAAAACCACCTTAAACTCTTGTGGTGGCGTACCGATGGCGATCTCGCTGAAATATTGGGCGTTGAGGAAGTTGTCGACGGCGACCGGGTGGCCCTTCTCGGCGTGGACGGAGGTCTCCTTGAACATCTCGCCCATGCGGCTCTGTGGGCGGAGGCCCATGTACTTCTGACCAAGGCGTTGGACATGGTCCTCAATGTTGACACCCTCCTGAGCGCGATGTCAGTGGCGCTACCAAGCGATGCGGTGCGATGGATGGCTTACGAGCTGCTCCGACAAGGGCACCTTCTTGAGCCTGGTGGTAGCTTGTCAGTGTGATGCTCTCCCCGCCACCTGCTGCGTGACGTACTTCATCTTGTGGACGCCTGCCGAAGCAGTGCCAGCGGCCGAAGCCAGGGCAAACAATGCGCTGCCCTTCATGATGCTGATGGAATGAGGGCGTGATGATTTGGGGTTGGTGGATGATGAGATGTTGGGAGTGAAAGAGAGGCAGCTCTGCGGTAGGAGCTTGTGTTGCTATGGTGCCAGGATCAGGATCGGAGGCGCAGGCGGCAGGCACCGACGATGACGTGAATGGGATAGTTCTAGTTCTAGCCGCTCACGCGTGAAACGTCTTACAAGCCACAGATCAAGGCTCGAGGAGGAAGGAACACGACGCCTTCGGGAATAGCAGCACAAGTGTGGTATTGCTCATTTCGACAGTCGCTCCAGTCTATGGTAGTCATTAGTCCCTTTCACGCTCGTGTTTGCATGAACAGCAGATGCGATTCGGATGGTATATCCAGTGCAAACATCCATTATAATAATGCAAACGGCTTGCGCTAGCTTACTTTTGAAGCAACCAATAGCACAGCCCGACGACTATGGGCGGTAGGTCTACTAGCTGAGGCAAATGTTTGTGGTCGTCATTACCTGGCGATTGTGATCATTTCAACAGCCAGTCTCAACCTCACAGCAGACATGTTGCTCGTCCGCGAAGTGGCTAGCCGTTCCCAGCTTGCCAGACCGGATAGCAAGTGAATCTGTCGATGCCCAGAAACGATAAGATAGCCAGAACACAGGATGGCTGCTCTTATTCGCGTCACGCGTGCACACAACCCAATGCTGACGAGGCACCATGTTCTCCATGGGTCCCCCAAACACGTCAGATCGTTCATGGGACTCGGAGAGATTGCCGGTGTTGTCGGAAACCCAGCAGAGACGTGGAGGCAGCTCAATGAATCTAGAGACATGCTCCGGAAGGCGAAAGAGGACCATGAGCTGACCCCAGGAGGCGAAAAACATTCCACGCAAACATACCTTCTCAAAGCTGCCCGGGTTTCATGGCAGAAGAAATGAACAGGCACTACTAAGACGCATTCTATCGAACGACCCACGGCTCAGTGTTGTCTTTGGAGCAACATCCGTCGGCAAGACTGCACTCTTGCGTGAGGTTCTCGCCACTGACGACTTCTATGTGATCAAATTCGATCTTCGTATAAGTGGATTTGCTGATCTCAGGACTCTGTATCTGACGCTCTGTGAGCAGTTCGAGCGTTTCTTTGAACAGATGCATCATGCAGAAATGGACAAGAGCAAGCTGACCTTCAAACATTTGGGCTTAGAACTTACCGAGAAGGAGAATAGCGAAAAAGGCTACACAGTCACTGTGGCAGATCTCGCAAGTTTGATGGAGTCGCTACAGAGCTGTCTGCTAAGGTACTGGGAGTACGATCCCAAGACTAAAGATGGAGAACCGCAGGCAGAGCGGTCTCATCTAGATCACCCTGCAGAGCGGAGAGCTGACACGAAAGCGGAACAGAAGCAGGGCGAGGCAACGAAAGAAGAACCTATCTTCAGAAAGAAGCCCGTGGTGTTCCTGCTTGACGAAGCCCACAAACTACCTGCACTGGTCGATGATCCCCGAACCCTGAAGGTGTTTCTCGACACTTTGCTCGTCGTCACAAAGCACGAAAGGCTGTGCCATGTTATCCTCTGCACCAGCGACTCCTTCTTCCAACACTTTCTGAGACAGATGGACGTCGGGCACCATGCCCAGCTAATGACCATCGGCGACTGCACCAAGGAAGAGACACTGCTCTACTTCCTAGACCAGATGCTGCCATCGGTACCACAGGACCTGGCAGGCAAGCTTGAGTTCGAGCACATCTACGAAGTATTTGGTGGCAAGCTCAGCCACATCAACGATTACATCGCTTCTTGGGCGAACAGTGGCGGCACTTTGACACCCGAGACCTCGGCCATCTTCGTCCACGCTTATACGCTCTTGCAATTCCACCTCACCCGCGCCGACTTTCAGACCTTCCCACCTCTGTCGACGGCGACTGTGGGGACCAGCACTGAAGACGACAGGCAGAAGTTCTCTCCAGACGATCTGCTGTATGTCATGAAGCAGATGGTCAAGGATCCATTTTCCTTACCCTACTTCAAGCTGTGCAGAGAGATTGGCACTGCTCAGGTGGACAGCATGATCAAAACCAGGATCCTGGAACTGCGGTGGATCAGGAGCGTGACTAATGAGCATGACGGATCGCCCGAGCACGTTTGGAGCAAGGACGGTATCGAGCGGCCAGTCGTGATGCCTATGACGAAAGTTATTAGGAGGGCGATGTCTGTTATATTGAAGGAGGAAGGACATATGGAATGAGGCAGCATTGCAGCCAGATAATTTTCTACTTCCCACCAGGGACTGGCGACCTCGTGCTCACGCTTCCCCAGCTTTGAAGGTAATCCTCATTTAAGGCAAGCTGTGGTAAGCACATCGTTGCTGCAACGGAATGGCTGGCTTACGCTGATAGAGTTCGGGTTGCCGATGACTGAGACACGGCCCGAGATGGCAGCACCGAGCATATATCCTTGTGGACACGTCGTTGCGATTGCAAAGTTGCCAACCAAATTCGGGACTCTGTAATTTCAGGGCTACACAATGATCATGCTCCAGCCTGCGATGGTCGCCAGGCCACGGACTACCAGACAGCGGCTTAAAGATATGGTGACTACACGCAATATCCAAAAAGAGACTGTCTCATGGCAACCACAACCCGATTCTCCTCTGTTGAGTCTACCTGGTGAGCTGCGGAATGAGATCTATGGGTTATTGCTTATCACCGACACCGCGAAAGAACTCAACGAGGCGGCAAGGCCTCCAATTGTCGCTGTCTGTCGCCAGACGCGCCAGGAAGCGACACAGATCTTCCTCAAGAAGAACAAATTCATCTGGAAGCTTGATCTGAAAGCAGACTGGACGTTAAGATCTCCCGCACGCCACAGCCTACCGAGATGGCTGTGGCACGCAGCAACAGCAGAGGTTCCTGCCTACTTTGGTGAACTAGTCATTTGGCTCGTCGCACCCCCCAAGAGCCGCGCTTTCGACTATCTGGCAAGACTTTCGCCAACACCCGAACAAGTCAGATCTTGCCAGGGAGTCTACTACAAGTTCAACTACGTCTATTGCACCACCGCACAAGCCAACTTCTGCACACGACGTAACCACACATGCAACCGCGACTGTGGGGGCAAGCTCTACATGGTCAAGGGAAATTGGGGCCAGAGTTTTAACGATGCTTTCACCGGATTGAAACAGCTGAAGCTGCCGGAATTGGGGATCGCGGACATGATGGCGTTGGGGAAGGATATGACCGATCGCTTCATGTCGACGAAGCAAAAGTGGATGGTGAGATTGCCGATTTGCCGGAAACTCGTTTGGAAGAGGGTGTATGCGCCTGCCAGCCGCAGCGAGATGGGGAATCCTGTTGGTGGGATGAAGGACTTCTTGAATGATCGGACAGGAAAGACATCTTGAATTTGGTTTGAAATTTTCGACAAGAAGCTTTTCTCCATGCAGGCAAGACATCTTCACGCCGCCGGACCTAAGGCAGTAGCAAACTCGATGATGTGGCGCGGCTGTGATACCGGTAGATCATAGTAGCCTTGCCTGTGCCGTCCCAACCCAGTCACGCAAACCTTTCAACAAAATTCTACAAAATTGACACTCAAGAGATCCGCAGTTGACTGCAACCGCTGCTCGATGAATGAGCTGAGAAGACTAATCAAAGAACGCACCGGCACTGACCCGCTGAAGAGCAAGGTGAAGAAGACCAGAAGGCAGTGTAGGAAGAGATGGACCGCCAAACTGAGACGACTGGGTCGGGGGACATCTTTCCGGTTCCTGAATCTGCCACCCGAGGTTCAACATAACGTCTACGAGTCCGCTTTGACTCCTGACCGCAAGAAAGGGTCTGTATGGGAAGCGTTGTGGAAGAATTCGGCGCTGAAAGTGTTGATCGAGCAGTAGACAGGCAGAGCTTCGAAGCAGGTCTGGCGATTCACGCCGAGGAGTGAAAGGCGTAGTGTAGCAGGTCTGACGATCCTGTGGTGCTCAGGTCCCCATTCCCAGCGCTGCACTTCAACGAATTCCTCGGATTGGTGGAGAGGACTGAGCGAGAAGTCTTGCTTCAGTGCTAGCTCGTAGATGAGGAGGCGGATCTCGGCTGGCAGCTCGAGGAGCGGTGAGCGCATGTTGATGTTGGGAGCACCGCTTTTGCTATCTGCGCGTCAGTCGGTTGCAGCAGCCTCGACAACTAGGGCGACCGAGCTCATGGTCAAGAAGGCATCTTGAAGCTTAGGTTTGGCGCCCTCGAAAACCTGCGGGACTATGGCCGTAACATCGGTCTCGGAGGTCTCGCGGTCGTCGGTTGTAGTCCTTTTGGTAGGTGCATCGAGGCAGTTAGAACAATGCACCATTAGATTCAGTCCGAAAGAAACAATTATCGCGGAGCCGCAAGTAACGCACAGACCACGCCCACGCTCCGCGGTCTGCGATCTCCTGATTAACCACAAGACTCGATAGTCTTGTCCTTTACTGTGATTCTTGATCAAGCGCTCTTAACGTGCTACTCACTCAGAGAGTACCACACCAGAACGCTGTCTTTCAGTGCTGTCCTTCCAGGTTGCAGGCTAGAGAAGCCAACGAGGATCCCACGAATCGCACCCTTTCTGCCGCATCAGAGTCAATAGGTGGAGGTCCTTGAATGTGATGCGAGGGTACTCCTTAGCGGGAGATCCTTAGCGGATGTAGCCATTATGATTGGACTGCGTCAGATCTGTAGAGGGAAGTAATAAAGTGTGACGGTATGTGGCTGTATTGAGGTGATCTTCTTGGTCTGTCTCGGCATCGAGGCCAAGTCTATACTGAGCCCACCAGATGTACCCGATGCACGCCCACAAGACGCGAGACGTGTTTTCTGGGATACGGCTCCCAAAGGCTAAACAAGTCCCTACGTGCATATGACAAAGGATGAGCATGTGTCGATCCCGGGGAGGTACTAAAGCTCTCATGCTTTTACGAGCACTCATATATATGATCTATCACTAAAATACAAAAAAGTAAAGCTGAACGACTGGTTCGTTCGGGGTATCTTGCTCGTGAAAGCACATTCATCACGCCAAAAAAAGCTCCAACGCCTACGCTGCTCCTCGCGCAATCATGTGCCTTCATAAAGCGTCCAGTTCCCATTAGCGCTAGGTCCATACCGACCAGGATTCGGCGAAGGGTGCATCACGCTGGGAGCATCAAGGTCGAAAGGGTCACTTCTCCTCGAATGCCTCGTGCTGTCCGTGGAAGTGGAATAGGGTCGGTTCCGCTGTACGGCAGCCGTAGCGGACTTTGACCGGAAGGGGTGTAGTAGATGACTGCCGAGATGGCTGATAGTCCGGCTTGCTGATCCTTTAGCATTCTGCAACGTCGCGAGACTAGGTCTTTTGAGGCCATTGTGTGGTTGAGTGGCCAAGTTATCATCACCTAGCTGCCTGCCCTCTTCTCCAGGCGGTGTAAGGAAAGGGTCGTCGACTGGATACTGCTGCACAATCGCCACGGAAGTCATTGAGGGGTATGATCGAAATGACGGTGTTTGGTCATACGATGCAACGCAGTCGCGTGATAGAGCCGGGTCGACAACCGTGATTGTGGGCGGCATCTGCGAGCTTGAAAGTGGATGCATACTATGCTGCTGCTGCTTTTGACCACTATTCGGTCTCGATGTGCCAAACACGAATCCGCTCAAGCCAGATCGTTGCTTCTTCAGAAAGCTACTCGTAGAGTCTGATAGCAGTCTTGCCGGCGACGCTGGCCGTGATAGATCCGGATTGACTACGCGAAGCTGGCCAGGTAGCACTGACTCTCTATAACCCTCTCCCGACCCTGGAGCATAAGGTCGCACCCAATGCTTCGTGTTCATTCGAATAATGCGGTGCTCCTCATCCACCATTACCGTCACCATGCTCCTCGGTCTGTCTGGAGTCGGTTTAGGTGATCCTTTGCCAACCGCTGCCACTATTCCGCCGGTCCATTTCCGTACCAGCGTTGGTCGTCGCATTGCTTTTTCGCTTGACCAATCTCCAAAGTCTTTCGACTCTATTCGTCTTCGCCGCCGCCGCAGGAACAAACAGACCACGATCCCGATGAGTAGAAGTCCTGCAATTGAAGCTGAAAGCCCGCCAACGATTGCTTTCTTTTGAGCGGAGTGTCCTGGTCCTGCTTCTGCTCCGATCATCGATTCTGTCGTTGAGTTCGCTGCGCCGGTCGGGAGAGTCCCGGATGAAGTGGCGGAAGGTGGCAAGTTGGTTTGAGCGGCGCTTGTATCCACTGGCGATGTGGGAGCCTGTGAACTCGTGTGTGTTGCGCCTGATGCTGCAATCGTCGAACTCCATGGTTGCCATGTTGCATGTGAAGAAGACAGCACGGGTCCGGAAGCTGACAACAAAGCCGATGTTGAGGTTGGAGTCTCATTCCCTTCGGCTCCGGTCGAGACCAGAATCGGGGGCGTTATAAATGTTGTGGATAAGATTGTGGTGGTCATGGTTACGGTTAACGTTGTCGGGGTTTGTGCCGTATTCGCCACGCTGTTGGTGGATGTGGAGTCCACTCGCGTCGTAGCCGATATCGTGCTCGAGCGCGTGGCAGTGGGTTGGTGCTCTGCAAAAGCCGCAGTCATCGCAGACCAGAAGTCATCCCAAAGATCCAGATCATCTCGGCCAAGACCCTGCCGCTTCTTCGTCCTGGTCGACTTCATCGATTTCTTTTGTGTCCCAGCCCTGCTTAGACTTCACAACCCAATAGAACTACTATGATCCAGATTCCTCCTCGGCTGCAACGTATAGTCACCCGGCACCAAATATACAGCAAAATCTGAGAAAGACGTGAAGAAGGAAGAAGTCCAAAACACTTGATGCGCGATGCAGGCACAAGCGCGTGAAGACACCGCATGCGGCTCCCATGCTGTCGAACACGGCGCGAAAGCTACCATGAGACGCAGCGATGCACGCATACCAGACGTTTTGATTTTGCGCAGTCAATAGGGAAGACTCGCATGCTGGGCCACGGCACGGGAGTATCACTGCGTCGTGCATGGCTGCAGGGATCAGACAACGGTTGGTCGACAGCGCCTCCTGGTGTGTTTGGAGTCAGTCAAGGCGGCGGCTGGGCCATCCTGTGATGCTTTGCCAACGTCCATCGACATGACCCGTTTGTCGCGTGTCTGTGTTTGCGATCACCACCGTGATTAGGTTTCTTACATCGCGTTTGCCGATGCAGTGCTTGCGAGACGTGATATTGATTGATTATACGTGAGTGATGGCGTTGATGTGAAGACAGAAGCAGCAATGCTCGTCGTGCACAAGGTTCCCGTCGGCGGGACTTGGTGCGGGCCGGCGCACGAGGTGTCTTCGCTCATCTGCAGAAGGCAGGAGCAGCCATGTCCAATCGTTCTCCTATATCATGCCCAATCTATGCCTTTAGTAGACAATTATAGAACAGGACCAAGTCCTCTTATGCTGGATGTGGACAAGATGTTCCCAATTCAGCGACCTGTAAGCCATCAAAGCAACACTTCGTCTACGACTGAATCGCGCTCAGCAGTCCACATGGTAACAACATGGAAAGGTCTGAAGGTGCTTTGCAATGGTGCTAGTGGCAGCGCAATGACTCTCGTCTTCTGGACTAGAGATCATCCGGATTAAAGGGCTCCACCACAGTCCCTCGCCTACTCGGTGCTGCATGTCCCCATTCCTCCCTAGCCTTCCGCTCTCGCTCCTCACGTTCAATCCGCTCCTGCTCCTCCTTCTCCTTCCTCTCTGTGTCTAGCCTTGCCTGCTCCTCCTGACTAAGGACGCTTGCCGGGTCTTTACCCTGCTCAATCATGTACTGTATCCTGCCCAGTGCTCCACGCTTCATCGCGTCAGGATTTGGCCAAGGGTCGAACTGCAAGTTCAAGGGTCGTAGCCACTCCTTGTCTGCCTGCGCCATCTGTCCGATGCCCTTCTCGCGAGCTTCTGCCCTGATGTACGCTGGGTTCTCCGCATCCTGTGTGACACCGTGTGGAGATGTGGCCATGCCGTTCGTAGTTTCAGCTTCTGTGTTGTCTTTCTTTTCCTCTGGCATGGGTACCAACGACCTGCCGATTGTAGGAGGCACTGTGGTCGGCGCAATGAACTTCCCGTAGGCCAGGAGCTCGTCCACTCTGACTTCGCGTCGGGGCTCCGTAGTCTCGCTGGTAGGTATTGACTGAATCTCTTTGCGCGTATCCGCGAGTTGGCGAATCGTGTTCTTGATTGTCTCATCGAGCGAATCTGCGGTTTTGCGGAGCTCTTGGATGCGCTGGTAGTTCTGCTGGTGCTTGACTACTGTTGGGTCGTGTTAGTATATGTGTTCGCATATCTGTTCGCATACAGTGCTCATGGCAGGCTTACACCTCGCTACCTTCTCCGCGACGACTGCATCTGCTTCTACCAGCTCCTCTGCTGCAGCAGTTGAGGGATTGTATGCTGCGATCGAGTCTGTGAGGCGCTGCAGGGCACTCTCCACGCGCTGAAAGGTGCTCTGAAACTCAGCGTCCATTGTTGCTCGACGATGAGAGTTCGACAAGAGAGTTGTATCAGAGAAGTAAGAGGAATACAGAAGAACATTGGACTCTCGAAGCGCGTTCATGTGCAAAAGCACGCGACGCTTTCAGGCCGAGATTCTCCCGGACGACTGGAATGGTCAGGCATAAACACTTACCCTTTCTCCATCTCCATCACTTTTGGATCACGGCTGCTCTTGTTACGAGCTCGCTGCCGTAGTGAATCGACTCTGTGCAGTGACCGTGCATGCTACTTCGATGATGAAGGAAAGCTCGAATCGATGCCAGACGGTGCGATATTCTAACGTCCTCAGACAAGGCTCAGGCCTATGCCAAGCTCCATATCCAGCGGCCCAGCCCGCCCAACTGCCAGAAGAGCTCCGGCTCTGCATCCCTAACCAACGTCTTGTTCAAGCGAGATGTACGCCATATAGACTGCACTGCCTACTTCAGCTGACACAGTTCAGCAATACAAAGTTGAATCTGGCGCCGAGCACCTCAAGGTCTTCAACGACACTTCTACATACTCCGGTGGCACTCATCAGGAATGTTACGGATCCGAAGATGAGCGGCAACATCGTCGTTTGTGGTAGAACCAATGATGAGCATTCCAAGAATCTCAAGCCTCAGTCAGAGCTATTTCCACATCGGAGACATGCTTGGGTACCTGAAGTGCAGAAGCCGAAGAGAGGGGTCGCCGAAGATGTGACGGTGGGCAAAGACAACGCTCTCAATCTCTTCTCGCAATCGGTGCTTGTTGCAGCAGCGGTACCAACCGCCATCAGCAGGCCGAGAAAACAGGCAGTCTATGTACCATTGAACTCGGAGGACATGTACGACGACACAGCCCACGAGTGACCGGACCTCAGTTGTGCGATTCGACAATGGGGAGGTGTTGAGAAGTGCTTAAAGCACATGTTGCTTCAACACTACAAGCTTCGCTACTTAAGCTGTTCCACCTGACGATCTAGGCCTTCTCTCGTGACACACCACTTCAGTCCCAACCAGCACTCCAATCCCGTGCTAATCTTCCACGGCCTAGGCGCCCGGGGTCCGGAACTTTTATGCTCAGAAGTTTTGTAAGATAGATCAGGTTGGGCGTATAGGGGAGGCTTACGATCAGAATGTGTGGAATATTGTGAGGAAGACGCTGAGTGGAGTCGCAGAGAGTATGGTTGGTCCGGACGTCTGTGTGCCGGTGCCTTTTGCTGGGTGAGAGGTGAGGTTGAGGCGCGTTGGGGGAGACGAGTGAGAGTGTTACGTTCACTAGCAGTGTCAATACTGCAGAGAATGGATGACGACAGAATCGCATCGAACAAGCTGGTCCTCGTTCGATGCGGTTCTGTTGATGTTTGCCCGTTGCAGTCCGAGCACAATGAAGAGCGATGCATATGAAGTGATTTCCATTCGGTGCACCAGCTGCTTCAATCTGCTCACGTTTCATCGAAAGGTAGTAGATCATGGCAAATACTACTCCAGCGAACACAAGCAACCCAAGCACAGCCTCCGTGGCGAACAAGGGCGATATCGAGGGTCTTCGAAGACTAACCATCGGTAAGCTCAGTCTCTCTCAAATGTCGACCATCTAACGCTCTGCAGCGAACGCAACTGCGATCTTCTCAGAAGTCCATCGAAAAGAGCTTGGTCTGAGCACAGTGCTTACCACCAGAGGGGATTTCGAAGTGCTGGTACGCAGCGACCCGGTGGTGGGCCAGGGAATAGGCGGTCCAGTGCCCAATTTCGAAGCTCTGCTCGTCTACCGTAGCTTCGGGGGTGAGCCCAAGCAGTCGCCGTACAGAACCGCAGCGCGAAGCTACGCGTGCGATACAGTCGCCGAGGCGCTGAATGCCCTCTTGCGCGTGCTCGCTACAATCGTGACGTCTTACCAGCATTATGAGCCGATTGGAAGACCGACTACGCTTGGTCAGGGTGAAGTTGATCAGAATCTGCTATAAGACTCCACATGAGCAGCGAATTGATCGCAATTTGAGGTGCGTTCTATGCACCATTCCTGAACCTATATCAAGAGATATCGGTCATCATGCTAGAAGTTGAACCTCTCATGCCCTCTCTTAACAAACCTAAACGGCACCTTACCCTTCCTCATCTGAATCGTGATAATCGTCATCATACCATTGTCCAGTAAATCCCTCGCACGTGCATCGGCCTTTTTCCACGCATCAAGCTTCTGCTCCTTGGTAGCAGTCTTGAATTCCTCGTCAGAAAGGTACTCGCTCACATCAAGCTCTACAGTATGGGTCTTGAAGATCAATGCCAGAACCGCCAAGATCTCAACTTGTGCGAAACGACGACCAAGGCAAGAACGGTAGCCTTCACTGAACGGCACGTAAGCGCCTTTAGCAGGTCGGAAGAGTGAGGCAGATGTGTCAGGACGTTTGTCTGGACCCTCAAAGTCCAGGCCTTCCTCCTCCGTATAAGCGCTGTCTTCTGTATTTGTGTTGGTCTTGCTTGGGTCAAGTAGCCAACGCTCTGGTCGAAACTCTAGCAAGTCCTCTTCGGAGGTATGAGGCCAAAACTTGGGGTTCGTGTGAGTAGCGACGGTATCGAGCGTGATGTAGCAGTTCTCTGGTACCGTGACATGCTTTCCATTAACCTGTAGACCTTGGGGCCTGTCCTTTGGAGTGGTCTTGGGAATGCCAACGACTGGAGGGATCAACCTCAATTCCTCGTTCATCACAGCGCCACACATACTGCCAAAAAGCTTTGGCATGTCCTTCTCGTAGTCCCATTGAGAGACTGGCTTGTCGCCGAGAATAGAGTCCAGGTCTTCTTGCAATTTCTTCTGCGATGCCATCTTCATGGCCAAAAACAGAATCGAGAAATGGATGGTGTTAGCTGCCGTCTCATGTCCCGCCAAGATGAAGACGAAAGCATTCCCGAAGATCTCCTCGTCACTGAGAAGTCCTTTACTGGTAGCCCCTTTCTCAGGATCTGTCACATCATTCTCATTCAGTGACTCTTCGGTCATGCCAGCGCCTTTGACAAGTGCGCCCATAAGGTCCATACCCTCTCGACTTTGACCTGACTTTACTTCATTGCGCTTCTCCTGATACATTTCACGCATGTACTGTCCCCATTCGCAGAAAGCTTTATAAGCAGTCTTGTGAACCTTGAGGGGCGAGCGACTGAGTAGCCATGTAGGTGTCAAAATCATCACAATGAGATTGTGAAGAAGACTTTCCAAAGCATCCTTGTAAGTCATGGTATGTCCCTCCGGAATTGGCGTGTCTTTCTCCTCGTGCGGCCAGTCAAGGCTGACGCCGAAGCCGGCGCGGCTTATCACATGTAGAGACAAACGCATAGATTCGGTCGCGACGTTCCAGAGAGTACCACTGTCACCAGCATCCTTGCTGATCCATCCAGTCATCATGCTCTCAGCCTGCTGGAGTGATTCTGTCCATACCAGGATATTGTTCTTCTCTGTGAAGGGTGGACTGGTAATCTTTCGGTGATGGCGCCACAAAGCACCTTCGGTAGAGACTACACTCTTGCCGAAAAGATCCACGCTGCTGTACATCCATGTTGGCTTGGGGAAATCGTTACGTCTTGTCGTAATCTGGCTTATGGCATCCGCATCCGCCACATACAGCGTGTTTGACCCGGGTGCCACAAGTAGAAGGACGTCGCTGCCGATCTTCTTGAAAAGTTTATGCTTTTGAGCCCAGACGAAGTCAGGCAGAAGGAAGCTATGCACGAGTCAGCTTACGAAAGGTCGCGTGGAGGATTATGCTTACTCAATCCAATCCTCAGTCCACGACTTTGGTAGTCTTCGAATGTACGGGAGCCAGAGTGCGTGCGTCACAAGCCAAAATCGATTGAAGGTATATATTGGCATAGCAATATACGGAAGGCCACTCCTCTTGGCCGCCGCCAAGTTGATCCGGAAACATCGATAAGTGTTCGCCAGATACAGCACCACCAGGCCCGCAAAGGCAAATCCTATGAAAGATAGCATCCTGCAGAGCACAAGCGTTTGAAAGTATCAAGCCGGTACACTCGAATGCAAACAATATCGCTCAGAACCCGACCCCGAGGATGTGGAGGATCCTTTGTGGACGTTCCAGATGTGAATCTCAGGATGAGGTCTCGAGGCGAGGTCAAAATCATCCAGATTTTGACTCAAAGTAGGGGTTGCCAGGTCCGTTGCCTGTGCTTGGAAAATCGTTGCTCAGTCCCAAGTTTTCGAGCCGTCCGAGCTGATGCGAGCACGGACGCGCTGATGGTCGCTCGCTAAAGAAGGACGCCAAGGTGGGACTGTATGGTCAGTGAAGGGCACAATAGGCAGGATAAAGAATAGGAAATGTGTGACTGGTCGTGATACTACCACTTCGTATATCGTGTTTCGCAGGCGTCCATGACGACTGTCGCTCTGCCGCACTGGACCAATCATTGCCAGATGCTTGGGTCATGGTTCGGGCCACGAGCACCCGTGTATCGGCTGCTAGCCGACAGGAGCAGACAGTTCATGGCGCAGAGATGAAGAAGGACCCGGCGAAATTGTTGTACTGTAGCCAGCTCACCGCATGCGATGTAGTCGCCCGTTTGAAGCAGGACTGCTGCCCGAGGAATGTTCATGTGAAAAGACGAATTAGAAAATGGGTAAAGAATTGATTTGGAGTTTGTGGACTGCGGCAACGGGATCAACCGGCCAAGCACAATCCTTTTGAACGACGACCCGCCAAAGGCACCGCCCTTCACATCATGTTTGCGATCTCTTCTAACGTGCCGAGACGGTGATATGAGCCGGATCTTCGGCGCAAGACGCAACGGCGGACCCTGAAATGGTTTGACGGAGATGCTCTGCTCTGACCGTCTGACGCTATTGCATCTCGCTTATTAGAGAGCCTGGCGTCGATTTGGAGATCTGCAGGATGCCGGCGTGGATCCCAGCCGAGGGATGATGTGTTGCAGCCAGGTCAGAGCAGCCAGCAGTGAGTGATAAGACCAACGTCAACGCGTCCGAGGGTGGAGCGCTGCTGCAACTTCGCATACATCCCTCGACCTCGTCTGGTAACGTCGTCGCTACCAGGTCGGGCAAAGGCGTTGTTGCGTACGAACAGCACGCACGCTTGACAGCCAGCTCGAGATTACTGGACCGTCAGGCGTAACCGATCTCATCACTTGGGCCGTCATCCCTGTCGAAGCTTGTCCATCGCTTGCGGCAGTCTGCAGCAGCATCTCGCTTGGAATGCCGGCAAGTCAGACGACCATCGACCACAATAATGGCGAGAATGGCACCCGCAACTTGTTGCTCTTCATGGCAGCCGCGCACGCTCCCGAGGTGTGCGTTGCTTGATCTAATCTTCTCCAATCAACCGCAGACGAGCCTGTCCCTTGCCCGCGGGCCCGTGGGCTGCTCATCAGTCTCTAGCGGTGGAGCATCCATCATCGTGGTCTTGCGAGACACGTTGGCACTGCACTCTCGGTCCGTCATACGTAGGTTCGCTCCAAGTCCGTTGCATTGGCAAGGATGATTTGCATTGCTCTCACTTCTAAGCTTGCGTGATCCTCTTATTATTACTCTTCTTACGTTCCTCCTTCCACCTGGCTAACATCCTTTCTGCTTTCCCACTCCTCATGTCTTCCATTCCAGACCAACAGCAACAATTCAAGAAGAACGAACTTTCCAACATCGAGACCACGTCAGCCGATACCACCGATAATACGGCCGTAAGGAATCAACAACTTCCAACCATGGGCTCCATGACATCTCTAGAAGCCGCGGGCAGTCCATTCCACAATAATGTTATACAGCAACCAAAGGAGCACCTTTTCTACGATGCTTTCCTGGAGTCAGTATCGAACGACATCGTCCAGTATCTAGCCATGAAGAAGAGTCAAGGAGGCAAAGTATCGACAGCAGCAACGCCATCGACTCCGCCGAATCACAAACGCCGCTCGGGTGCGAGACCAGACGGCATCGACCGGAAACGCAGCAAACGGAACAGCTCTGAGCCATCAACCAGAACGTCTCCTATGGTGGAGGAGCACTTTTGAGGCAGACTCACCACGACCGGTCACAAGCGAGAGATCCCGCCACGCGACGCCTGTATATATCCATCAGGCACGTTGCAATATCAAACCTCCAACAACACCTTCCAGCTTGCAAAGGTTCGGCCAAAGTCGGGAGACCCGGCGACACAGCATTGCGAAGTCGATAGACTCAGACCATTATGCCAAAACACACCACTTGCATCACTGTCAAGACCTTGGTCGCCGGCAGCCACGTCGTGGGCGAGTGGCTGAGTAGTCAGTAGTGAGACACGATCGGCATCAGCCCCGGTTCGATAGCTGCATTGCCGTGGTTGAACCGTAGGCGAAGGTGAAGGGCAAGAGAGATAGCAGCAGCAGCATGTGAGAGACCAGCGCCTGAGCTGAGCTTGCCACGGGGTACTGGTCTCACATATCTGGTGAAGAAGAGCTGGCAAGAAGATTGATCAATAAGAATAGCATTTCAGAATCGTAAAAATGATCAAGTCCCCCTTCCAGGGCAATGTAACTGCCCCCGTTCGACACGCATCCGCAGCATGGGATATCATCAGATCGAATAGCAAGCAACAGGAACTGCACACATTCACCTCACGCCGCGGATGCAAATCACTGTCGATGTTCCGCTCCTTCTTTGCTTCCTTCTCTCCCTCTTCCTTCGCAGGCTCATGCTTATAGTCATGCAACCCCATCATTCCTTTCTATCCCAAGAAACAAGATCCTTAAGCCTCTCTTTCTCTCATCTTCCTTCACAAGTAAGAAGTCCATACATATCAATCCTTTGTGAAGTGAGCGACTGTCTTCATCATCCCCAGGCCGCTTGAAAGTGCGTCTCAACGGTGTGATCGAATTGTTGTGCCTCGTGGTTAAGCGAGCACCCACTCCGTTCCTCTCTTCAAATACTTCTCCATCAAAAGTCCCAGATCCGCCAACACAAACCGACACACGTAGAATCCAAAAAACTCGGCTGCGTGGCGAATACTGAGTTCCAACCCGACGTGCGTAGGAGACGAATGCTTGAGACCCGGATCCTCAACCTGTCTCGCAATTTGATCTGTTTCAACTCGTCAGCTAACCGACCTGGCGAAGCTCCTTTCTTGTTGTTCCTGCGCTGGGCATGACGTGCAGAATGTACAAGCTACGATCCACACTACTAGGCGGGAGACGCGTCTATGATATGCGCGCACCCAAGCGAGCTTGCAAGCGGCAGGGGTGCATTATAGGGAAGTGGAGACGCGCGGTCTCACGGTAATGATGCGTGCCATCGTGAGGTGGGTCTCTGCTGAGTGGGATGGATGACTTACCGAGCACTTGTACGCCGTCGAACAGCCGAGCTAGGGAGCCCATGTACTCTTTATTGGGGCCTTCAAAGACGAGGTTACGGGCGTCCCTTTTCGTGACTCGACGTTCGACGGGCACGAAATTGGTCATAGGGACCGAGGTCGTCAAATGCTGTTCTTTATCGCCTCCAGATTTGGCTGCTGCAGGTTGTGCTGCTGGATTCGTGGATAGTGGAGTGCCGGAGCTCTTGTTTCGCAGCTTTCGCCAGGATGTGAGGTAGGACTTTCCGGCGGTGCTCTTCGCCGCCTTATCGGGTTGTGGGTTGTCAAACCCATGTGCGTGGCCCATGGCGCTTGCAACCGTGGCAGACGAAGCGTCTTTGAACATGCCACTCACGCCGTGTACACCTACATCGCTTCCAAGCTTTTTCGCGAGGGCAGCCTGCACGCGCTCCATGACCTCTTCAAAACTCTGCAGCTCGTCCATGACTGCATCGGCGTCGTATGTGTCCACGCCAGCAAGTCTACCGAGCGCAGCGGTGAGCAAGTCACAGTTCGCTACCTTGTCTTCCACTAGCTTGAGCTTGACTCCTCTCATATGCCATACTTCGCGAGGGACGAACAATTTCGTAGACAGGAAGCCACCTCTTGGGTGTGTGATGGTCTGCGACAGGCCACGCATCAGCCAGAATGGCCGAAGTAAGAAAGGCTCCGGACAAGGTTCAAGGCTAATGGGTAGGGGAGGGAGATTGGGCGATCGTGGGGATACTGGTGGTTCTTTGGCAGAAAGTGTTGTGTCGAAGAGAAATATGCCACCGCCGAACTGCTGCTCGAAATCTGCCTGTCCGAACGAAGGGAGGTTCGCGCGCTGCGAAGTCAATGGGTTCAGATCGCGCTGCCGTTTCGAGGCAAAGGTCGTGAAGGTTGAGCTCATAGGAGTTGCGAGGCTCGAGTGCGCCTCGGGATCCGGTGATGCCAGGAGCAATTGGTGGCCCGCGTGTTCGCGCAAGCTCACTGACGATTTGTTCTTCCTGAACAGAGTAGGCTGTGTGCCAGGTAGTTCGCCAGGCACCTCTTCATAGCTTGGTCTGTACGGTGCGTCTTGCTCACCCTGGCTAGTCATGTCATCAAGTGCTTGGTGGAATTCGAGCGAAGGAGGTGATTGAAGCATATTCTCGTGTTGCGAGTCTGATGGCGTAGGCTCCAGTTCCTCTCCGACCTTCTCCTGTTCAGATGCATCTTGGTCTTCGTGCTCCTCGGCGAAAGGGCTCGCGGTGTGATGGAAAGTAGAAGCTCGCTTGCGAATGCTAGGTCCGGGCGAGGTTTCAATATTGAGTTGCTTCGAGTTCAGACCCGACAGCCGCCGGCTTCGAACGCCAAGCGTTTGGCTATTACTTGCACCAGGCGGTTTAGGCAGAGTAGGTAATGCACTGGTCGGTGGCGGCCCAGGCGGGGGTCCTGCTGGCTGCGGCGGCGGCGGAAGTGCTGAACTTTCACCACGAAGTCGCATCTGAGGCGCAACCTGCTTGGAAAGTCTGTTCGACGAGAAAACGTCTTCCGCTACAGTCGATAGTGACGTCGCAGCAGTATGTCGGTCAGAGACTTGAGAGCTTTGCCACGTGCTCCGCGAGTACCCACTGGAGTCTGACTGTCGTGGTAGCGCAGACTTAGAACCAAGGTCGAAATTAAAGGCTGACCCATAGTCCTGGGTAATCTCATCCAAGATGCGCTCTTCTTCTTCGTCCTCTGCATCAAGGCCAAGAACGCTAGTCTGCTGATAGGTATCAGACTCGATTTCGTCAACGTCCGATTCTGGTATTTGCACAGAATCGTTCTGTGTACGTCGCAGTGCAGTCATACGCTTCTTGCGGGCTTCCAGGTCTGGCTCGAGTCCCTCGTCGTAGGCAGCTTCCACGGCGGCGTCAAAAGCTGCGTCAAAGTCAGGATCAGTTCCGTTACTTGCACGTCGTATATGCTTCCTGCGCTTGCCATGCTCATCGTGGAAGTCGTCTGAATCGGAACACGAGTCGCCTGATTCGTCTATTGTGTCTAGCCACGACGTCGAATCTTTGCTGTCGGCTCGGGCACGCGACGCTTCGTTGTCGGCACTTGGCGCAGTTTCCTGTTCCTGCTGCCTGGTTTCTTCTGTCTGAGCTTGCTGCTTGGGCGAAACTGGCCGGCGGGGCGAGAGTGGTCGCGGCATGAATTCATCCGGCTGAGGAGGCGGTAGATGGACTGATTTCCGTTTCGTCCTGCCACCAAATACAACTTCCTCCTCTGCGCCTGGCGAAGCTTGTTGTTCATGGAAAGTTTCCTCCTGAGAATCAGAGTGGAAGCTGCTGTCCACCGCCTCCATCGTCCTTTGAAAGAAGCTGTCCCGGTCCTTGCGAGGATATGATAGTCGCGGTACATCACTGTCCGTTTTGCTTCGAAAAGTAGGCGACGCCAATAGCGACGTATCCTGTATCGCGCCATTGATAGGGCTTGAACGACCCCCGGGACTCTTTAATGATAAGCTGTCATCGCTCATAGGCCTGGCTGGCAGGTCCTTGTCATCAGATGTCGTTGGTCTTTCCTGCGCGAGTTGTCGCAGCTCTTCCATCCGGTTGCTGTAGGTCACTCGGATGGCATCCAGCTTGCGCTTGTCTTCGTCGCCTGATGTGCGGTCCATGACCTGCATAAGCAGATCGCATGCATCGCCGTATGCTTCTAGTGCGCCCTCGTAATTTTGCGCATTGTCTAGAAGTACTGCCGTGTTCGCCTTCTGCAACGCCTTTGACAGCATGGTCTTTTTGTCTTTCTCCGATCTTTCTCCATTGCGCGGCCGCCTGTGGCCGTGGACATCGTCTGCTGTTTTCGATCGTCGTTTATCGGATTCATCGGGCTGGAGGGAAGAGCTGTTGTTCTTCAGAGTCTCCTGGCTATCTGAGCCAGTGGCTCTGCTGGGATTGACCTGCATTGGCGCAGTGTTATTTCGCACCATTACCACTCGCTTCGTCTTCGCCATGCCGTACGGAGACAGCACATCATCACCCTCGAAGTATTCGGTCTGAGTATATGGTTGATGAGTGGAGGGAGTCGGTACGGTTTGGGTCGTGGATGGTGACTCGGCGTCATTGGGATCAGTCAGTGCTGGAGTCGCATGTAGAGGAGGCAGTGCGGTCAATTGCCCCGAGAGATTCTGTGTCCTCGAAGTCCGGCCACTCCGATGAGGGCTGCCAGTGAGATCGGATGAGTTGGAGGCTACATTGCGCTTCGGAGGGCTGGACTTGGGCGATGCGTCGCGGGCGGTAAGGGGTTTCTGGCGAGGAGAAAAGGCGTGTCCGACCAGCGAAGACAGGACAGCACCACTGCTAGAGCGGTTGCGGCGGGCGTTGCTGGTCACACTGGAGTTCGTCGAATGCGACCAGCGATTGAGCGCGCCCACGCTGTCCAGGCCGAAGCCGTACTGATCAAGGCCGGGTTCAATGGCAACGCTCCTCCTTCGCTTGTGGGTAGGCGACATGGGATCGCGGCCGAGATTCAATGGTATCAGGCTAGCATCGGCGCTGGGCACACGGGCCAAAGAGGCCGGGCGTCCTATGGTGACGATGCTGCCGGACGAGAGCGAGTTGCTGTGGTGGCTCTGGCGGTGCTGGCTGTTGCGGAGCGCGGCCGGGTCGTGTTGAGGAGCGTTGGCAGTGTCAGACGCGGCGCTAGCAGTCGCAGCGTGAGCTGAAACGTGTGAGGTTCCAGCTTGCATCGTTCAATGCGGCGGCGGGGGCCACTACACTACTCGGAAGGGCGAAGACACGGTTGTTGCTTCGCCACTGCAGCCCTACACGCGCGCCCGGAGCGACGTTGTGTAAGTTCGCAGACTCATGCGCAGTGCCGATCGGGAAGCGTGCACCGAATCGTGGGCGTTGCTGCACCCGTGCCCAAAAGCAGGCGGCTTGAACGACGTCGGATGACTTTTGAACACGTCGTGCCTGATCGCCACGCTGTGCAACAGAGACACACGCACGTCTCCGGCGGCTGAATGCAGGACTACAGCTCGACTGCCGCTGTCGTGCAACAGCAGATCTCGCGGCTGGCAAAGCTTATTTCCGTGCGTCTCCTCCCGCTGCCTCACGCTTTCACAGCACCGCCATCAAACCATCGACTCCGACGCAAGCTTCGACTCGATGTATAACTGTGTGCTGCCGTTCCCTCCTGTCTGTCGAGGCCCTCCTGTCGAGGTGCACTATTGCCCTTCAATCGTCTGTCTCCCTGCTCGCTGTGACGTCTGGCGCGTTGCCGGCAATGCGACAAACCCAATCTCTCGTCGTCCAACCTCAGCACCTGGGCTGGCGTCAAAGCAAGTGACAGACGGCGAGGCTTCAGGGGCAATGCTTGCGCGCCTCGTGCGGTCTGATGAAGGGTATGCGCCGCACGGAATGCTTGCTTTGGCGCGTCGATGGAGGATGGCGCTGCTGGAGGGAGGGAGTCCCAAGAGTACAGCGCGCAGAGCGGGAGAGGGTATCGTTCAGTGGGAATTGGGCAACGTGCGTACAGTACGACACGAGCATTCACGCCGACGCTCTGGGGACGACGTCGCAACTGCTTGAATCTCGGGGGGCTGCACTGGTGTGTGCTGGGGATGACAGCGACAAGGGTCGAGCGAACGTGCAGGGCCCCCTGTAGCGGCTGTTGCCGTGGCGGAGAGAGTGGATGCCGTGCACTGCGCTAGGCTGTGTGTGTGAATTGGCGAGTTGTCCAAGCTTGCACCCTACGCTGCGTTCAATATAATATCGAGCATAGTGCATAGCAAAGAAATAGGCCGAGAAAGCAAATACTGACGTCCCCTCTAATCAATAGACGGGGGCAGCAGGAACAATCAATCGTTGGTTGGTTGGTCAGCCGCTAAGACTCTCAAGGGGGACTCCTGCAGCTCTGGTATGCATGCCCCTGATCCCGAAGTCGAGGGCTACAAAGCCGGCGCCATACGCAGCAGCGCAGCTTCTCTAGCTGCTGACACCAGTCATACACTGTCCGCAAAACCGTGTCATAGCTCTCATCATCCTGCCAGGTACGAGTGGGCATCCTCCACTTGTCATTCGACGTGAACGCGGAGGACCCTCTGGCGTCCGCGCCAATATGTGCAGGGCAGCCCTACCGCAGTAGTATCAAGTAATACACACCTGCTGTCAACGACAACCATATGCCTGCACTCACTATCGAACTTGACCTTTTCAGCATCTCCCTCCATATCCAGTCCTCCGTACCTTCCATCCAGCCATATTCTCAGTCTACATCCCAGATGTCTTCATTTGCAAAGTCCCGCATGAAGCGCAGGCTATCGAAACTGTGAATAGGCCATCTGGACCAGCATCTCCAAGCACGTTCCACATTGGGCGATTGACTGAGTCGCACAGCCGATGAGGATCTCAGATCGATTAAGGCGCAACCGCCCTTCAGCCTATCTGGCAAACTGCCGCAGAGCCGTATAGTACTGTATCGTTTCTACCACGTTTGCCGAATCAAGCACAGTCTCTCTCGATCACGACTTCGAAGTTCGCCTTCAGGCGAGGCGAGAATCTCGGTCTCTCGTCAACAGAAAGCATCCGCACACAAGAAAAACGCCACAGGGGACACCGTCTCTTCACATCCACAACCAGCAGACACGATGCCAAACTCTCTCGACGGAATATACTACCGCGACGCATTTGACCGAAACGGCAAGCACAAGAAAACCAATCACACGGCACATCCACCGAGGACAATTGTGCCCGTCTACCTACCGCAACACCACAACAAGACTCCCGTGTTTCTGCCTGACCAGTATGACACGGCACTGCGATGGCGACGCGAGCAAAGAAAGCAATGCATCCAAATCCGGCCGAAACCCATTCACATCGAACACACCACATCCCATTCCTTCAACCGACCTTCCAGCAGCGTCGTGATGGACGTACCATCTCGGTATCCGTGCAAAGGACCGTCGCAGCACCATCAGTCCCGTAGCGATGACTGAGTAGAAGTAGTACATTGTTAACAGCACTCCACAGCGGCATCGGTCTACGCCAACGCGCGAAGGTAGAGCGAGGCAATGCGAGTGCGCCAGTGCTTCGCCTAGACCCCCGGCGTAGCTGGAAGCCTCATCATGCCCAGCAAGCGGTCTGGGAAGCGACATGCTAACTCGGAGCACCATGCTGATCTGTCAAGCCTACTCGAATCTGTGTAAGAGTGATGGAGAGTCCCCTGACGGCTCGCCTTGCCGCAAAGCTGAGCACAAGAATGCCTCCTGAAGCTGTAAATGTCCCGCGGCAGTGCCTCGTAACAAACCATGATTGAGCATGTACCGCGAGTAGTGGACTAATGACTAAAGAACTCCTTGGACCGTGCTTCACCGTCTCCAGTATTGTGAATGGATACCCCTGTCGTGTGAATGTGACAATTGCAATGCATATCTGTCCTGTCACTACCTCATGTCTCGTGTCTCCTTAGCCTACAAAGTAGCAAGATGCTCGAGCGCTTGACTACTGCAGGTCTTCCCAAACTGTGCTGAGATCCCACAGTAGAGTACACTTCCTCTTCTCCTTCACCTCTGCCTTTCACGCTCCCTCGCCGCCCGTTCCCTCCATCTAAAGCGTCTCCCACCCACCAGGATTAATATCCGCCTCCAACTTCCTACTAATAACACTAGGCACCATATGCCCCAGCCACACCTCCCTCAACAACTTATCATATCTTCTCTGATTCAAAAACAACTGATGATGCCTTCTCAACGTCGGGTCCGGCTCGCCATGTCTATCCAGATACGGCGCATGCGCGAAACTCCCGGTCCCTGGTCCATGGCAGAACAAAACCATGCACTTCCTAATGTTGATGAAAATGCCCGTTTTCAACCCGTGTTTCCGCATGTGTTGATAGCAGCCACCAAGGTTCTTCTCAACCATACAGCAGACTGCTTGTGAGCAGAAAATCTCGCCGCAGAGGAGACAGACAGCCGGGTCTTGGATGTCCTTGCCGGTTGTGGGGCAGCGGCGTCTTATGGCGGACTCGGTGAGGGTGTCATAGTTCTTGGGAAGGCCGACGAGTTCGTAGATGGCAGGGTGCGGGATGCGGACGATGCCTCTGCCTTGGTCTTCGATGTGGTGCGCCTGTTCGATCCATCGGGTTGTTATCTCGCGGAGGTTGTGGCCGGCTTCGTCTTTGGCGAGGTAAATGCCACAGAGGTCGTCGATTGAATGGACGTGCAGTAGTGCTGTGAGACGATCTATTTCGGGAGCCGATGGGTCGATGTTGTAAGGGCACTCGAAGTCCAGACCGTAGCGTACTACCATAAGGACGGCGCACTTTCGTAGGAAAGCGAGAGCGTACTTCTCGGCGAGCTGGCGCAGCTCTTCCACGTATTGACCTTCGAGCCCGCCAGGCTCTGGGCCCCATCTCGTTTGGTATATGAAACGCGCAAAGCGCTGGTCGTGTGATGAGCCGGCAGCGCCGGAGCCTTTAGCGAGAGGTCGACCGTTGAAGAGTGGACGGAGCACAAACAATGCCTTCACGATCTCGGCCCAGTAACATAGCTGCAGAATGGAGTTGGCTTCTGCAACACTCGATCCAAGTAGTGCGAGCCAATCAGAGAAGAACAAAAAAATGTCATCCTGGAACAGCAGCTTCGAGTTTAGTCTGAAGCTGCGTTCTCCCAGATCATACCCAGTGTTGGCTTCATTACCAATTAGCTGAGCCATAACCAAGTCACGTCTCCGAATCGTTTCCTTAGCAATCGTGCTCGAACCCGACCGAAGCATATTCATCGCCAGATGGCTCTCAATCGTCTCTGACAGAATGCGCAGATGCGTCAAACTCTGCTCCGGAACGTCTGACACCAAGGATGTTGCGAGTGGATCATTGCCAACGCCACGATGCGAAATCTCGAAAGCTGAGATTGTCATTCCAAGAGCGCGAGACATTGCGATTGTGGGATTGTCGTTTCTCAGCACGCCTTCGTCGATTGGGATGAGCTTGTTGGCTTTGATGGAGTCCTCGCAGCGTCGATATGCACTCAACAGGTCGCTGAACCTCAGCATCTCTGCCGAATTAGACAGGATCTCGGGCTGTGCTACTGTCGGATTTGAACTGCTCAGCCCGAACAGCCTCGAAAGTGTATGGCCTCTTCTTAGGGGATAGCGCGCCTGGATAGGATTGATGGGCGACGTGGTGCTGTCCAGCGACAGATCATTGAAGTTCTGCACCAGAGTAGGAGCAAACATACTCGTCACGTACTGTACCGCCCGGTAAGAATACATGTCGCTCACTTGCTGGTGATGTTGCATTGCAGTTGATGCAGCATTGAGGAACGAATAGTCAACGGGGTAGTCCTCGTACACGTTGGCAAGCCAATCAGAGAGGTTCTTGGCTGCGTGCAATACATGTTCGGGAGTGCATTCTTTCTCCTTCCAGATGATGGGCAGGAAGGTGTTTCCGAGCGCTTTGCAGAGAGGACATATGAACTCCTTGAAATCGATTCGCTCAGGGTGCTTTCTGGCAATCTGCGATCCATGACGTCGAGATGTGGCAGCAAGGTATTGCTCGAAGCAGTTGTAGTGCATTATGTGCCCACAGCTGGTTGACACTGGGCCTTTAATGCCGCCTGGCTGATGTGGGAAGCCCTTCGAAAGTTCCTGTCTCTCGACGGTGGTTGCTTTGCCATCAGGGCCGATACGCTGTACATCACGTTTGTTGGCACCAGCAACTCCAAAGGGTCGTATGTCATCGGCAGAACGATCCAAGCTATTCGGAATACGTGACACTTCATCGAGGTAGTCCGGGTCCTCTACAGGCGTTGAGCGAAGAATGTTGCTTTCTCCGAAGAAGGCGAAGGTACCATACAGCCGGTTGTCGTCAGTCTCTTCCTGGCACAGTATGCATGTCCCGGTAGGGAAGCTCCAGGTCTTGCGGTACTCGACCTTCTCGGGCTCTTCAGTGATGGACATGTCATCTTTGAAATCATCGAGCTCATCACCGAAAGCCAGACCTTGGTTCTGCAAGAAGTTGTTCTGTTGTTCCTTCATCTTGGCCATGACTTTGGCTTGACGTGCGAGTGCTTCTTGCTTCTTGCGCTCTTTGTCTTCCAGCGAGAGCGATGCCGGAGAGCTACTATCTCCACGATCGAGCATTGCGCCCAGTGCCCCAGCGGCAGACAGTTTTTCTGGCTGTCGCATCTGCATTTTGCGTAAGACGTTCTTGATTGCAGGGTGGCAGGCTGTGTAGTCATCCATACCACCTATTGTCAACAAGAGCGAGACCAGCGTAGTCTGGGTGCTTGGCAGAGTAGGACTGCTTGCTGTGAAGATACACGTCGATGATATCGCCAGCTTGACGAAGCCCTTTTCTGCACCGCTTCTATCCTCGACAACAGCCAGCAGGATGAGATGCAGCACCATGTGAAGGAATGTCTCGACTCTCGTGACCTGTACGTTCGATGCAACTCCTTTTACATGGACCGCAAAATGCAGTGCTGATGCCGCTAGTCGTACAAAGAGTGGTGTGGTCGTGAAGGCTGCCAGGTGTGTGAACATTCCACTGTCAATCGGATCCAGGCGAGGCTCGTAGACGATGTCTTCCACTTTCTTGCCAGTCTTGCGAGCAACATGTTTCCTGTAAATGTTTTCTGCTTCCTCGCGTTGGTTCCGGGTGTAATGGGCGAAGAATGGATCCACCAATTCGATATACTCAGGCTTCAGCTCAAAGGTGCCAGTGTCTTGCAGACCCTCAGGTGCCCGATAGTTGGTCATGCCCTCAAGGACCTGATTGAAGTCGTCCGACTCGCCGACCTTCTCTGTGACCCGTTGGTTCAGCTCACTGAATGACAGCGGTTTGAAGCAAAGTGAGTGCGCGATGTCATGCTGAAGCATCCTAGCATGCTGCTCCCCCGACTGTAGGTTAGGCTGCAAGTTACCTCGCTCAGACAATGCTATCACCAGGAGATGGAAGAAGTCCTCGAAAACGTCCAGCTGCTGAGCGTCTTCGAAGCCAGGGACGACTTGGTAATCACCAACGATCCATCCGTTCATCTGGAAACGATCGATCATTTGTGCCAAGTATCTCTCACCAGGAAGTTCGTCGTCAGCACCGCACAACACGAGACCCGCTTGAACCATGAGGATATCACGCTGGTAGCCCACGTCGCGGTGCGAGACGCTCCGATATGTATGAGCTTGGTGACGAAGCGTGATGCCATTTCTGACCCACATGCCAGCCTTCATCTGGGCAAGCCATGCACATACACGGAGTGGGTGTTCGAATATGCCGCTGAGCAGTTCGTCGCTGGTCAGACTGCTAGGCGCGGAGCCACCTTTGGGAGTAGCGTTCCAAGGATCTTTGAGGTCTGCGGGTGAAAAGCACAAGAGCGCGCGCATTTCTTCTCTTTGCATGCCCTTCGCGTTTTCGAGCAGCCAAGATAGCAGGTAGTGCAGAGGGTGGTGGAAACTCATCGGCTCTGATTGCACAGCATGGCGAGGTACGCTATATGTCTTGCCGTCATGTACCAAAGGACCGATCTGATGCCATGCCATGTCATCCCTCAGCTCGGCGGTGGTAAAGCGCTTGCGCTCATACCCAAACGAGTTGATCATGGTCACCTGAGCCACATTTCGAATGGCACGCTGTAGGCTTGCAAGACCATCATCAAACTTATGATGAGGTTCGAAAGACACGGCGACTTGCTTGCAAAGCTTATTGATCTCCTTTACGATCATGCTCGCGCTAATCCAAGTATCCGACTCGTACTCGATGTGCTCACCAGTAGCTCGGACGTTTGGACAGACGCCTTGATGGAGTTTGACCAGGTCCAGAAACTGCAGCAAGTAGCGCGGCTCGTAGCGCATGCGATAATGTATGAGCTCAGACTGGAAAAGCCAGCGAAGGTCCAGGAAGAAATGAAACATTCTTCGATTGGTCACAGCACCAGCATCGAACGCCAATGTAGCTCGAGGGTTGACTTCCTCCGGAAAGCCGACCTGTCTCGTGGTAATGAAAGTGTAGAGGATCGCCATCAAGTTCGTCAAGAAGTTGCCTCGCTCAACCACTTCTTGCGTGATCGTTGGCGTTGTGAGCATCTGTACACTCAGGTTAATAATCGAATGATCTGGCTCACGATCCGCGATGAGGTAGAGCTGTGCGAGAGTGGTGTACAACCCTGCGAAGCGCAATCCCAGAATGCGCTTGAAGTGCGGGATGGTCACCACCGTTGTGATATATAGATGCCGGAGGTGTATTCGCAGTGTTTTCCAGAGACGTAAATCGTACAGTATCAGCCAGTCTAATCGCACTCGCTGCCACAGGTCCTCGCATGGCTCGCTGGGTCTAGGCGCTTTGTATCCTCCCGGCTTCTCTAGCCAGTGCTTGCTTGGCCGCGTCGATCTGTTGACCCGCGCTCTGGGCGTAGCAGGCACTTTCGGATATGGATCACGAACGGGTGGCGGTTGTTGTTCGTAACTCTCTCCCTCGTCACTGTCTTGTGGTGTGAAGACCGTTCGTCTCTCGCCTCTTGGCGGCGGTGGTGCAGGGGGCGGATAGCCCGCTATCGTGGCCTCACCCAGCTCGTCGTTCTCCTCCATGATGTCTATGTCCATTTCCGCTGCATCAAGACTCTCTATAGCAGCCTCGGACGCGCGTCTCAGGTCTTCCACTTCGACGTCCATTTCTTCCTCAGGGCCCTCGCCTACGTACATGTCAAAGTCATCCACTTCCTCTTCATCGTCGTCCTCATTATCGTTATCATCGTTATCGTCGTCGTCGTCTTCATCGTCCATGGGATCCTGAATTTCAACTTCCAGCCGGACAACGTTGGCAGCTGCGCGAAGTGGTTGCAGAAGCGCTCTATATTTCCGCTGTGTCTTCTCATTCTCATCCTGTTCATGATCGTCGATGCCATCTCTGCCGATGTCCTTGTTGGTTGTTATGCTGCTCTCACGCCAGGGCTTGAGAAGTTCCTCGCATACGATGTTACGCAAAAGATACGACTCGTTCCCTACCGAGCAACCTGCGATGTCCGATATCCAGTCGATGATGACAGCGCACATCTCTTCCCGGAACGTGTCTCTCGCTGATCTGATTGTCACCGTCACCTTTAGTTGCTCGATAATCTCCGCCATCCGCAGTAGCTCCTCCAGGTCCCGCGAGTAGTGGACAACACTACGGCCGATGTCGTTGACTTCCATAGCTTTCTGATATCCAAATCTCTTTGTGTTCGAGCAAGCTCTTGCGACCTGATTCTGCACGTCATCCACTGTATGCTTCTCATCGTTCCACAGCACGAGGCAGTATTCGAGGTTCTGCTCCTGCTGTTCATCGCCGTAGACGCCCTCGAGCCTGCTTTCTCTCTCGTCCCTCAAGATACTTGTCTGGCTCTTTGGCATACGCAGCTGCTCGGGCGAGCACGAGAAAACATCGCAAAGGTAGTCTACGCATCGTGCGATGGTCAGGCGAATGGCTTCCACGAGGTCTGGCGGCAGCTCACTTCCCGAGCTACCGACAGGCGCCTTCTGCTTGCCTTGTGCATTGCCGCTGTGTGTCTCGTCATTTGCGTCAGCTGTGTGTATGCTGCATCTCACGTCCCTCTTCCATGCCTCCCGGTCCCCACAGTCGCAGCACCCACTGTTACCAGGACTGACCGAGATGAGCACGCCGTGGCCTTCATGATCGCTACTCTCGAAGCACTTGGCGCACAATACGCAGGTATCGTCGGCGGCACATGTCTTGCAGTGGTATGTGCTCTCGCCGTTCTTGAAGATGTGGCCGCATGCCGTTCCCTTGGCGGCAGCGGTGTACTCGGCTCCTTCTATTGCGCCTTGCGCATCACTCAGCGACCATGGCTTCGACCTGTCGGCAGGCGGGCCATCTGGGAAGAACAGGCCGAGGTAGTCCTCGCGACCGGCTGCCAGTGATCTGAAGAGGATCTGCCGGAGATCACAGTTCGCGGCGTGTGTGAAGCGGTTGTCGAAGTTTTCTGGCTGCGTTGCGAGTTCGTGCGCGAGTTCTTCTCCGGGAGCTGTTTGCATCGTGCTAAGATGGTGAGTTTGCTATCGTTCGTATCGCTCGTCCAGGTTTACGCCTTGACACCCCACTTCGCGCCTATTGCCTGTTGTTCAAGGGCGAGAAAAGAGGGCATCGTCCGGCCCGTGTTGTGTTGTTTGATTAGTGGTCCGCAGACTTTCGAGAAGTCGCGGGATTGAAAGCCAGATGTTTCGTGGTGGCGATGTTAGCTGACAGATGATGCTCCAGCGAGCAAGCAGAGCTTCAAAGTTGTGCATACATGTACAATAAAGATGCGCCTGGCCTCTGACGTAACGACCAGATTCACACGCTATCAAGTATTGGGGATACAACATTCACTGCCAGCCGAAGAAGTCAAGACAACTTGGCAATAGGGAGATGACAGTTCTGTGGACCTCTGAAGACAGCACGTGATGCATATTCTGGTGAGAGATGCTCAGCTAAATGCAAAGCTCGGGCTTGGATATATGTTACACCCGCGGATGCTGCCCTGATGGTAGAGTCCGTACCATGCCACTGTTATACACGATCTAGAAGTAGCCTTCGTCGTCTCTGCTTGCTCCGCGGTCTCGGATGCTGCCCCAAGCCTATCGGTATTCCTGCCTCCCGGCCACATTCGGATACCTCACTCATCATCGTCGTCCTCAGCTTGCATATACCGCTGCTTGATGTCCTTCCATTGCCGCTGTCTGTTTGTTAGCCATTGCTCTTCTCATCTGCCATTCCGGTGCCACATACGCCCTTGTTTATTTGGTCCCAAATGGTGTTCGAGGCGGTATCAAAGGCACTACCTCGAGGTTAGTCCAAATTGTCCACGAGACCGGGCCTCAATTTCGTACATCTCGGTCGCGAAGGCACCTACGAAGATCGTGGTAAGGAAGATGGCATTACGCTTGATGATGGCCCTTTTCATGCCGCGTTAGCCAATGCTCTCTCTCTCCGCGTCGCAGGTAAGATATCGTACGAGTAGAGGCCCGAGAGGATGCCAGACATTATGAGAGTATCGCGAGAGAAGTCGTAAGAAGATCCGGCCGCTCGTGCCTGCGTTTTGAAAGTGCTCTGGGTGTGGTCGTTGTGCTGGTGAACAATGTTGAAGTCGAGGAGTTCGCAGATCACGCTCACGGCCCAATCAGCTGGCAGCCGATTAGCTCCGACGGAATTTCATAAGTTCGGCTAGGCACAAGCTCAAGGCAACATTTCCTGCACATGCGACTGTGACACATCAAGAGCTGCTCTTGCAGCGCGAGCAGTCTCTACCGAGCGTCGTGATATCATAGCAGAATAGCTCACCATGGCTGACAAGACTACCAAGTCCGGCATCAAGACATTGTCAAACGGCGAGTCTGTGATTCCCTCCTCAACACGACCGGATGGTAGCGTAAGGAAGGAGATCCGAGTCAAGCCCGGCTACAGACCCCCAGAGGATGTTGAGGTCTATAAGAATCGTACTGCCGAGGCGTGGAAGAATAGAGGTAAAGGGGGTGTTCCGGGCGCCGAGTCTGCTGGCTCAGATTCTGCGGCGGACTTGAAGCAGAGTGCTGCCGCAGCGAAGAATGCAAAAAGACGAGAGGCGAGGAAGAAAGCTGCGGCAGGTGGAAAAGAAGAGGATGCAGAAAAGATAACCAACGGCGAGAAGGGTATGGCTGCGCTCAAGGTAGAGGAAGTCGATCCAGAGGCAGAAAAGGCGAAGGAGGCCAAGAAACTGGCCAAGAAGCTGCGACAAGCTCGCGAGCTGAAAGACAAGAAGGACGAAGGTGCTGCATTGCTGCCAGAGCAGCTCGCTAAGGTCATCAAGATGAGTGAACTGATCCGGCAACTGGATGCTCTTGGTTTCGACGCAGAAGGGGAGAAGAAAGGCGACAGCAGGAAAGGTGCGGACTTGGAAGAGAAAGAAGTAGACGGGACCACGCAAGATGGCAAAGTTGCCGGATGAGAGACTCTGCTACTGGACCACTGCATGATCAACACCGACTCTACCATTTTCACAGACTCGTCGCGCCTAGAGACAATACCACTACCGCACGTCCACGACCAGCAACACTGTCCTCCCGCGAACCGTCTCGTATAGGCCGTATTCTGTCTCCGTGCGAAAGTTGGCCTGCTCTGACTGCACCTCCACGCTCACGGGAGGTTTCGACTCCTTCGATGCCGGCTTGGAAGGACTTGCCGCAGACTTTCGTCCCCAAAAAGATGATCTGCTATGTTGTGTGGGTCGTTCAGGCAGCGGCTCGACAATGGGCTGTCCATTGGGGACACCGCCAGAAACTGCTGCCAACGTCTGGTCTCGTAGCAGATCAAGTGACTCTTGCTGTGACCAGAATTGAGTGTTGTCGTATTTGCCCTCCAATTGGATCAGGATAGGCCGGTCCTCCTCTGGAAATCCAACAAGCTGGCCTCTGCTACTGGTCTCTGCTACCATGTGTCAGTCTCGAGCGCTGCACATTCGCGAAGGCATCGTACCTTGATCGGACGGAATCAGCAGCATCGATATCTTCGAGATCCCACTCTCAGCTTGGTCTCGTATCGGCGGCAACAGCCTGGCAACTAAAGCTGCTACATGTTGTGATCTGGACAATGCGACTTCCTCCCGGATACTGAATCGTTGCGCGATGTTTGGATCGCCATCGAGCTCGTGGTATTTCTCGATAGGTTGTGAGGTGCATTCATCGTAGGATGGCGGTTCAGCCATTGTTGGTCCAGCAAGGTGGATGTACAATTGTTGGCCGCAAATTCCTGTCCAAAATGCCCGCTTGAATACGACGTCTCGCCACGGAGCCCGGTCAAGCCAGCATGGCAGTGAGGGTTCGCAGGATTGCTGGAAACTTTGATTCACTTGTTGCCAGGTGCGGGCGGCCTGCTTGGGTGGTTTGCTAATATGTGCCTCAGTCCATTCGCAAGAGTGTGCGGATATCGTGCTAGTCAGCAATAAGGTTGCGGAATTTGGCCCCCTGAGGCTGAATCTCGGATAGGCGTTTGCTGCGCCTGCGAGATTTTCGAGACCAACTGGCAATGCTTAGGACTTAGATCAATTGCAAACGATTGTGCAGGTAGACGGCAACGATGCAGCAGGAATATGTCGCACAAAGAATGCATGTCCTGCAAGACCAAGAGCTCAGCCCTGCACCTAAGGCCGGTTGGTCGGCTTAGCCACTCCCTCCCGAGGCCTTGGCTTACAGGTCACGGGGGTATCAACGCCAGGCATGACTTCCAGGCAGGAAACAGTAAGCCAATGCATTGTCCTCTATATGCCGAATATCCACGGAGATCGGCTCGTAGTCTAATGTGCTCATGATATTGACCATACCTCACTGGTGCACTGCCAGCCTTACTGCCCGTTTCCGCGGCGCAGCTTCCCGAGCAAGAATGCAGGACCAACCTCACCTCGTGACAAGAGTGAGCCTTGGGAAGCTACCACTGACTGCTTCACGTTGCATTCATATAAAGCTGTACTCTCTGTCTTTCCAGAAGCCTGCCCTTATCGTACACAACTATCTGCTCGACATCACTTCGACGAGAACGCCTAAACGAACCCAGCAGCTCAACAAGTTCACTCATTTCTGAAGCACCCCTCATTCAACACCAACAACACCCACATACCTACCGCAATCATGATGTACCATGTGTCGGAACCCAACTCGTACCTCGTCGTAACTGGCGCTGGTATCGAGAAAGTGCGTCTTGCGAAGAAATGCATGGTCTACCCCCTCCAGAAGGTCACTAAGATCAGGTATGTCCGGCAGCCCTTTCAACAGTACAGTATTGGTCTGACATTGAATGTTACAGCATCACACCTTTTGACTTCTCGATGTCACTCTTGGCTATGACAAGCGAGAAGCTGCAGTTCTCCCTGCCAGCTGTCTTTACAATTGGTCCAGAAGACAACATGGAGTCTCTCACCAAGTACGCAGTCCTCCTCACTGGTGACTCAGATGGCCAGGCATCGACCGGTAAGCGCGGCATGGTTGGCACTGGTCGCAGCCACGTTCAAGACATCGTCAAGGGCATCATCGAGGGTGAGACACGTTCGATTGTCTCGAATATGACGATGGAGGAGCTATTCAACAATCGCCGACTGTTCAAGGCGCAAGTCATCGATTGCGTTCAGAAGGAACTAGACCAGTTTGGTCTTAAAATCGTATGTCCATTATGCTCACGCTCCCTACGAACGCAGTGCTAACCAAGCTTCCGACAGTACAACGCCAACATCAAAGAGCTGCAAGATACTGGAGACAGCAAGTACTTCGACAGCTTGGCTCGCAAAGCTCACGAAGGCGCTCAGTCTCAGGCACAAGTCGACGTCGCCAATGCCCGCATGATAGGACGTGTTGGTGAGGCGGAGAAGGAAGGCGAGGCGAAACAGAAGATCGCCAAAATTAATGCCCACACCGCCGTTCTCGAGACCGAGCGCAAGGTGGAGAAGGCCAACGCCGATCAGAAACTGAAGACGCGTGAGATTGAGATTGCGCGCGCCATCAATCTCGAGCAAATTGGTGCGCAGCGTGCTGCTGAGCAGCGCGATGCGGAGCTCCAGAAGGATGTTGAAACGCAACGCGCTCAGATGGAGCTGGCACGTCTTCGAGCCACGACTGTCACCCAGGCTAAGATTGCGAAGGAGTCTGCCCAGGAAAAGGTATGTTGGTACAGACCTGGAAGGGCGTGCGCGGCTTTTCACGCTCAACGACGCTCTCCGAGGCACTGGTACTACTGTCGCGCTCAAAACTGACACAATATCTTCCCTAGGCCGATGCAGATCTCTATACCCAGACTAAGAAAGCTGATGCTCAGCAATACAACCAGGAAGCTGAAGCCAAGGCCACCTACTATCGATCCCAACAGGACACGGACGCAGCCAATTACAAGCGTACAAAGGACGCCGAAGCCATGCTGTTGGCTCGCGCCAAGGAAGCAGATGCTATGTATCTGATGAAAGAGCGTGAAGCACAGGCCAATTACGTTCAAAAAGAGAGGGAAGCTGAAGCCGCCTATATCGCTCGCAAGCGCGAGGCTGATGGTGAGTGAATAGAGATGGAGCAATGCGTACCGCGCCTCCGTCACAATAGTCCACTGCACGACGCACCCACTAAAGCGCAACAGCGGCTAATGCGGTGCTGGTGCCTGTGTTCCAAGATGGAAGCTAACCCTCTCTCAGGTCTCATGGACATGGCCAAAGCGTACGGCGCTCTGTCCAACGTACTGGGAGGTCCCCAAGGCCTAATGCAATTCCTCATGCTTCAAAGCGGTGTTTACGAACGCCTCGCCGAGCAAAATGCCAAGGCAATCAACGGTCTCAATCCAAAGATCAACGTCTGGACCACTGGCAACGACAACGGAGCGCAACAGAGCATTGCACCAATTCAGAATCTGTTCAAGTCCCTTCCGCCGCTGTTTAGCACGATCCAGGATCAGACTGGCATGACTCCGCCCAATTGGATGGCGAATATGCCGAAGCAGGTTGAGGAGACTGAGTTGCCTAAGCATGTTGGGAAGAGGGAGAAGAGGGAGAATGCGTTGATGAATGGGAATCAGTAGGACTGAGGTTGTGGAGGTGCGAGGCAGTTGGGTGGGAACGCTTAATGATACCCTGTGAGTTTGATATTAACACCTATTGGTATTTTTGTACCCTGTAAGCTTATTGTCTCTACTTCACACGCCCTCACTGTGCGACTGCTCAGCCACTGATAGAGTCCTCGCGACCCTGCGATAGCGAAATCGTTGAGTGGCACAATATCTTTCGCGACCTGAAAATTTTTTGGAGCCCAGATCTTGTCTAACCATTGTCGCCGCATGTGCCTGCGCACTTCGGAGTATTTACAAGACATGAGTCTTCCGATATAAGCCTTGTCTCAGAGTTTCCAACTGAGGATCTGTGAGGTCTGGAAGGGCATACCGTTACAGTACCGCGATCGAGTCGATGTGTATCTTCATTTCGTATTTGCGTTGCAGTCGATCTTGTATACCCATTGATGTTCTTACTCATGGTAGCGGATGAGTCTTTTTCTCCGCAATTGTTTGAGGTCGACTGCTCGTGTCTTGCCTTGGACGTGGGCAGTTCGAGCCGCTATTGCTGCGTGTGTTCCCCAATTGTAGTCGTACTCGTCTCAAGGGACAGAGGGAGTCGTTGATTGCAGCTCCAGGTGTCGGCGACTTCCACTTACGGTCAATTCCAGACCTTCATCCCAATCTGGCCTCTGTGGCGCCGGCGATTCGCAAGGGCGCAGCCTACAACAACGCCAGCAGAGCCATTGCATCACGTGTAACGCCTCTAGATAAGGCAGTCCAGCATTTGAGATAAGATGTTCCCGCGTCGGTGGTCTGTGTATAAGGCGTGAGAAGAATGGTATTTATAAGCTAGCGTTATTTACTAGAACCACGGTATTGGCCACGTGGGTTGCTCTAGATTCTCGGTAGCTAAGGCTAGACATGGCTTGCGCTACTTACACCATGGCGGCATACCATCGGCGATTTGTATCTTCACTCAGACTTCGATCTGTCCTTCCATTACTTTGACAGCAAAGCCGGAAAGTTCCACTTTCTCAACCGAATTCAGATCTTCCTTCAGAGTGACTGTGACGCCGATTTCCGACTTGCGGCCCATTTCGAGGCCTTGTGTGATTTCGAAGTCTGTTACCCTGTGCTGTGCGCGTTTCATAGCGAGGTAGCAGGTGAGAGCACACGCTGCTGAGCCGGTCGCTGGGTCCTCAAAGGAGCCCTCGATCATGCGCGATTGGAGCTTGACTTTGCTTGTGTTTGAGCCTGACTTCGCGAGGACGTAGAAGAGGGAGCCTGAGAAGCCTACGTTCCAGCCATCCTGTTCGTCCAGCTTCGGTGCTGGCTTCGCTGAAGAAGTAACCTTTGCCAGGCTCTCGAGATTGGGCAGCTCGACTGTGATGAAGTTCATGCCCTTGACTGGACTCACAACAGCAATCGCATCTTCGGCTCTCACCGAACCCTTGAGAGCTGGCTGAAGATCATACACGGCATCGACAGTGAATGGGTACTGCGTGTGAACATGCACATTATGCGGAACGCTCGCTGTCGCCACACCATTAGCGAATTCGACCTCAGTTGGCCCTGCATTCAACAGGAGTCGTCCTTGAGTCGCTCCGCCAGCAAGTGTGCCCAGAGCATAGACAGCTGCACCAATCGTGGGATGACCTGCATGCCGAGTAAGTCGTTCAGAACGTGAGGTTGACGCCACCGCACATCATGACAGCGAATGCGTGCTCGCGCTGACGGACTCACCTGCAAAGGGGACCTCAGCGTCCTTCAAGAAGATCCGGACACGCCACTCCGGAATGCCATCTGACCCGTCCTGCCTCTGACGTATGAAGATTGTTTCTGAAAGATTAAACTCCTTCGCAACGATCTGCATCTGTTCATCGGTGATGGTTTTGCCATCCGGGACTAGTACCACGCCTAGAGGGTTGCCTCTGTATCGTTCTTGAGTAAAGACGTCCAGCGTCACGAACGGTAGCCGCGGCATCTTGATTCAAAGGCGGGCGAGTCGGAATGTCGTGGTTCGTGCTAATGGGGATCTTGTCGTTAGATGGCGCAGTTGCTGGGTATAGTGCTGCCGAGTCAGTGTTGTCGATCTTATAGGGTGACAGTTTGAAATAAGAAAGGCGGAGGTGCCTGCAGGTTCTGAAGGTGATAGTCCATGCCACGCTTTGTACTTAGGCAACAAGGCGTGTGGATTTTGCTGGGCTAAGTTGTGACTCTACTGATGTGGAGTACATGCAGCTGCATGATCGTGGCCGGTGATGGAGGATGAGTAATCCCTACGTGAACAACACTCGCTCTGCGGCTCGATGCTCGTCGCCGTATGATATGTTGTCTGCTGTTGAGCCGGAGATGAGATTACATGCGTGCGGTGTTTGTGTTAATGACTTCTTCGCCAGGAGGACGGGAAGATCGACGTGCCAAAGAGACGAATCGAAGCCGTCAGCGGCCACGACCGGCGAACAGGCTGTCTTCATATGTCATGCTTCGCTAGGATCAGAGTCTCGCACCTTGTCGTGATTTTAAGATAACCAACAAAAGAGGGTGTTGCAAATTGCAGTTGTGATACAACACGTCGAAGTCGAACCACAGGCTCGTGCGTGGTTGCCGATTGATGCAGGGACAGCTGCACGACGAGGAAGGACCCGGGTGAACAACAAGACGACCCTGCAAAGATGAACATGACGGACCAGCAGTCATTAGATTGGCTGTCATCATCGGCTTGCATACACCTACTGCAAGGCGAGATACGAGAACAGATCGGAGCATCCGTGCCCAATTTCGGTTGAAGTTGTTCATTTCAACTACACAGAGACCGTTGACGGTCTCGACACACAAAGTTCGGTTTCCAACCGATCAACCCTTCCAAGGTTTCTTGTCATCTTTCGTGGTATCGTAACACACCTTGCATTCTCATTCGCCGCCACACAACCTATCGCAAGTACAAAAGAAGCTTCTGCCAAAGGCATATTGTATGCCATGCCATGTTAACACATCTGCGATCGGGCTCCCTGACCAAGGAAATATTAGCTTTGTCCGCGAGGACAGCTGTCTCCTCAAGTTGATGACGCCGCATCTTTTGTGGTCCTGTCCATGTGAACCGAAAACAAGACTGTACATTCAGAAGCATACTCCATAACACCATATGCATTTCCAGAGCGTTCGAGCTCGCCGGCTCGACACTACGCGTTGTGGTATCATCGCATTCGTAAACAGTCGCAATAGTCACAGGAGGTAATAAGCCGGGGGGTCGATCGTGCAGTCACACTTCGTTGCTTGATCGCTTGTCGAAGCCTGCTGCGCTTTTAAGTCGAAGCTTTCGCATTTCCAGAGTCTCTTCGAAGACAGGTGCAGCTGTGCCTTGACCGGCGACGGAAGACAGGCTGCCTTTGCGGTCGCCCAGTGAGCCCAAGCTGCGCATCTTTCGAAGCATGTTGGGTCGTTCTACGACTGGCAGAGCTGGAGTTGATTCATCTCGGATCATTTCCGTCACATCGGTCCTGCTTCGACCGATGCCTTTGAGGCCACGAGCGAATTTCTCCAGTGCAGTGCCTGATCGAACACCACTCGGCGTCTTTGGCCGTTGTGATTCGGTGGGTAACACGGGGATTTCGCTGTTGGAGCCTCGTGTCGAAGGTCTCGGTTCATCCTTGATGCTCGTGAAGCTGATCCCTGAATCGGCTTTGCGTGTGCGCAGTGATTGATTCGAGTCGCGCTCCTTCTGTGGCGACACATCCTGAACGTCAACAATGACCAGGCAGTCATTAATTATGCTGTTGGCCAGCTGAAGGTACATGCTGAGTGTTCGGACGACAGCTGCCCAACCATACCTGTCTCCATACTTTTCGTCCTTGCCTTGAGCCATGAGGTTCTTGAGTATGCTAGGACCACTCTTCTCAACAGCTTGGACGTACTTGAAGAAGCCGTCGCGTTGACTCTTCAGCACAGCTGGAGTGAGCTTCGTTGTTGGCTGGGCTGGCATACCCATTGGAGGGTAGAGCGTGTTGAGCATTGCCACACAATTGTGCTTATTAAAAGGCGAGAGCGACAGCTCGTTGATCAGGATCCATCGGCGGAGACCAACGTACACTTGCGTGTACAGCACATCAATCTTTCGTTCCTTTTCTTCGATCGATTGCACCCACTGCACCACGCCGGGATAGCGCTTGGCAAGATCCGAATCCTGTGCAAGAGCTTCACGATCAATCTCCAGACGATCCATTGCTGCCGCCACCTCACGACGTCTGCGTGTTTCAAGATCCTTGAGGTAGTCGAGTCCCGTCAGCGCTTGCGGAAAGTCGACATGGGTCAGCTCTGAAGGAAAGCATCGCTGGACAAATTGTGTGATGAAGCTGGGGGGCATTGCAGATTGCTGGCTCGGCAGGTTCTGGAGCTGGGAGACGAGATTCTGGGTAAAGGTCTGCGAAGTCTGAATCTGGTCGAAGCTACCTTGAGGAATGCTCGGAGAGCTGCTGTTGCTCGAGGTCGGTGTGCCTGGTTGTGGTTGGCCGCGTGGTTGGCTGTTGAGTGTGTACATTGTCCGGAGAGGAATCTCATAGCTGCCGGGATAGGTCAGGATGTGGTCCAATATCAGCTGATATGAGGAGCCATTGGAGGAGACAGAGGAGCCCGAGGACCGCGAGTGGTGAAAGGAAGAAGCCATTGCTGTTGATGTGGCGTGAAGCCGACAGACGCTGAGTCCAGAGGTGTCGTGAAGTGAAGGCCACGCAGCAGGAGGGAGTGTTTGTTGCTGGTGGTGGGGAGAAGGGACGCGAGAAGGGAGATTAGACGTGTGTATAGTAGATTGTCGATTGGACAGCCCCGCGATGAAAGCAGACACAGCCAACAACACGCAGGGACAGCGGGAGGTCGTCCGTGGGCCACACGCTTGGACAGAGAGTCCAGACCGTTGAACTGTGAACCAAGTTCCCAAACAGGCGCGTCTCTGGGGGAGACAAGACAGAGCCAGGCTGCGCAATGGCCGCTCGGTGGCTGTGCCTGTTGTGTTGGATGTGGCCACCAAACGCGAGATCCGTGTTTTTGGATTCGCGGGCCGGTTGCAGCCGCCGCTCGGAAGGGGGAATCTTGCTGGGAAACGAGGTGATGTGCAAACATCAATGGACGGGCGAGCAGGGCAGTCGAGGAGACATTTTGCTTCTTCGTCCTACAGCAAGCTAAGGACAAACTCAATGCACGAGAAGAATTCTTCCCTTCTCTCCCCGTAGCCAACGCGCTAATCGTGCTGCCGCCGGTCCACGCGCTCGTGCGTCCGAAAACCACAGTGCTGGGGCGGACCATACTCGATAAAGTGAAAGCGGCAGGAGAGGCTGGCTCTTACTTTTCGGCTCCTCGGCGGCGGTGCCGCACTCGCCTCACAAGGAGCTCACGTTGTCCTGACCCGCAGACACGGTGCTACCCAAACCCGGCGTACGGACAGCGATCTCCAAAAACACAACACAAACCGCTGTCCTCTACCACGCACTCTGTCATCAAAGTACCGCTTCTCCATCTCGCTCCCTCCAACCAATCTCCGAGCACTTGACAGCCTCACAACCTTGACAGGAGTGTCAATCCCTGCCGACCATGGCGTCGACAAGCCCACCCGGTACAGCGGGTCTGGGGGTAACAGGATTCAGCCCGGCCCTGCGGGAACGCTCCAGCTTCGATAGTCAGACCAACCGACTTCAGGCCCGATAGATCTCCCGGCCCTGCATCAGGAAGAAGGAAGCCGTGACAAACGCGTCGAAGAAAGCCGCCTGTCGAAGAGTGTCCCCGTGTCCACTTTCGACGTCACGCTGCAGCCATGCACACGACCGTCGCCCTGCAGATGTTGCTTGATGAAGACAGAAAGCCAGAGATACAACCCTGCACTTGGCGACTTTTTGGACAACATGTGCAAAACCCTCATTTCATAGGCCTGTGTCCACGAATTTACTGCAACTGCAGCATTCGTCCACCTGGACTACCTAGCCATCCAGGGAACGCCTGTCTGGAACTGAGGGCGTTTTCTCAAACGCGTTGTGTTGGTGAGATCGGGAAGCGCCAACACTCCCGTGTTTACCTCAGCCGGCAACGCTCGAGTTACAGCCGCAAACAGCTGCTGTGGGACCTGTCTGCGGGACGGCTGCACGATCACTTAACCTGCTTGGTGCGACATGTTCAGCAAAATCCTGGACACTGCGAACGAGATCTGCAACATCTTCAGATGCTTGTGTGACTCCTGGTTTGCAGTCCCTGGTTGCTGGAAGACCATGACACGATCAGAACAGAAGTGATCGTCGACATAAGAGTGACACGTTCACCGGCAAACGCAGACAGAACGGCAGTCCGTCGTTCGCAGCCATGGGAGAAGACATGATCAATGTCAAAATCACGGCAGATCAAACTGCTATATTGACTGTTCGTCGGATTTCTGGTGTGCCAGTAGTAGCGACTGTCTCAGAGTCATTGCCATTCGCTGGCGTCATCTCCCACCTCTGTGGAACATTATAAGCCAGTCTGGCCACGGCACCTCACCTGCTCTATCGAACGTACTGCCACACCGTCAAGACAATGCCGTATATCGCATCATTATCAACTTTGTGGAGCATAAACGACCTCAACATCCACGGTGCATACCTGCTTCGTCCCAACATACTGTCGAAGTCTCCAGCACGAGTGAGATTGCTCAACGACTGAGGTTACATCTGTCGTTGAAAAGCTTCATTTACAGAACCTCGTCGGCTGGATGTAACGTGAAGCTGATACTGAGCGAAGACGATTTGAGATGACCACGCTGAATGGAATATGAAGCTGACTCTGAGAGGAGGCGATTTGAAATGGCTGTTCGTCTTCATGCTGAGCAGAAAGCCTGGTACGTGCACTACGAATCAAAACATGATCTCGATTTGTGGTGTTCGTGACACCCATCCGATAGGCCCCCATCCATAGCACCTCTCAACCCTCACGCCTTGCCCTCCCCCTTCACAAACGCAACATAAACCCCCTTCTGCGGCTGCAACACAATATCCGTCTTCGTCCCGGGAAACCCCTCCTGTCTAGTCTCAACCCTCTCAAACACCTGCAAGATTCTCGTAACCGTGTACGCAACCTCCGTCAGCGCAAACTGCTGTCCAATGCAAATTCTCGGCCCTCCATTGAAGGGAATGTACGTCCAAGACTTGGGCACCCAATTATCCCATCGATCGGGCACAAACTGCAGGGGATCGGGGAACCCTGACGATTCAGGTGGGTAAATGTCTGGCCGTCGCTGCAACACGAAGGTGGAGTAGCCGATGGGCGTATTCTTAGTGATTCCAATGGGTTCTGTGCCGTCTGGGCCGCCGCCGTGGGGGAGTGTGGTGTCTGTTAGGGCTACACGGACGTTGTACGGCACTACGGGGTAGAGGCGGAGGACTTCGTTGATGGTGTGGGTTAGGTAGCGCATAGATTTTAGATCGTCGTAGGTTGGCACGCGGTTTGTGCCGACGCGATCGACGATTTCTTGGCGGAGTTTGGAAGTTATGGATGGGTTGCGGGACAATTCGTAGAAGAGCCAGGAGAGCGTTACGGCGGTTGTATCCCGTCCTGCAAGGAGGACTGCGACGAGTTGGTCCCGGAGCACGGCGCGGTCGCGGGTGTAGGCTGCTATGGCGTGGAGGAAGGTGTAGGATTCGTCTGATTTGGTGCTCTTTTCCAGTTCTTCGGGTGGGAGGGATAGTGCTTCGTCGATGTAGCGATCGGTGAATCTGTTTAAAACTCCTAGTGCCTGGCGGAAGGACTTCATAGGGACGAAGTGCTGCAACGGTCCAGCTCTGGCGATGATGGCCTGCACTCGCTGGACTTCTGCGAAGGCGGTGGCGAACTCTGCTTCCCCATTCTCCAGGCTGCCGACACTGCGGCCGAAGAGGAAGTGGGTTGCTGCATCAAGAGTGTATCGATAGATCAGATCGTCAAGGCGCACAGTCTCGCCGTTGCCTTTTAGCATTGGCAAGAGGATCTGAATCTGATGTTCGAACTTTTGCAGATCACCTACTCTGTCCTTGATGAATTGTGGTCTCAGAAGCTGCCGTGAATCATGCCACTGATGGCCGTCCGTGGTGAAGATGCCTGTAGACGCAAGTCAGCACGTTCTGTTCAAAGCACTAAGTCACTTGATGGCACTCACTCAAACCCAAAAACTCCTTCCACTCCTTCCTAAACTGAGGCCCCTTGCCATAATCTTGGAACTGCGTCGCCAAAATGGCTTTGATGTTCTCCTCATCACTGGTAAACACCAATCTCTGCCCCACAACAATACTTTCAACTGTGTAGGGAAGGTTCTTGTTTCCGTTCTTATCGAACATCATCCACCACAACTCATGGTTGCGATGCTTGGTGAAATACCATAATGCTCTATAGAGGAAGCCGACATTGAAGGGCGTGTTCGTCCGCACTATGGGAGCCTGCTTTCCCAGCGCGAGGATCTTTCTCTCATCCTGGACGTGGTGCGCAAACTTTTGGAGGAACACAAGAGTTAGTAGTAGGAAAACTCCCGAGGAGACCAAGTTGGACGTGTAGTATTGCAGCTGCCAGGATCCGAAGACCAGACCAGCGTACACGAGAGAGAGCGGAGCCACGCGGTCGAGGAAGGACTGGAGACCCATGTTGGCTGCTAGTTTAAGCAGTATTCAGCAATGTTAATCTGGAGTACTGAGGCGACCTGCATGTAATATGTCTGTGCAGTAATCATCTGTGTAGGTGTGCTGTCTGGTTCGACTTGGCCTCCCCACCTCTCACATGTCACGTTGCTGGACTCTGGACCGCGGCCGCCGAAGACTTGGAAGCGATTTCTATTCGATTCGACCAATCATGAATACCGCAGATTGCGGATGACCCAAAGTGGCGTTTGCATATGACGAATTTCCTTGTGCATTTGCACAATTGATATTGCTATTGACTCGCACTTGGAGACATGCGACGCCGGTCAAGCTCTTGGAAACAGAACAGAACATGTCGGCACAGAGCCGGTTCCGAGTGTAAAGTACCAATGCCTAGTGTGCTGAACGCGAGAACGACCAGCAAGTTGTTGCTAGGGTCACACAGCACAGAGAGCGCCTGGGTATACACTAACAGCTAATGCAATACGGCCGAATCGAAAAGCTAATAAGGGTGAGATGAAAGTATCACATACCTTTGGGATCCGTGGAGTGCGATGACAAGACCATCACAGCGGCTGACGCAGCTGGGAAGCATTCACACAAGATACTCCATTAGCTTGTTGTACTGCTCTTGAATTCTGTGGCCACGACGTACCTGAGCAGAGACGCGCACACGCTTCACTTACTCTCACCGTTGCTGCACGTCTCTCCTGCTGCCCATATGACCCGCCAACGCCTCGCTTAACGCATTCGACTCGCATGCTCTGTTATGGCAATCTCTCGTTCAACCCAACAATTTCAAACCTGGAGCAGGCTTTGCTGTCTGTTTCTTCTCGATGCCTGCGCCTGTATTGGCCTTGAGAGGGTCTTTCTGCTGTTGCTTGTTGTCCTTATTCTTGTTGTAGCTGCTGTTCTTGCCTTTGTGCTTGTTGTTATCCTTCTTTATCACCGGTGCGACATTGGTCCTGGCACGCTGGATGGTGACAGGATGGCTGCCGATGTACTTTCCGGACATCTCACGGGCGGCCTTGAAGCCCTGCTCGCCATCTGTAAACTCAACAAAACCGAAGCCCTTCGACTTGGTTGTGCGCTTATCTCTGATGACGCGTGCTTTGTTCACACCGTAGGCGGCAAAGGCCTTGGTGAGCGAGTCGTCGGTGACTTCACCTGCCAGGTTGCCCACCATGATGCGAAACTTGGTGGGGTCCCACTCCAGCAGAGACTTATCCTCCCAAGACTCACCGCCGCCCTTTCTCACCACAGTGTACTTGCCATCATCGACTTTGCTCTTGGTCTCTGCTTCTGCGGCCGCGCCACGTTGACCCACGGGTGTGACACCAGCACCGTCCGCGCGATCGTTCTTCGCGCCCTTCTTTGCTCTGTCCTGTGGATCTGCTGGCGCATATGCTGACTGCCACTGCGCTAATTGCTGCTGCTCATCCGGATCGAACTGGGAATTCTGTCCAGCATAAGTAGTGGCCGGAGGAGGTGGTGGATTGAATGGGTTTCGGATCGGTGGATGTGCTGCTTGATACTGTGCCTGCTGAGCGTACTGTGCGTTATAGCCTGGAGGAGCAGCATACCCATACCCAGCATACGCCGAGTTGGCATACTGATTGTTGTAGTCCATTTGGTGCTGGTAGTTTTGCGCGTGATCGCAGTGGTTAGGAAACGCCTGGACGTAGTGCTGGTCGTGGTATTGGTTCGGCGCTGGTGTGACCAACTCGTCGAGAAGTTCGTGCCGCGCGGTTGGCAGGTATGTCTCTGTAGCTCCGCTGTTGGCAAATGCTCCGTCTAGAATCTGTCTGCCGAGTGGGCCTAGAGGATTGCTGCCACTTGCTGCGTCGCCCTTGTTGCAGTCCTTTTTCGCCATTTTTCGTAAGGAAATTGGTGGTACGTACCGTGAGACTGGTGGTAGTGCGTGGATCTGCAAGGTTAGTTTTGGTGAATGTGGTGTCAGTGGTAGAAAGTCTGTTCCCCTTCTTCATCTTCTTCAATTCCAGCACTTCGTCACAACCGGAACTTGCCGAGCGAAGCGACAAGGATGTTGCTCCTTCCACTCCTTCCACCGAGATGTAGGATCTCGGCCTCGACCACATATGTCACGATGTGTTTTCAACCGCTGGCATTCACTACCCGTGCTCATGTCACGCTTTCTGAAGCACCAATATCAGGAACAATTGTGATGTATGCTGCCATGAGAACAAGAATGCTCTCCGGCCCCGGGGTTAAGTACCAAGCTGCCTGGATTGTGAGCGACCTATGAGCCATCATGATGCGAAGAGACCGATTCCTCTATGCCAGTAGTGCCTGCTGATCGATTTTGCCGCATTACCATGTCAAAATGCCGACGACCTTCCAGATCTTGAAGCGAATAAAGATGACTCTCATCCCATCCACTTCAATGCCAAGTCATCGGTATCTTTCCCGTGTCTTGCGGTACACTACGTCGTGTCAGAGACTCCAGCTCAACTTGCGCCATGTGTCGACTGATCTGAAAAGTTATAGTCCGCAACAACTGTGGCGAGGGGCCGCCTCTAAACGACGAAAGCGTGCCAGATCGTGAGCGGGAGTGCTTCGTCACGATAGAAATTTACGAGAAGTTCACAAATGCCCAATACGGCCCCTGAGAACATTCGGCAGTCATTGACCTACGAAACCTGGTTTCTAAGACTTTCTTAGTGCATAGGAGTTCCGCCAGCCTCTGGTAAAGATGATGTCGACTGTGACTGGCGGACATTCTGTTCTGCATCCAAGCAGCTCCATTGCTAGAGTGCCAGACCACTCCGGTGGTAGCTTGGCGAACAGATAGTCCTAGGAGTATGTACGTCGCTGGCAGGCAATGACCACTCAGAATTGACATTGGCTGGATTCGTGAGTGGCTGCAAATCTGTAATTCTCAGCATGGCGGGAACTGTTCAGTAAGCGAGGCCTTTTCGAGTCGGCTCAAGCACGTCTGGCTACATCTTTGCCGGGTCGCCTTGACATTCATCCCAATATACGCCTAATCAAAGTGACTACGAGATACATAGAGTCATTCATGGCTTATGGTAACAGTGAGTCAGGTGTGGTCTCGCCATATGCTGCCGTAAGCTACGTTTGGGACAAAGACCAGCGACTGAAGTGAGAACCTCTTGAGCCACAACAATGCGCTGAGGTCTCATAGACCCATTGAGACAATAGTAGACGCCATGGACCTTGTCGGACCGACCCTCGCTACCTGCTTTTAAGCATTGATGGGTTGACGCTGTAGGTATCGTCCAAGATAATCTCGAACTAAGAAGCGATAGATCGGGAAGATGGGCGATATCTGCACCAACGCTGCATTTACCGTAGTGGCTGCTGCTGGAGCACATGCAGACGCTGAGCTGCCTGGTACTTGTGCTGGCAGCTGGGGTGTGAGTCCGATGGTCGGGCCGATGATCAGTCCCCAAACACATGCCCAGGGCAATGACGGGCTGACGTACCACGAACATGGGCTTGCGGTCATGGAGACTTGGAACCCACTGATGGCAGAGTACGACGACTTCTGGACGTAGGCTAAATACAGCTCCCCAGGCTGGTGCATGCAGGAAAAAGTCTTGTCTTCTCAAGACATCATCTTCACTGGAGAGCAAGTCTACCTCGAATGTGCTGCAGGAACCTACTGTGAAGAGTCGATCATGAAATGCGAGCCTGCAAAATTTCAGCCTGCCTACACTGGAACCAAGGTGTACTCCGCATCCTTGTCAAGCTAATAGATGTCTTCAACAACTCAGCAGAATAAGCTGCGAATGGACGATCGCAGTCACTGACATCAAGTGAAACTTTGGGGTAGAATCGAATCAGTGCCCTGGCCAATTGCTCTAGTGCTCTCGAGTTTACGTTTGAGAGCGACGCACTCGATGTATTCTCTGGTATCATGCAGACGACCTCCACCAGCACGGGTGAGGACTTTCTATGGGACATGCCGCCGTCTCGATTCGGTTTGTCTCTCTTGTGGGAAGACTTCGATGATGGAACCCTCGGAGAGTATCAGATGAAGCGGCGTACTGATCGAACGACACTACCTATTACGAGCGTCCAAATGTGCTTGAAGTATCCAACTTGGAGTTGGCTCGCGTGGACTGATGGTGCTGCTCTCAACCTGCTGGACGATCAAGGGCGAGTTTGGACACTCGCTGGATCCGTGCATTACTGCACGGCTAGCATCGCTCTCTCTTCGAACGAGCGTACGATCGGCTGGGAAGTACTTACATGACCTGGGCAGACCAAACGACGACCGCCGAAGGAAGTGAAGCAGTGCTTGATGATGAGATGAATTGAAGAGATGTCTGAGAGTGGAAGTCTATACCATCGCGAGAATCAGCAATGCCGGTCGATCAGTCTGGGTTGAATGGCTCAATAGAATTCGCAGTCGCAGCCACTCCTCATTCCAGCTCCTTGCATAGTATCACCTGGCAAATTTTCCGGCTGCTCGTGTGCTAATGGATCGGAGCCTATTGCTCGAGCCAGAAAGGCTGACTTTTCGCTAAAGGTTTGTCCTCACGAACGCTTCGAGGTGTCCAGACTGAGGACCTCGAGAGAGTAAAGAGATGGTGTGGTGCATCTGCTATCAGACATGTGGCACTCTGTTTGGTCGTGTTGGGTCGAACTTCGAGCCCACAGGCCGCTAAGTGTCGTCTTCGATTCAGGATGATCCATCTTTTGCTTCTCCTTTTGCCTTTCAAGGTTATTCACGGCATCTGGCCATGTACACACACGATCTTAGCGTCTGGTGTCACATTCACAAGCATACGATTCTGTTCTGTACACATAGCCATAATTCTACACAATTCTACTATACCCGCTCGGCAGACTTCTGCCACTCCCGAACCGTCTCTGATACAGTTTCCTTCCTTCGTCGACCCATAAGACGATGCTCGCCATTGCGACGAGCTCCAGCAAATCAAGCGCCGATAGCGCCTCCGTCTGGAAGACACGCTGCAGGGGCGGGAAGTATATGACCAATGCCTGGCCCAACAGACTGCCCGTGACAGCGTAGTTGAACATCTTGTTCCCTTCTGCTTTTTGCCTGATCCCGAAGAGCTCCGCAAACCACTTGGGTAGGATTGGCACCTCGCCAAGAAGGACAGATTTCGACGAGGAGCGGCAGGCGAGGGCATTGAACATGTCGAAGAGGACGAATTGAGTAAAGGTCAGAGTCGTGTCACGGTCAGAGACGGAATGAGCAGCCAGGTCTTCCGCGGATAGATTTCGAACGTAGGTAAAGAGTGTGCCGAGTAGGATGACGATGGCGGACTGTAATACGCGCTGGATCAGCTTTGGGGTCAGGACGCGGGCGTCGCGGCGCCGGGGAGGTTGAGTGAGCAGAGCTGGGTCGACTGGTTCGACGCCGAGAGATCTGGAGGTAATGTTAGCTGGCTGACTTCTGATTAGCGAATTTCGTACTCACTGTGCTGGGGGACCATCCATTAAGATGTTGATCCACAAAATCTGCATGGCGTTGAGCGGGTTCTTCCAGCCACCCAAGCTGCTCAGCATGACCAGTCCCAGTGCAGAAACACTCGTGCTGAGCTGGAAAGTCAAGAAATTCTGAATATTGTAGAAGATGCCTTTACCCTCCTCGATGGCATTAAGGATGGTAGAAAAGTCATCGTCAGTCAAGATCATGTCGGCTGCCTCCTTCGCGACGTCGGTACCTAGCTTGCCCATGCTGATACCAATGTCTGCTTTCTTCAACGCTGGCGCATCGTTAACACCATCTCCGGTCATGGCAACGACATCACCTCGCGATTGCAGTGCACTGATGATCTTGAGCTTGTGTTCAGGACTCGTCCGTGCGAAAATCAAGATGCGCGACATTGCTTCTGCGAGCTCGGCGTCGCTCATTTGATCAAGCTGATCGCCACGCAGCACTGGTGATCCAATGGCGGAGTTCTCGTTGATGGGCATCCCGAGCTTCTTTGCGATAGCAACAGCAGTAGCTTCTGCGTCACCAGTGATCATGATCACCTTGACCCCGCCTGCCATCAGTCGCCGTATCGATCTATCTACGCCTTTGCGTGGCGGATCTGACATGCCGACCAGACCAGCAAAGCAGAGTCCGCTATATGTGTCCTCGTTGGCTGCAGCGACTGCAGAGCGTCCGACAGATGAAGCTGGCGTTGATGAGCGTGAGTCAGCCATCCTGCTCTTGCTCACGTTGCGGCTAGCACCACCTCGAATTGGACCCGATGCGAAAGCCAGCACTCGCAGGCCTTCCTCAGCCATCTTGCGCGCTGCTCGATCCACTTCTTGGCGGCGCTTCTCGTCCAGCACTACTTCTCCGCCCTGGTCCGACGTGTAGGTGTCACATCTTCCAAGCACGCGCTCAAGCGCACCTTTGATGTAAGCAGTGTCATTGCCATCTTGACCCTCGGTGATGACACCCATCCACTTGCGCTCGCTGGAGAACGGTATCTCATGTTTCCTCTCGCCAATACGGGCGCGCACATCGTCCTCGTGAAAAGCGTCGAGCAGATCCAACAACGCCACATCAGTTGGCTGACCAGCCCATCGACTTTTCGCATTTGCCAAGTCATCGTCCCCGCCGGTGTTGGCCAATACAGCGGCGCTTGCGGCCGTCACACTACCATGGCTATGGGTATTGAGACGGCCATTATTGACGATGTTCGCAGCTCTGAGCACTGCTTGGGTCGTAGCACCGTTCGGCGAATCTCTGTGCACCTTGGCCACTTCTTGTGGCACATCGTGTCCAAAGCTCCACATCCTGGTCACTGTCATGTGGTTCACCGTCAGAGTTCCAGTCTTGTCCGAACACACCACGTTTACAGATCCCAGTGTCTCCACCGAAGGAAGCCTGCGTACGATGGCGTTCCTTTTGCTCATGCGGAGTACACCAAGCGCAAGCGTGACAGTCACAATGATTGGCAGGCCCTCTGGTATCGCCGCCACTGCTAGCGACACACCAATCTGGAATAGTTCCAAGAACTTCATGCCTCGCCACAAGCCAACCAAAATGATCAAGCCGATGACACCAAAGGACATGTAACTCAAGTCCTTACCGAGTCGGTCCATGCTCTGCTGTAAGGGTGTCCGCGGGGACTCAATCTCTTGTAAGGATGCGCTGATTGCACCAAATTCGGTCTCACCCCCTGTTCCGATGACAATACCTTGGCCGTAGCCAGATCGCACCAATGTTCCCTGGAAAGCAATGTTGGTCTGACCCGTAAGCTGTATATCACGACCCATGCCGCCTCTCAGCAACGTTGCTGGATCAGCACTTCCATTCAGATGTGGTGCAGCAGCAGCAATGGTATCCGCGGTCTTTGCGACCGGCTCATTCTCTCCCGTCAAGTTACTCTCGTCGATGCTCAAATCTGCTGCAAAGGTAATGCGAACATCGGCAGGTATCCTGTCGCCGGTGTGAAAGAGCACCAAATCTCCGGTGACCAGCTGTGAAGCAGACACGGTGGTGCTTGCCTTCTCTGCTCTCGCCAATTCATCGTTGCCCGGCGCTTTCGCTTCGCCATTCTCACCACTCGCATGACCTCGCCCCTGTACATCAAGATTCGTGCGTATTACGTGCGCATAATGCGGCACCAGTTGGTTCAATGCTTCCAAGCTCTTTTCACTCCTGTATTCCTGCACGAATGCGACCGTGACCACGATCGTGACTGCAATCGCTATAGAGACCGCATCCTCAAAGTTGCCCATAAAAGCCGATATCAGAGCACTGACAAGCAGCAGTAGTATGAGGGTTTCCTTGAATTGCTTGAGGAAGCGCAGCCAAAGGGGTTCCGGTGCTTCTGACGGCAGCTCATTCGGGCCTTGCACATGCAACCGATTGGCTGCATCGCCTGGGTGAAGACCGCGACTGAGAGATGTCGAATGCCTCTCGGCGACTTGGTCTGCACTCAAGGCTGCATGCAGGGCTGTTATCGATTGCTGGCCTGGAATTCTGACCCGACTGCCGTTTCTCGAGTGTCCTCGGCCATTCTCGCGTGGAGGTTGTAGTTGGGAGGGAATCGTTCGTGTATGCGCTGGATCGTTGTGCAGAGGGAGATTCGGCGTGCTAGATCGGGACATGCTTCACATGCTCCATGAAGCAGGAGTCGAGGGTCGCTCAAGGAGCCCTGTAGCCGCTACGCTGCTGTCGCGTGCATCGGGAGAGTGCGAGAAGTTGTGTGTCTGATATGTTCGTATGATGCTGTTCACTTTCGCCGCACTCCAGTCGTGAGTCGTCCAGTGCGTGAGCTGTGTGTATGGCCAAGGTGACGATTGCGCATCATGGAAGACGGGTGTTCTCACTAATCCCTGCCGACACAGTAGGGAGGAGGGATCGCCGCTTGCAACGCCAGCAAGCGAACACCCCCCCAGCCATCTCTTCCACCGAGGAATGACGCCCATCTCTTGCGACATTCACCAACAACCATCCTGTGCAACACCACCGCAACACATCCTCAATTGCTCCAACGTGTACGGCAGCATCACCAATTCCATCAGGTCCACTTCCGGCATGGTGAGTACCGCCTGAGGCGCCAACGTTTGCCTGGCACGCGACTCGCGTCAGATCAAAACAACGCGCTTAGTCCGATCGCAACCTCGATAACACATCCGCCACGGTGTCTCGCGCCTTCAAACCCACTGCACTCGTGTCGCAAACCCCCATCGCATCCATAGACACGCACCATGTTCTACTCGGAGTCGCTCCTCACCAAGACCGGCCCCTTGGCTCGCGTCTGGCTCGCCTCCAACCTCGACCGGAAACTCACCAAGGCCAATGTCATTCAGGCAGACTTGCAGGAGAACGTCAAGGATATCATTGGAGATGATCAGGCACCAATCGCGCTGCGAATGAGTGGGCAGCTGCTGCTCGGCGTGGTCAAGATCTACAACCGAAAAGTGAGGTATCTGGAGACAGACTGCGATGAAGCTCTTCGCAAGATCAAATTGGTGAGAATCACTGCAATGGTTTCAAGACACGACAGAACTGACGCCTTACAGGCATTCCGACCCGGCCGCGACAATGATCTGCCCGCCGACCACTCGCACAAGGCCAATCCGCAAGCATTGGTTCTTGCAGACACAATTACAGAACTTGACCTGTTCGCGCCACTTCCCGACCCAGATGCCATTCTACGAGCACCCGAAGAGCGCGCGCCTGGACAGGATCCTACACTCCTCGACTTTGGTATGAGCCAGATGCTGGACAGCCAAACACCAACCCGAACACAGCAGAAACGACTAATGGAACTCGACGACGACGATCTTGGTCTTGACATTGGCGACGGCCAGGACCATGGTCTGGCGGGTACTCCGATGAGCGATGGGCCTTCCATCGAACAGGGCCGACGCGCACCCACTCCACGAGGCGACGAGCCAACTCTGCTTCAAGATGATGACCTTGGTCTCGACCTCGGCTTCGGTGCAGACACGACTCTTGGTGGAAACGATGGCCCGATAGTTGGCATGGACAACGACTACCCAATGGGTGGTCTTAACAACGACGAGATCGGCGAAGCCAACGAACAGGCTTTGCGAAAAGCAAATGCTGCTGCCGAACGAGCTCGACGGTCCGAATCTGTTCTCTCATCCGTTCGCTCTAGTGTAGAACGCGACCTAGAGGAGACATTCCGGCTTGATCAAGGTGCGATGCAGGACGAGACAGAGCACGAATTTCAAGCCGCACAACGGGTCAAGCGTAGAAAGGTCATGCGCATGGACAACGAGACAGAACTCCACAACAGCCAGATCAAGAGACAGCAGGAAGACCGCTCGAACATTACCAAAGCGCCTTCGTTCCTTCCTCGAGACCCACTTCTCCTGCAGCTCATGGAGATGCAGCGTAACGGTAGCTTCGTTAGCAATATCATGGGCGATGGTCGAATGCAAGGTTGGGCGCCAGAGCTTCGCGGCATACTATCTCTCGAGATCGTGCGAAAGGCGGGTGAGAAGAAGCGAAAGCGTGACTCTGGTATTGTCGCAGATGTAGACATCGATGGAGAGAGGCAGGGGTCGCCACCACAACTCGAGATTCCACAGGACGAGGATGAGGGTTTCCAGACCCATGCAGGTGACGACTTCGGACTTCGCTCGGACAGCTTCCAACCTGGTGCTCAGGACGATATTCAACACGACGACGAAGAGAATTACGATGAACCACCTATCAACTTCGACAGTACAGAAGCGCCTCTTCTGCACCCATCACAACAAGGTGCTGTTGCACTCGGCACGAAGAAGATGGTGCACATGCTTCGCGATCACTTTGCGCCAGATCACCCGAAAGAAGCCAACGAGCCACCCACACCCAGCAAGCGGGTAAAGCAGTCGGCACTTTTTACAGACCTCTGTCCCGAGGAGACTACCACGCGACAGGACGCCACCAAGATGTTCTTCGAGCTTCTCGTCCTCGGGACCAAGGACGCGATCAAGGTTGAGCAAGATAGCAAGGGTCTTGGTCTCCCAATTCGTGTCCGTGGCAAGCGCGGTCTTTGGGGCGACTGGGCGGAAATGCAGTCGGGGGGTGAGATCGCGAGCCAAGAAGTGCCGGCTGCGGGTATCGAGGTCGAAGCGGCGGCTTGATGTCAGGCTTGACGATAACGTTCTTGTACGGTGTGGGAAAACAGCGGTGGCGCTATGGCGTCTACATGAGAGCGGACTGTTTCTGGAAATTGGGAGGTGACTTGGGACGCTTGGGATCTTCTACGGACGACTATTGGAACGACGCTTGGCGATGATTCTTGAGATATCCCATCAGTGCAGTGAGCTTTTGATAGGAGGTAGGAATAATCGTATCAGCAATTGACATGGCACGGCCTTCTGGCCTCGATAATGGAAACATGTGATTGTGGCAAGACGCTCGTGACTTCACTTGATAACACTGAGACGTGCTAGGAGCCGATTTTGCCAGATGTCTGCTCGCTCAGACAACTCCGGACAGCTTCCCCCCTCGTCACAATTCCGCCGTACCACCACTTCAACCAACATGACGACCATCGCACCAGCACCAGCGCATCAAAGTCCTGCCACAAGAACTACAAGACAAGATCTGCGAGCGGCTCCTTGAGCTCAACAAGTTCGCCCCAACCACCGTCGTCACTCTCAAGCACAACACCAAGCCGCCAGTGGAGCTTCACTTCCGCCGCGCGACTCGGCAATTCTAGATCGATACCTACTACAAACAAAACATCTTCCAATCCGAAGACGCCGCTCCTCTGAGAAAGTTCCGCATCAGCGTGCCATTATGCCGCATCCGTAGGACTCATCATGTGACGCTCGATGGCGATGGGGGCAGGATAAGCACGAAGCATGCGATCAGGCGACGGCACTCCTGTCGTTGCTTCCAGAGAATGTACGGGCGGTGTTGAGCCGTTCCCGGGGCTGCGCTAGCTAAGGGCTCGGCTCTAGGGAGTGGATGGGACCTTGTTGGGCACTTGCTGACTCGCCGGACGAGGCGTGTAGAGATGAGCTGGCGCCGTTTGCGAGGCTGGGGAGACATTCTTGGCAGGGCAGAATGGAGCTGGGTTGGTGATGTTGTGAAGAGGGAGGGCTAGAGGGCCAAGGTGCCATTCGATAGGGTCTGTAAAGGTGCCGTTAAACAGGGTCACAGCTTTCGAAATCGTTGTACGAGCACCACCTTCCATGTTTCTTACCTCTCAAGATAGGAACAGCTGGGGCCAAGGTAGCCAAACTTCCCAAAAAAGTCTTGGCAACACATGTCTCCCCTACACAACCCAAACACGAGCATCCCCACCATGTGTGTCCATCCTCCGCCCAAGCAAAAACCAACGCGGCTGAGTCCAATCAAATCACTCCCTGTCCACACCACAAGGGCTAAGTAGAACCTAATGAATTGACCGGCTCAAATCGCAATCACCTTTCAAATTTCAGGCTGCATACATACAGCTTGTGACGCCGTCGAAGCCACCAAATTCCGATTACCCGCCAAATGCCCGTCTGATAAGAAGTCGAGGGGTAGATCTCCAAAACTTTTGTATGCTGCCGAGAGAGACTCCACTGGACTCAATCCATTCTGATTTGTGGTTCTTTTGTGTGCTGGACTATGCGCTGAGTTGCAATAAATAGGCTTGTCTCTATGCAGTGTACCTTTACAACGTTCTCGAAGGTAAAGATCTTGGGTAGACATAAGCGTGCTCTAATTCAGCTATCGCACAAGTTCAGACCTACAGCATCGATGTCTACGAACTCGCCTCCCCTTCCGCCTGCCTACTCGCCACACTGCCACCCTTCCACGCCTTCCTCGGATCTTCAGTGTGTCGATGCTCAGATCCCTTCCCTACTGGTCCCCAACCACCACCTCCGGGCGTCTTGACGATGATCCTCTCGCCAGGCTGCATTGATGCAGTGTTCTTCGCGCCGAGGGAGATGTGGAGTTCTTCATACTCATCCTCCACATCGCCGTTCGTCTGAGCTGCCGAATTCGACTTTGTCTTCGCCTCGGCATCACTACCCTTGACCTTCGGCACTCGTCGTACCCAAGTGTTGTGTCCGCACGAGGCGTCTTCGCCGCCAGCAAGGCCATATGGGTGGTATACTCTCCGCTCGGAGAGGATGCTGACCTGGACAGGTATGCGGAACTCGATATCGCGCACGACTCCGTCGCCGCCTTTGTGCTGTCCTTTGCCGTGGCTCCCGGGTCTCAGGCTGAACTCTCTTAGTATGACGGGGTATCGTCTCTCGAACACTTCGGCGTCTGTAATTCGTGTATTCGTCATATGCGTATGCACGCCATTCGTCCCGTCCCATGTTGGACCTGCACCGCTTCCGCCTGCAATGGTCTCATAATACCCGAATCCCTTCTTCGCTTTCTCACCGGCAACATTGCCACCGAAGCCGAATGTGAGATTGTTCGTGTCGCCCTGGCTGGCGGCGCAGGCTTGGAAAGCTTTCAGGACAACGTCCGTGACGCGCTGGGATGTGAGGACGTTGCCACCAACGACCGCAGCTGTCCCAGATGGGGAGAGGAAAGATTTTGGTGGAATTATGACCGTGACTGGTTTGAGGCAGCCTTGGTTCAAGGGGATGTCTTCGCTGATCAGGCAGCGCAGGCAATATATTATGGCGGAATAGGTCACTGCTTCCGGGGCATTGGTGTTGCCGTAGACCTCTGGGCCAGTGCCGGTGAAGTCGAAGATCGCTTCACCTTTCTCCGCGTCGATAGTGACTTTGAGCTGAATGGGGCTGCCGTCGTCCATGTAATCTATCGCAGAGAGGTCTTGGCCCTCGAAACGTTTGGAGACGTCTTTGAGGAGATTACGGACGCTGAGCTCGGCGTTGTCTTGAATATTGTGCATGTAAAACTGGACGACGTCTTCGCCGTAGTCCGCGATGAGGCTTGAGATCAGGTTGATGCCTTTCTGATTGGCGGCGATCTGGGCTTTCAGGTCGTTGAGGTTGTCTGGAAGGCAGCGAGTGCCACTGCAGCCAGGATGCTCTGCTGGCTCGTGGAGGAGAAGCTCTGTGATGCGTTCCTCGTTGAAGTGGCCTTCGGACACGAGCTTCTCGGCCTTGATCCTTGCTCCTTCTTGGATAAGCTCCCGAGAGTGTGGTGGCATGGACCCTGGTAAAATGCCACCGATATCTGCATGATGTGCTCGAGAAGCGACATAGAAGACTATCTGGTCGCCGCTGAAGGCGGGTGTGATGACGGTAATGTCTGGCAGATGCGTACCGCCGAACATTGGGTGATTGGAGACCAAGACATCGCCCTTTTTCAGCTTGCCGCGCCAGATCTCAGCCTGCTTCCGCACGCAGGTCGACATACTGCCCAAGTGGACTGGAAGATGCGGTGCATTCGCTACGAGACCACCATCGGCATCGAAAAGTGCGCAAGAATAGTCAAGCCGCTCCTTGACGTTCGTGCTGACGCTCGTCTTCTGCAACGCGCGACCCATCTGCTCTGCAATAGCCATGAAGCGATGCGCGAAGATGCTCAACATGATCGGATCGACCTCTTTCGTGGTCACCTTCTTGTCTTGGTTGTCTGTCTCGCCGATGTTGATCACGACGTGCGTGTTGATGATCAAAGCCGTGGCTTCTGGTGTAATCACAATCGTCTGGGTTCCATCTGCGATGATTGCAGGACCCCTGATGCGGTCACCCACAGCCAAATCCTCCAGCTTATAGACAGCAGTGTCTTGACGTCCGCCTTCGAAGTACACCTTGCGTCGACCGTAGACTTTGTCATCCTTGCCAAGGTCCGTCGGCTTAATCTCTTTCATTTGCTGGTCAACTGTCTTTTCTAGGCCTTCAAAAGTCTTGCCGATGCCTCTTGCTCGAACATCATCGATAATAATATCTCGGTCTGGCAACGTGAAGCCGAACTCTTGCTCGTGCTGCTTGACAAATGCTTTGCCGAAGCCCCAGTCGTCGCCACCAGCCTCCTCTCGCGTCGGCTTGATCACCATAAGTGCCGATTCTGTGCCTCTGTACCGCATGTTCAGGTACTCCTCGAAGTGGATGTTCGACTCTTCGAATCCCTGGTCTCGTAATGTCGCTGCTGACTTCTTCTTCAGCTCTGCCATCTTGTCCTGTAGGTATTGCTTGACTTCCTGATCTTTGTCCGACCACACTTTGGATTCTGGCTCCTGCCTTTCATCAACAACGTCTGCTAATGCCATGCCGTAGGCACTCAGCACTGAGGAGTAACGGTGTACCAGAATCTGTCCGATGCCAAGTGCTTCTGCGATGGCTACTGCGTGTTGACCTCCTGCACCACCAAAAGTCGCAAGACGGTGCTTGCTTGTGTCGTGGCCTCTCGCTTCCGTGAGCGATCGAATAGGCCTCGTCATTGTCTCGTTCGCAATCTTTATGAAGCCGTTCGCGACCTCGTCTGGGCTCATGTTCTTGCCTTGCTCCTTGTTGATCTGTTCAGTGAGCTCTTTGAACAGCTTCTCGCTCGCCTGCTCATCCAGTCCTTCATCTTCGTTCTTGCCAAAGATTTTCGGGAAGAAATCCGGCAGTAATCTGCCTAGGAACAGATTTGCATCTGTGATTGCCAGAGGGCCACCTTTTCGGTAACATGCTGGACCCGGATGAGCGCCTGCGCTCTCTGGTCCAACCACGAAGAGACCGTTGCGGAAGAACAGCCGCGAGCCACCGCCAGCAGCGACTGTGTTGATATCTAGCTGCGGGCTCTGTATCGTCACGCCAGCTGTTGTCGTTTCAAAGACGTGTTCGTATCGTCCATCGCCGTATCTGCTCACGTCTGTTGATGTGCCGCCCATGTCGAAGCCGATGACAGGCGTTTTCGTTTCCGGATCGTAGCTTGTCAATGCGTAGCCGACCACACCTCCAGCTGGACCGGAAAGAATAGCACGCAGACCTGAGAAGATGTCCACGTCCACAAGTCCACCGTCTGACTGCATGAACTCGCACCGTGCGCCTCTCGAACCCTTCTCGTGCTTGACGCTTTCTGTGCCCAGACCACCTTCGAATCCTTTCTGGAAGCCGTCGATGTACTTCCGGATCGCAGGTGTAAGATACGCATCGGCGCACGCAGAAGTCGCTCTCGGCACTAGCTTAATCATAGGCATGAGCACGTGCGATAGAGACACATGCTCAAAGCCAATTTCCCTCGCAATCTTACCGACCAACGCCTCGTGGTGCGGATATGTGTAGCCATGCATCAAGCACACTGCAATACTCTTTAGACCAGAATCATACACCTCCTGCAGCTGCTCCTTGATCTGCTCTTCCCTTGGTCGTTGCAGTATCCTCACTGCCTCTCCGCTCAGTCCCCTCACCAACTCAGCGTCTTTGCCCGCCTCCTCCAATGCTTTCGCTTCGGTGCTATGTCTCTCCGGGTCCTCAGCGTAATCCTCCAGGGTGACCCTCTCATCGATCTCCACAACTTTCTTATACAACACCTCTGGCTTCCTGATCGCCAAATCAAAGATATTCGGCCGGCTCTGATTCCCGATCTCTAGACAATCTTTGAAGCCTTTCGTCACCACCATAGCAATATCCTCGCCCTTCCTTTCCAGCAACGCATTTGTGGCGACGGTCGTTCCCATGCGGATACTCTCGATCTTGCTGGTGTCTAATGGTTGTCCTCGCGGGATCTCTTTCCCTTCGAATTTGGAGAGGAGCCGTCGAATCCCTTCTAGGGGAGCGTCTTCGTAATTCTGAGGGTCGACGGAGAGGAGCTTGATGAGGATGTCGTCGTCCATCTTGCCTGTGCCTGGGTTGCCGACGCAGTCAGTGAAAGTGCCGCCTCGGTCAATGGCGATGCGGATCCCCCGAGTGGGATTGCCATTGGAAAGGCCGGAGTCACCCATTGTGGGCTGGCTATCGTTCGACGTCTAAGTGGTTATGTATATGGAACATGCAAGAGCTGCTTTGGAGAGCTGCAGCTCGTGATGATAGAGGTCAAGGAAGAGCTACAGTAGCTGTTAAGCAGAGAGTGACCTAGCTTCTCGTAGTGATGTTCGAGCACGACCTGGCTCGATGAATAGAAATATCAATAGTAATCCACTGCATCGATAGCTGTCACGATGCCGTCTTGCCTGCCTTTCGCCTCGCCGATCAATAGGCTCGGTCTCTCTGTGGTGAGCTTGCCGGCACACGTGAGGCACTCGGCAGAGTTCGACTTGCCCCGTGTGGGTCCGGTTCTTGCCCGAGGACGATAACCTCTGCTGGCACTTATTTTCATGTTTGAAAAAATGGAATTGTACGCTATAGAAGCCGATATGAGCTCAATGCTGCGTAGAGACAAGGGCTTACGTTGAGCCTGCATTGCCCGATGGAGGACGAGACAAGACGTCTTGGACTGCGCGCCCCCTTTCAAAACAACACTCTACCTTTCACTTACAACGACATGCACATGCAAATGCTGCCTCGTAATTGCTTGTTCGCAAAGCCGCACTGAGGCTGCAGCGGATCACGGCCCCGCGTACATCATGGCAGCTTCACTTCAATCTAACCTTCGGAGGTCTAGATGTAATCACCTGGTGCTTTCTTCTCGCGTACACATACCGCGCGACTTGGACCTGACAGCGCTGTTTTCACTTACCACTTTGTCCCTCAACGCCAGCCCAGAGTGGAGAGCATGACCTTGTTTCCAGAAGATCCCACCATTTCAACACAGCAGTACTCAGTACGCCATCTCAATACTGACGCGGAGTTCAGAAGAGATTTCATCTTCAACAATGCTCGGGACATGAAATCTGCATGGCCTCACCCTCCTGTAGTGGACGCTGCAGTCGAGGCCTTCCACCAGAAACTACCCAATTACGCCGAGACGAAGCTGCACTCCCTACCCACAATCGCTGCAGAGCTTGGGATCGGTCACCTCTTCCTCAAAGATGAGTCAACTAGATTTGGACTACCGGCGTTCAAGATTCTTGGTGCTAGCTGGGCCATCTTCAGGTTTGTTTGTCAGAAGCTTGATAATCCACTGTCTGCATCTCTGGAAGACGTGCGACAAGCCATTGGAATGGCGAGGAACGTCCAAGTCGTGACCTGTACTGAGGGCAATTGGGGCCGTGCTTGCGCAAGGATGGGCAAGATTCTGGAGTTACCTGTGACGATCTATGTACCTGGCTTCATGAGTGAATATACGCAACGTCTCATTGAAAGCGAAGGAGCGCAAGTCATTCGCCTGCCAGACGCCTCATACGACGACTCGATAGAGAAGGCGAGGAGCGTTGCTGAGGAGAGCGGGGCATTGCTTGTCATGGACACCAGCTGGAATGGTTACGAAGAAGTACCACGAGTAGGTCTGTCCGCTGCAAATTCATAGCATGATCAGCTAACACGATCCCCTCCAGTGGGTCACACAAGGCTACAGCACGATGCTCGCTGAGACTGATCGTCAGGTCCACGCCGCATCAGGAGGCCAAAGTGGAGACGCCGTGTACATCACTTCGGTTGGTGTAGGCTCATGGGCACATTCTGTCGTCGCACACTACAAAGACGCAAACCCAAGCGCATTCATCATCACCGTTGAGCCCGACACTGCGGCTTCTTTCAAAGAATCACTGCACTGCAACGAGATCATGCCAATCGTGACTGGCGATACCATCATGGCTGGCATGAATTGTGGTACGACATCGAAGATCGCGTGGCCTGTGCTGCGGGATGGCGTTGGTGCAGCAGTTGTAGTGACTGATCTGGAGGCACATCAGAGTGTGCTGGATCTCAAGGTCCACGGTGTCAAGCCGGGACCGTGTGGAGCAGCTACACTGGCGGCCCTTCGCAAGTATGTCAAAGAAGTAGGGAACTCGAGGGACTGGGCGAAGACCACCGTCGTGTTGTTCAGCACTGAGGGCGAAAGGGAGTATGAAGCGCCACGGGAGCCATGATGTGGCACTATTGCGACTGGTGACCGCGAAATCACCTGGCGTCAGCGGACGGCGGAGTGAAACATGCAAGCCGAGTCCGTGAAGGCATAGGTAATCGTGACTGACAGAGGATAAACTTCAAATCTGAGGAGCTCCCGTCCGATATCCAACCTTCATTAGGGCACATCAGTCGTACTACATTCCACGTCGACTCATTTTCCAGAACCTCAGAGCCTACACCGAAGCGACTTCACGACCTGTTTTCGACATCGTGGACTTGCCACAATGTTGACTCTACCAAGCTATAACGAGGCAATTCCACGACCATCGAGCCCGCAGCGGTATCAGTGTCCTTGCAGTGCAATGTATCCCCACGACTTGACGATCTATTCAAGCTATGTAACCGGACACAAGTTCTGTGCCGGCTTAGACGGTCAAACTACTCCCGAGGATCACACACTACATGGAAACTTTGAGCCAGGCGCGCAAGCCCGCTGGAACCGCGCTACAGACCATCCAGGAGACTTCAGAGCCGGATTATCCTCCATCGTAGCAGCGCGGCACCGCCATCTACGACCACCGAACCTCTCACAGCGCGCCGAACAGCTTGCAGACATCTTACTCTGGATCCTGGCAAATGAATATGGCGGTATAGATACCCGTTCAGTCTTACCTTGGATGCATTCCATGCGAGCTTGGATGCGTGCCGGGACAATGGCGACGGTGCTTCGCGATCAGCGTGAGCGAGAGCCTCCGAAGAGAAACTCGCCGCAGCAAAGATATCTCAAGGAGCGGCTTTACAAACCTTGTAAAGAGCTTGGATTGCCAGTGGAAGCAGCTGAGAGGATCATGTTGCAGTTCCAGGACGCAAAGTTTCGAAAGGGTGACCAGTGTCGGCTGCAGCAGGTGAAGGGAGAGGAAGGGCTGGATGCGTTGGCGTTGAATTTGTGCTGCGATGCGGTCCAGATCATACCGGTTGTGGCGAGGACAGAACAGGGGATCGAGACGTTGCTCAGGAAGGTAGAGGAGTTGAGCAAGAGGGATTTCCCAGATGGCCATTGTTGGTTGGAGTTCTTGCCACAGGTCGTTAGGTACACCAAATGAAGTGCCATGCCAACCGATACAGACAAGGAGGTTGAATTTGGAGTATCAGCATCTCAAGCGCATTGAGTTTTATACTGCCATGGCGATAGGTAGACTTGAAGATGCATGTCATGAGACTAAAGGAGAGAGAGAGAAATAATGTTGCTATTTCTCGAGCTGCTTACTAATGACAGCGTGGGTATCGGTGGAACCTGCACGATCTCATCCTCCCTACTGCACCTCTATCACCATCGCCACGTCGCATGCATACACGAGAATGACTTTCCATGGCTCATTCTGAGGAGGTTCATCATACATGGAGACACTCGATCATTACCTGTAAGTACATCGCCCTCGAAATGTTTCGACACGTTTCGGCCGGCAAGCACAAGTCTCATCCCTGTCAAACTCTTCCAGTGCAACTTTCCCACTTCTCGCACACTACCCAAAGATATAGAGACCTTGATGGTCTCTGCAGAGAAGATAGCTGATGACGGCCCTCCCTCTGCCTCGACGGCAATGCTCGACGACCCCGCCGACCAAATCAGTCACACGGTATTAGCCATGACCCGGGAACATACAATACGGACACAGTCTATCAAGCAGGCAGCATATCGAAAGTAATCACTGCGCTCGCCGTGGCGAAGTTCATGGACCAACACCGCCTGACATATGATACGAAGGTGACCGACCACGTCCCGAAATCGTTACTTGAGCACATTGTGGACAAAAAAAGGAAACATCTGATGCAATATGTCACCATTGGCCTTTTTGTGAGCCATCGTTCCGGTCTTTGTCAGCATGGCTCCACAGGAAATGCCGACGACGTGGCTCTGCCGATATATGGAGAGTTCTTGGCTGGAGGACCGCCAACCAACTCGCCCAGGATCAAGTTCCTCAGTTTCCCAGGCAGTCACTACGCATACTCCGCCGGCCGGGGAAGTGGGGTGGGGGAGTCTGCTTTAAACATTTGCAGATCGTGCTGGAACATACCATGCACAAGCCCTTTCCGGAAATCATGCAAGAAGTCGTCCTTGCACCTGTGGGCATGAACCGAAGCCGTTATAGCGACCTCTCGTCCGATGAGACGAACTGCGCCAGAACTTTCGTGACAGGCTAGTTTAAGGGAACAGACGAAGGACGGGGCTACCATATTTCCAAAGAGTTAGCCGCAGCGGACCTATGGACCACACCCTCCGAGCTTGTGTGAACCGTTTTAGCCATCCAGATCTCGCTACATCCAACCTCAGGCTTCCTCTCCCGCACGACTGCAGATATGATGCCGGCTCCCATGATGCCCAATCTCGACAACTCACGTCGAGGGATGGCATACAGCTGGGGTACCGATGGCCCATTCTTCGCACGATCCCAATGTTACGTGATCGGAGGCCATAGATGTGCTGCCCCAGTAGTGAACGGCACCAATGGCGTGGGAACTGCAAGTCTCTGTATCATGACTAACTCTATTGTCGGATTTGACACGGTAAAGAGACTGGTCGTTGCAGTGATGTTCACGAACGCGTGGCCTCTGTACAAGTTCTTACCAGGGATTGGCAAGCTCAATAAGATTATTCTATATCTTAGGCCAGAGGGCTGCTACTTTGGAGATGTATGTTGGGACTCTCTGGGACACTGAGTTGCTGCGAAGGCGGGCCAGGCCCAGAGAGGTGCGTTGGCACCTGGCGGATCACTTACCACTGGACATGGCGAGTGGCAGATCTATCACATTTGTGGAACTTTCATGTGGGTCCGAGCGACGGAGTGGCGTAATTTGCTTGCATGGTGCAGAGCATATGCCGAACATGTTGATGGCCCGGATTCATTCTGTCGGGAGGACTGTAAGTCCCGCCCCTTCGATGTTTGCTGTGCGGCAACGGCTGCTATCGAGATCGTGAAGGAGGTGAGGGATGACTTGGAATGGGCCAAAAAAATCGGGAAGCTGCTTGAGGTACATAAGAGGGTCACTACGAGGCAAGCTAGAGGTCTCTGGGCTTGGACATGATGATACTCAGTGAATGGCGAAAGCTGGGTTTATAGAACGGCTTGCGACATCTTGTCGCTTTCGCAAATTGTGCCACATTGTTACTGTTTGGATTGCACCCTTGTGTAGTCGTGGGAGTGTTGGAAGAAGTTTCGTAGCCATCTGAGGCGCTCTCTCGCAAAGAGCATGATATTGTGTGTAGAGGACCATGAACTCAGCACGCACTTCGGTTGCACCAATCCATCCTTGTCCGTCTTCCTCCTTCGTACGACCGCCTCGTCTCGAAATCAGTCGCATTTTGTCACTGCTGGTCAACACGGAGCGCCGAAAACATAGCCACCAGACACGTACAGATCGCCTTTCGAGATAATAATGAACAGGGCGCAGCAACGCCCCCGCGGTCTGCGATCCTGCTTGTCAACCAGTATAATACACTAGTGGCTATCTTTTCGACGCTTCACTCGAAGGACAGGCCTGTGGATCCCACTTCTATCAGTACAAGCATACCCTCATGATCAATACCCGTCCTGCTCCTTCCTCCCATCGCCCTGTACGGCCGCACCCTCTGCACTCGCAGCGGCCTCTTTCATTGCCAGATCGTCACCGCGAAGCTTGGCGAAATATGCTTTCACGTCTTCAGCGCTGACAGCCTGCCCGCTCTCCGCGAATGGCGCGAGAAACGCTTTGACCTTGTCCTTGACGTTATTGTAGGCGGTGAGGCCCTCGATAGCTCGAACCCGATCCACCTGCGAAAGAGCTGCTTCGCCACGCTCGTATAACGAGCCTGAGCCGACACTTCGAGCACCTGCACCTTCGTTCTGGTCCGATTCTGATACAGGTGGCTCATATGTCTCTTCTTCTTCCAGGAGTTGTGGATGTTTTGCTAGGCGTGGAAAGCAGTCAGGGCAGCGACATAGGTACTCGCGGAAGTCCTCCCTCACGAATAGTGTCACTGAGCCTTCGCGCATTGGCGGCAGGGTCTCGTGCTTGAACTTCGAGGATGGCAGGACTGGTGTCTCCAGTGTTCTTCGGGCGTATTCTGCTGGTGTCGAGGATAGAGTAGATTCGGGAGCAGATTTTGCTTTCTTACTGCTCGCTTCTTCTGCCTCATCTTCTGCCTTTCGCTTCTTGCTCTCTTCTGAGGCTGCCGGGATCGCTGTCAGTGCCTCACCCTGTGGCTTGACGACTCCCGCAGTGCCATCAGCGGCAATTGCGGGTAAGAACCCAGCCGTGCCAGCATACTGTTTGATCCAGGGAAACGCGTTTGCACACTTGTAGCATATCAGATGGTCGAAGTCGTCCTCTGCTGGGAAGCCAGGCGGCACGTCCTCTTCCGGTTGATGTGCCGCGCTGTTGCTCAGATGTCCCTCGACACCGTTCATGCCTTCTCCGCTCGCCGCTGGCGCTGCGCCATCTTCTGCCTCCTCCTTGACCGTCTCCAGCGCCCCATTGGTCTCTGCTTTCACCTCTGGTCTCTCCTCAACCTTTCGCCTTGGCAAACCCATCAAGCACTCCGGGTGCCACCAGTCCTCACCACATCCACCATCTTCAACATGTCCAAGTCCGATACACTGGAACATGGTCCCCTTCTCCTTCTCAGGATCATACTCCTCCCCACACCCACAGAACTTGCCCTCGAAGTTCTGGTTGTACTTGTTTCCCGCCCTTGCCGCCTCGCCCGTCACGCCGCCCTTTGCGCCATTCGCCGCATTCGTGCGCAGGCTACACGGTGTACCAGAGTTGGCGAACTTGGTCGTACCGCAGTCGCATTCAAAATCTCGTTTCGCGAACAGCTCCACCAGATTGTGATCAGTATGACAGCTGATGCTACAGCTATAGCACACTCCGGCTGGAGTAAACTGCTGGTGGGGCGACGCTGGCGGTGGCGTGCATGTCAGGCAGGCATATACTGACTGTCGTAGAGGTCCCAGAGGTTTTGTGCAGGTGTCGAACTGGTAGGGGAGGGCTTCGCGGGCGTCTGCCTCGAGGGAGAGCTGGGATGCGATGTAGTCCTGTGCTGTCTGCGATGTCTCGGACGGGGAGATGCTGTTGGTCCGCTTCAGCACGGGCGTCTCTCCGTCGGTGGCCATACTTTCTGTGATGCTGGATAGAAGATGGTGATGATGATGATGATGCGGGTGCTGGAGAGTGCAGGAGTGCATGCAGCAACCATGTCGCGTCGCGTCGCGCCTTCTCCACGTGCTGTTTCGCGATTAAGGTTCGGCTAAGACTGGTCGGCTCGGAAGATCCACAATCTCCGATAATGCCTCAGGCTTAGTGCAGCATGTCAAATACATGTACACTTGCATAAGTCACGCGGTCTTGTCATGCTGCATGACTCTGGTCTGTCCGGCGAGCCAGGATGTCTGACCGGGTCGAAAACATAGCTGCGCATCGGCAACGATTCTCGGTATGCAGTGTCGAGGTGGTCAACCTCAGAGACTGGGGAGTACCAGACTAAGAGCGTTTGGACCAGACCATCATGGCGTAATCGTCAGTGCCCACCGACACTCCATCACTGGAGCAGAAATGGTCGCTGCCCCAAAGCAGGGATTAATGAGTTCCCTGACTATCACATCAAAGCTATGAGCGTCACATCGAGTGGGGACCTACAAACTTGCTCGGCCAGCGTCTGGATGCATCTCAATATCCATATGACCGAGGAGACTATGGTCACCGGCTTCAATGAGTTTCAGTGGAGGCCGGAAGGGAAGAGGTGGATCTGTGTCCAGGTCACCTCGATGAGAGGGCGGCCCAGTGATCAGGCTATCTACCCGAAAGCTCGCGAGTAGAGAAGGGGCTCGGCAGATTCGACAGGATCGAAAACGTTTTTGAACATGATTATCTCGTCCACGACTTCGCGTACCACGAAATTGACAGATTCTGGTGGCTAACTCATCATCCTTTCGATTTGCCCTTGACGACGTTCCCAGACTCGTTCTTGGTACCTTCAGACCCGATGCGCGCATCGTTGAATCTCATAGAATCTGGAAAGAATGGACATCTTCCTGCCTTCCACGTCTCAGGGACACTTCCTGGACCTCTCGACACCAGACCTGTAAAGCCCAGCTGAATCAGCAGCCTTACGGTCTCTTCGTGGTATGCTCGCCTTGGATCGATGAGCTCGAGGCGCAGATTTCCGATCGGGCGCTCGAGCTCCAGCAGTTTTTGAAGCCCACCTGCCAGATCATGTCTTGCCGCTTCAGTTGCCGCAGTCCGCGCTTGGCTCTTTGGATACGATCTCTGTCTCAGATATGCTGTCACGCGATCTCTTTGGTTCTGGACTTTGTCGAAACACGCTATCAGTGGCTGAAGCTCGACTGAGGAGTCATGCGCATCTTCAGGCTCTTCTGGAGATGCAGTCGCTAACCGGGACTGCCGCGATAAACTGGACACTCTCCCAGGTACCGTCAGAGGCTGCAGCGCGAAGCCTCTGACGACTGGGGTATATCTGTACCGGTCAGAATTGTGCCGCGATCTCCCACGAGCTACCCACAAGTTGTTCGAAGCCGTGGAGTCACGCTTTTGAGCGCTTTGGTGACTCTTCGCCGTGTGGAAGCTGGCTACAGAGGAGTTAGTCCGTATTGAGTTCAACATTTTGGCAATTTTGTGGCTGGACTTGTACACCGGCAAAGTACCTGAGTGTAAGGTTGCTGAAAAATTGGTGCCAACATGCACCAACGTGAGCGCGTCAGCACTGTTTGCTCGTGTAATGTGGTATGCACCACGGCACGAGATCTTATCAGCGTGAACAAAACGCGGACGGAGCTTGCCAACCCATCACGACCGAGGGCTAATGGCAGAAGAGGTAGCCGCCGCGCTCCGAACAGCGATAGTGATTCTAAGCTGTATCGAGTGCTTCGACCACCTGCGACACAATAAGTGGAGGTGAAGCGAGGCGCGCGTCAACGCTTCCCTTCGATACGCAATCTGTGCGCTGCCGTGCGTCTATCGTAGCTATGAATAGGTGACCGTGTCCGTGTACATACGGCTACCACTTTTGGCGAGGGCCCTCAGGATGTCTGGCTGGGAACCTCGAACCAGATGTAAAAAGGACAACCCATCGATTTGTAGCTGGAAGTGTGCAGTTGCCCGCTACCGACACCTGACAGTTTAGCATCGGATTCACTCATACCGGCGACGCCTGTAGCCTTTTCGAGCAGTATCGCAGACGACGCGTTCATTTTCTACCACGCCGCTGCCACCGCCACGAAGAACAGACGCCATTCCGATGCTTTTGATGCATGAAGTTGGGCTATTTCGACGCAAGATATACACGCATGCTTCAGCACCATGGGAAGGGAATAGCATACCTCTAAAGGCCGACTTGATCCGCTTGCATTAGAAGTGGTCGGAACTGATGGACACGCAGGGTGGCTCACCACCTCCTTGCCCGCTCAACTCCAAAGAAGAGGTTGCCGAAAAGGTTATGCAGGGAGCACTGAAGCAAGAAGAGCCGAAAACTGCGCGGAATGCTACCGGGGTTGGACGTGAGGGTTGGGTCTCGACAGACCGCTATGACCAGGTGAATGCCGAGTCTGCACGAATGAAAGCGCAAGCGCTCGAAGACGCTGAGGAAGACATGGAGCGTGTGGAGGTAGAGTTTTATGGGCCATTCGACGACTTTATGGTGTATAAGCAGAACTGGATCCTGCGTTCTCCCCATTTGGCATAAGGTCCGCCTGGAAGGTTTCCTTACACACCATTGTACAGCAACCGATTCTGCTCCCCTCGCAGGTTCGATATTGAATTCTTCGTACTCAGCTCCTGAATCCGACTGCAAAGCTGCACACCATTCCTGCTCCCCTCAAGAGCCAAAAGATACGCACCCACACCCGCAACATGGGGACAAGTCATCGAGGTACCAGTAATAGTCCTCGTAGCAGTAGTCGACCCAATCCAAGCAGAAGCGACATCGACACCAGGAGCCAGAACATCAACAAGCGGTCCCCAGTTCGAAAAGTCACCTCGGCGATCGTCGCGGTCTGTAGCGCCGACCGTGCAAACCTGTGGGACACGAGCTGGTGAGAAAAAATCAGCGTCGGCGTTGGCATTGCCAGAAGCGACAGCAACGAAGATGCCAATGTCAGCAAGAGCTGCGATCGCTTCGTCGAGGAAACCAGTATCGCCTTCACGGCGATCGGCGCCGAGGGACATGGAGACCACGGCGCGTCGGACGCGGCCTTTGGAGGTATGCATCCTGTACTAGTCGTGCATGGCCTTGCAACGCGTCTGTATGCATCCTGTAGCGCTGCCAACATTGATCAATCGTGTAGCCAGCTGACGGCCAAGATGTGTCTGGCTGGATTGCCCTTGCTCGGTCTGGACCACCGTCACACCTACACACGGCGAACAATATGAAATGCACCCACTGCCATCGTACGCCGTTGGCCGGTCTCACATGTCCTTGATGTACTGACGTGGGTCATCACGTATCCTACTGATGGTCTATTTGTACTTCGTGGCCTCCTCCTGCCAAACTAATCGAGGTCGTTCCTGATCTCGCCCCTAATCTTTCTTCTTGCCTGAGAATATGAGACTTGTGACGTAGGGCATGGCAATCGTCGGTGGTAGTATCGGGCGGGTTGGCAAGATGTATTCTATGTGTTTCCGGAGTCTCACGGAACTTTGCGAAGCCTCTCGCGCGTCAATAGTTCACCAAACCTTCACCATGCACATTATCCTGGCTATCGAACGACATTAGCTCGTTGACCATTTTCAAGAGGAGCACAATGTCCTCTTCCAACATGTCCATCACCGCCGCCAAGTCGCATCTGCTGGCCGAAGGTCGCAAAGCCGTCTCAAGCTTCCGGCGAAGAACCCCTCAAAACATGAACAAGCTCCTTCCGAGCATGGGCAAGACTTCGCCTATCTCTGCATCTGTCCCGCCGTAGCAAGGATCCTCGCCGTAGACGTCACGCTTGAACTGCTGCACATGCGGAAGCCACGCGAATACAGCCATGATACGCTGCAATGGCGGCTAAAAGACACTGTTCTGCTGCAAGGCCCATCTACGGTTCGCCGCTGCATTGGTCCGATAGAGGGCAGGTTGTGCCACGCGTCTATATAGCACAAAGGAGCAGGTTTGTCGCCTTCTTCTTTCTCGACTTTTGCGATTCCTGGTTAGATACGCATTCATCATGGCCGATGAACTCGACGGTGGCAGGACGTCTACAGAGAAACATGCCCATTACATTGATCCTAAAGACGAGAAGAAGATCTCCGAGCCGCTGGCCGACGCTATCAGAGCTGGGTCCGTGCCAGATGTCATCCTCAAGCACTCTCGCGATGCCGACGAGGCGATGAAAGCCTTTGAAGGCCAACATGGAGAAGTCATAGAAATCGACGCAGCCACCAACAAGCGTCTGGTCCGCCGCATCGATTGGAACCTCATGCCCATCATGTGCGTCATCTACGGCCTCCAATTCCTGGACAAGACAACACTCTCGTATGCATCAATCATGGGACTCAAACGCGACATCAACCTAAGAGGAGATGACTACCAATGGCTTGGGTCCATGTTCTACTTTGGTTATCTGGCCTGGGAGTACCCGACCAACCGTCTCCTACAAAGACTACCCCTGGGAAAGTACAGCGCGACATGCATCATTCTGTGGGGTGCGGTACTTGCGTGCTTCGCTGCCGTCAAGAGTTTCAGCGGTGCTGTGGCGATACGCTTCCTGCTAGGTTTGACTGAATCCGCGGTCACACCTGGTTTCGCCTTCATCACAAGTAAATGGTACACCAAGGCCGAGCAAGGCCTTCGAGTCGGTATCTGGTTCTCTTTCAACGGCGTTGCACAAATCGTAGGAGGCTTGGTAGCTTATGGCATCGCTGTGGGGACCGAGAAGCATCCTGGCTCCCTGGCCGGTTGGCAAATCCTGTTTCTGGCAACAGGTCTTGTCACTGCTGCAGTTGGTATCGTCTTTCTGTTCACGGTGCCTGACAACCAGCTGAATGCTCGCTGGTTGAGCAAGGAAGATCGTGTGTTGGCTCTGGAACGCATCCGGATCAATCAGCAAGGTATTGGTAACAGGCACTTCAAATGGTCAGACGCCAATGATTGCATGGTATAGAACATTCTCTAACACACGTCTACAGGTACCAGATGAGAGAAGCTCTACTCGACCCAATGGCATGGGCGCTCACTGCATATGCACTGGTCGCTAATGTTCCAAATGGTCAGTCCGGTGCTTGCCTGGCGATCGCACACAAACGCTGACCTTTCTAGGTGGTATCACAAATTTCTTCTCTCAGCTCATCACGTCTTTTGGCTACACGGAGAAGCAGTCTCTGTTATACGGCACTCCTGGCGGTGCTGTTGAGATCGTGACCCTACTGTTCGCCGGCTACTTCGGTGACAAGCTGCACAACCGGATTCTGCTATCTTCGCATGGATTGATTCTTGCGATCATTGGAATGGTCTTGATCGTTGCTCTGCCTCTGCAGAATAACAAGGGCCGATTAGCTGGATACTACTTCACTCAAGCCAGTGCCACACCATTTGTGTGCTTCCTGTCCCTGATCTCAACGAACGTCGCTGGGTACACGAAGAAGACCACTGTGGCTGCGATGTATTTGATCGCATACTGTGTTGGCAACATCATGTAGGTCGGGCCTCTTTAAGATGCATCGCGTCCGTGCTGACCAGAACAACAGTGGTCCACAGACCTTTCGACCCGAGGATGCACCACGCTATGTCCCGGCGGAGATCACCATCATTGTCTGCTGGTGCGTGTCCTTGTGCATCATGGTCTTCATCTACGTATGGTGTCGGGCCCAGAACGCGAAGAAAGCAAAGGTTCGAGCTCAGCCTGGATATGTGAAGCTTGAGAATCAAGAATGGCTGGACCTCACTGATAGAGAGAACCCAGAGTTCATCTACACTTTATAGCTTAGTGCACTCACAATTACAAGCAAGTGACGGGAGCCGAGTGAGCCTACCATGGGAGGAAATCCGCGGGGAAGCCATTTAGCCGGCCAATGGCACATGCCGAAGCCGAAGGACTGCACCCCGAATGTGTCGACTTCAAACATCGTATCCTCACTTCAATTCGCAAGGCCTCCATGCTCTTAGACAGCATGGATCACAGTGATTCTGGCGAGTGTCGACTGCCTACCCGATCGGGGCAGTACTTTCCGGCGAGGTCTTCGACCACAAGAGACGTGTGATCGTTCAAGACGCGGTTAACTTAATCGGGTACTCGCATTGACTGCGGCGGGCCCTCAGCGTCATGCTTCGATCCTCCCGATCAACAAGAGCACAACATGCGTACTGTAACTCTGTAACTAGGTTCCCTGACACTCCGACTCTCTCACGACCGTCTTGCAGCACTCACTGTAGGCCACCATGAAGCTCTCCGTCCTTCTTACCTCAATCGCCAGCGTACTTCGAGCTACGGTAGCAGCACAGTCCAATGGCACGAACACTTACACGAACCCAATCGTGCCAACAGGGGCAGATCCTTGGGTCATCCGCTATGAGAACTACTACTACATGATCTACACAACAGCACACAATATCACGTTATGGCGTAGTCAAACTCTCACAGATTGGTCCGATGCGGAGTCAAAGGCAGCGTTCGTGCCTCCAGTATGATTCTCCAATGCTAGCCGTAAGATCACGAGCTAAAAGCCCTGCAGCCAGGCCAGAATTACTCAACAGATCTCTGGGCACCAGAACTACACAACATCAATGACAAGTGGTATATCATCTTCACTGCCGACCCAAACAACGACGTGCCTCCTAGAGAAATCGACATGCTATGTAAGTGAATGCTAACAAGCGCTCGGACAAACGTCTCATGATACGAGCCCCCTGGCAGTCAGCTATCTTGCGCAGAAGCACATTCTCTAACACTCCCCTCTAGGCACATTCGACTGCCCCGCCGTAAATCACCGCATGTACGTCCTCGAAGGTTCCTCCCCCAATCCTTGGGCCAGCACCTACACCCTCAAATCCCAACTCAACACATTCGACCAATTCGCCATAGACGGGACCTACTTCCGCCACTCCACCGGTCTCTACCACATCTACTCCTGCTGGTACTCCGCCTACACGTCCTGGCCAGCGAATCTCTGCATTACCAAGATGTCGAACCCTTATACGGTTTCTTCGAATGTGACGGAGAGGCAGATTCTGTCTGTTCCGACGAATCCGTGGGAGAAGACGCCGTATGGACGGACGGAGAATGTGAGGATGAGTAGTAATGAGGGACCGCAGCAGTTGACGAATCGCAAGACGGGGCAGACGTTTGTGATTTATTCGGCTGCGAGGAGTGATAACAGGAATTATTGTCTTGGGCAGTTGGAGCTGATCGGTAAGTGCAAAGAGCAGAAGGCATCGATTGTCTAAGACGTGCCAGCAATAGGTGCTGAGACGATCCTATGTGGTGTTCGAGTATGGCTAACGTCCTTCTGCTTGGCCAGGGGATGATCCGATGAATGTGCAAGATTGGAGGAAGAACAATGAGGGCTGTGTTTTCTATCAGAATGCTTTGGAGCAGGTAGGTTCTAATCACCGGTAGCGTTCTGGAGATTCTCGCTTCGCCACATGCGAGCTTGCGCGGCTCTCAACCACAGCTGACAGACTTCTCTTGGTAGGCTTATGGTGTTGGTCACGCTAGTTTTACGACCAGTCCCGACGGCACGGAGGACTGGATCGTGTATCATGGTATGGAGAATCCGTTCTCTGGGTGGAGTGCGCGGAATATAAGGACGCAGAAGGTAAGTCTTGAAGAGCTGTCTCGAGGAATGGTGTGACCTTACCTCTCTCCTACAACCATGGCAAATCCGAATCATGTACTGACCAGTTTGATAGTTCACTTGGAACAATGATGGCACTCCAAAGTTTCCCAGACCTGGTTACGGACCCTATGAAGCGCCAAGTGGACAGAATGCGAGCATGAAGCTCTTCTGAAGCTCTCGGTCGTGATTAGCCTCATTACAGGAAGGGATAAGCGGGCATAGTGGTGAGAGACCCAGAGAGATCGCTCTCGTTAGCAAACAATGCGATCTTTGCGCTCCGGCATTCGATGGACGAGACGATCCATATGCCGTGATGTGTTACAGATGCTCGAGGGCATTCCTGGTCCTACAGGCTGAGACATGCAAGACGATTGTTTCTCTCGAAGCATTGCGAGGTCGTTGCTTCTGTGCTCTCCTCGGCACTCTTCAATGGCACCTCCTTCCTTTGAGACCCGCTCTGTATTACTGCTGCGAACACCTGGCTTGGCACATCGTGTCCCATTGGATCCTCTTTTGTGTTCCGTGACGGCGGGCAGGGCTCCCACCAGCCGGGTCGTGGTGCTGTCCGAGCGCCGATACCCGATGTGCTCTTCTCGTAGCCTAGTTGTGCTAGCGAGTTTGGGCTTAATTAACCACTTTCTAAGCAATATTCGACGAGGGACGCTCGCTTAATAATCTGTCGTATATTAATAGAAGTCGCTTAAAATTTACTTAGGAGATATGATGTTGAACAGGTAGATGGTTAACAAGCTAACAGTGCAAAAGTTAAAGATCGTAAGATCGCTATTTGTAATACACATATACGACGAGGCCACCGCCGTTCTGACGTGAAATCATTAAGGCTGCTCGCGCGCTGTCTACAGCCAGAGTCAGATGTAAGCTTAACAGGGGCATGTCGGAAGGAGGTGCATGAACCTGAGTACAATTGGCTGAACCTCCCCCACTCAAAACTTGCCATGCAACCTTCCATTTCCGACGTCACCAGCAACAACAGCTCGCATCCCACCCTTGACTGTGCGACAAACCATCGACCGGATGGTGTACAGTCCAAGCAACGTCGGCAAACGATATGCGCCTCCCCGTGCCATCGGATTGCCCCTCCCATGATGAGAACGATACAGTACCCAGAACCATGCTATGCAAGGCGAAGCCCACCATGCTTTGCTGCTAATAACGGCTCCTAAGCTGCGTCCGTTGCGGCCACTAACCTCTTCCCGCGTCGCCCATCATCGCAGGGTTACCTGCATACCAAGCAAGGTCTCTCTCTCCCCGCCAACGTATCCTTGCACTGTTACAGAGGCTTGAAAGGCAGCGACTTACACAACAGACCTAACATTGGTACTTCTTGACGGGTTGCCGCACTCGCTTTTGCTGCTGTGTTTCCCGTCAATTTCCAGGCTTGGATAGGGCTTTCTCAGCATCATCATGAAGGCAATCTTACATGTATCCTCAGTCTTGGTTCTGGCTTCGACGGCGAACGCTATCTGGCCGCTACCTGCAAAGTACACACATGGCGACAAGACCCTTTGGATCGAGAAGGACCAGGTGAAGGTCAACTACAAAGGTCCTGGATATGTGAGCGCCTCTTCCTGCCTGTTGGCGAAACAGATATTGACGGCCGAGGAACAGTCACAGCAGAAGCTCAAGGAACGCGATACCGCTAATTCTGGCGCGCATCTACCCAAAATCATCAGCAGCGCCATAGACCGGACCTATGATACACTATTTGAGAAGAACTTTGTGCCTTGGAAACTGCGTCCTCGACTGTCCAACTTCGAGCCCAAGGCTGGCGGACAATCCATTACAACCATCAGCCTCGAGCAGACCGCAAACGACAATGCCAATGGCACCGACGTGGACGAATCGTACAGTCTGGAGGTGACTGAGGGTGGCGATGTGACGATCAAGGCGCCAGGGTCGATCGGCTTGCTGTACGGATTGACATCGTTCACACAGCTATTCTACAAGCACTCGAATGGTGGCGTATACACCGACAAGGCTCCGGTCTCGATCACTGATGCGCCAAAGTTCAAGTGGCGAGGCCTCAATTTGGACACTTCTCGCACCTTCAAGACACTCGACGACATCTACCGCACTCTCGATGCCCTTGCATACAACAAGTTCAATCGCCTACACTGGCACATCACCGATGCTCAGTCCTGGCCTCTTGAGATCCCGTCCATGCCCGAGCTAGCAAACAAGGGCGTATATGTCAACGACCAGCGATACACATCCGAAGATGTGAAGGCGGTGTATGATTATGCCAACAACCTCGGCATCACCGTGGCTATGGAAATTGATATGCCTGGCCACACTTCTTCAATCTGGTTCAGCCACCCTGATCTCATCACCGCGTTCAACCAACAGCCAGACTGGACCACGTACTGCGCTGAACCTCCCTGTGGTTCTCTCAAGCTAAACTCCACCGATGTGTATGATTTCTTGGAGAAGCTACTCGACGATCTTCTGCCGCGTATCAAGCCAGACACAACCTACTTTCATCTGGGAGGTGACGAGGTCAACAAGAATGCCTACAACCTTGACGATACTGTAGGGACAAACGCGTCCGACGTACTGCAACCACTCATGCAGAAGTTCATGGATCGCAACATGAAGCAACTCGAGTCGTATGGTCTTCAACCACTGGTCTGGGAGGAGATGCTTCTCGAATGGAACTTGACTCTGCCAAAGAACACCATTGTCCAGACATGGCAAAGTGATGAGGCTGTCGCTCAGACCGTGGCCAAGGGGTACCAAGCCCTTACTGGAAACTACAACTACTGGTACCTCGACTGCGGCAAGGGCCAGTGGCTCGACTTCTACCCCAAGAATGCGGCTGGCTTCTGGCCATTCAACGATTACTGCGCGCCACTGCACAATTGGCGCGTCATGTACAGCTACGACCCTCTGCAGGGTGTTCCTGAGAATGCTACGCACCTTGTGCTTGGTGGAGAGGTGCACATATGGTCGGAGCAGACCGATTCTGTGAATCTGGACGATCGGGTAAGTTGATTCTTGATCTGAAGTCTTGAGGCGTGCTAACGACATCGCAGGTGTGGCCAAGAGCCTGCGCCGCGGGTGAGGTGCTATGGAGTGGTGCCAAGGATGCGTCAGGTCAGAACCGCTCTCAAGTTGAGGCATCGCCACGTTTGGCAGAGATGCGTGAGCGTCTTGTTGCCCGTGGGGTCGATGCTGAGCCGATTCAGATGCCGTTCTGCACACAGAATGGCACACAGTGCGCGTATCCAGTGGCTTGAGCAGGTCAGTCCGTTGTCGATACTGACGTACACACCCGAAACGGCTCCTACTTGGCTCAGTCTTGTAAGCTCGAATCGTAGCGCTCCAGCTACTTCGTGCCGCATGTGTTCGTACTCATGGCCACGCTTCACAACTTGATCCGCGGTCGAACTCGAACGGATCGCGGTTAGCCAAGCGTCGCCGCCACGTACACCAGCATTGAAGTAACCCAGTGCGGCTGAAGGAAGTCGCTCGCACGTGCTAAACTCGATTACAGCTGTAAATCACCTCCACTTCACTGCGAGATCACCGGGCTTCGTCCGGCCAGCAACTCGCAATCCTGCCACCATCTTCTACACTTAATACCGCACTTCCTTCGCCACGCAACGGGTCTCCATTCCACACCACAAAGTCGTTTGTGCTTTTCAGGCCGAGTATCGCCTCCACGTTGCCGGACACCAGCCTCAATGCTTTAGTCCTGTCCAATTCCGCGTACTTCGCCGCCCAGCCAGCTTCGCTCGCGAGATTGTGAATATGCGAGTCACCCTGGATGGCAAGCGCAAACAGCACTCCAGCATCGGCGAGGACCTTAGCTGGACTCGCAGTCAGTGGTGGACCACTGAGAGCATCGCGCTTCTCCCAAGTATCAGGGGCGCCTCTGTGACCGGTCAGTATCACTGAGATATTGGCCGCAGCAAGCTCTGGGGCGACTAATGCAGCACCGTGTCCACCGAAGATGACCAGGTTGACCTTCGATAATTCTTTCTTGAGCCATATCAGCTGACGGATCAGGTCCGTGTTGACCACATGGACGACAACCGGGATCCTGCCTCTGGCCGCCTGAGTGTATGCACTGTCTGATTCGTGCCTGTCAGCATCAGATAACAGTCTGCGGAGCCTTGCCACATCGCCTGAGAGAGTAGATTCCGCAGCTTTCGAGGCCTGGCTAAGCTCGAAGTGAAGTGCCACATCGTCCTGGAAGATGCCGCCGTCGAGGATCGACTTCTTGCCACTCGTTCTGAAGCCTACGCTGACTCCCTGCAAAAGGCCGCCGCGCAGTGCAGGAGCCGCTACGGCTTTGCTTACTCCACCGAGTCTGGCTCTTTCGAGACCGCGGCCCTCGAGGTGAATGCCGTACTTGGCATGCACTATTGCGTCTTCGGTGATCGGGTCAGCCTTTGGATCGATGAGACCGTCGCTTGTGGATGGCTCGCCCGTGATTTCCACAATTCCTAATGTCTGACTGACAGCGATCAAGCCAGGCGTGATATGACCATCTTGCAGGCTGATGATATGGCCATCGACTGCTGCATCGCTGCACAACCATGCGCTACCCAGGCAGGCGACTTTACCACCGTCTACCACTAGCGTCAGGTTATGCCCCAAGACGGGCGGCGAGTACGTCTCGAGATCCACTTGGTTGATACCGGTGACGACGACCTTGGTGTCTTGCTTCTCAACCGCTGTGCAGAGTTGCTGACTCGCCAACGCTGGGATTGTAGGCCTCATCTGAGGCTCTCGATAGCTCTCGAGTGTCGTCTTTGATGCTTCCAGGCCCTTTCCGGGAGCGTCAAAAGTCGCCTTGCCATCGATAAACACCTTGACCGCCGTGGCACCAATGCTCAGCGGATGAGAGTCCCAGACCACAAGATCTGCATCGTAGCCAGACCTGACATAGCCAATACGATGGTCTTGCTGCATCGATCGAGCCGGAACGGACGTCACAGCTTGAAGCGCTTTCAGTGTGGGCATGCCGAACGAATGTCCAATAGCGGCTTGATGCAAGAGGTACTGCGCGTTGTTACCCTCACCGGTATGGTCTGACTTGAATGCCACTGGCACATCGTGCTCGACCAAGATCTTGCCTGCTCGGAGGTTGGCGTTGTAGGCTTCTGCTTTGAAGAATGCATTCTCCGCAAAGGTAGCAATGGTTATGTTGCTACAAGCAGATCAGCTACGTTCTTCAGTACTGATCACGAAGCTTACCTTTCTTGTTGCTTCAAAAACTCCGGGACTTGCCAAGCTTCAAGGGCATGATGAAAAGCACGAGGATGCACGCCAAACTCGTGGAGGACTGCTAACATGCGATCGAAGTCCTCGGGCTCATAGCAGTGGATATTGACATTCACCTGACCTCTCAAAATTGCAAGGGTCGATTCGTACTTGATGTCCTCAGGCAAGTCACCGAGCTCATGAATATCACGCCCGCTCGAGAGCCACGAGTCTGTAGATATGCCAGAAGCAGTCTGGCACCACCGGTCTTGCTTTTGCAGTAGGTCCCTCGCCTTACTGAAATGCTCCCGCAACAGCCAGGTATTTCCCAACCTCGTGTGGAGAGACGTATGCTTCGGATTCTCGCCACACGCCATCTTCGCATAGCGTTGTCGCTGTTGCTGAGGCACGCCATAGTCTAGAAGAAGTTCTTCGACCACTGGCTCGCCGTTCTTGCCGCTGACGAAAGCGTTCTTGACAGCGTATGCTTCGCCTCCCATGATGTTTGCGGAACCTGGCAGAATCAGGGAAGACGTCACTCCGCCGCCGGCGATGATTTCGATGGCCGGATCGTAAGGTTTGAAGCCGTCGATAGAGCGTACGAATGGAGTCAGTGGGCCTAGGAGTGGCGTCTCGTTGACATCTCGTATTGCCGGTAAGGAGTGGAATGGCCAGACTAGGTGATGGGAGTGCATGTCCACGAGACCTGGAGTGACATAGCGGCCATGCAGGTCTAGGACTTCGAAGTCGGCTGGGAAAGATGCTGCTGTGTCTTTGCTAGCAGTGACAGACTTGACGACGCCCTGGCCAAGTAGGACATCTACCCTGGAGGAGAGGAAGACTTCCCCGTCGAATAGCGTGGCATTGCGAAGAACGATTGGTCTCTGTTGTCCATTGGCACTGTTCCACCGAGGATTATTGCTTCGATGGGTGTCAGGTCTCGTCTCTGATCTTGCTGTCAGCTCAGAGCATCTGGTCAGGCCATATTTCAATGCTGCTCGATGCCCCGGGCTTGCTGTCGAATGTGGTGAGCCGAAGAGATGCACCAGTGTAAGGATTGCCAAAGCAATGCTCAAGGGAGCCGCTACAGCATACCATGCTCTGGGTCGCCTAGCTGGACGATGCTTGTACGCGTGCGAGTATGTATACGGCGGCGGCTCAGTCGTTGGCAGGCCCAATCCTTTGTAGTATTCCATGACAGTGTCTGGCCATGTACTGGGTGGACGTTCTGCGTAGTCTGATTGAACTTGGAATAGGTATTTTCAACACATTACTATCTGCGAGCTGAGGGCGACTGGAACTCGCCAAGTCGTCCTGCAGATCATGTATGGCGTTCTGAACTAGTGCATGGCGTCAAGAGGGTCGTCAGCCAGAACAAGCTAGTGCTTTATCACATCCCGGTGCAGATACATCCAGTGTCGTGCTGGTTCGATGCAGCCGCATTAGCAATGCGAGGCAATTGGAATCTTGGCAACGAACTCAGTGCATGAACGAGCCTTGTTCTGCTCATCATTGAGTACGTAGGGCGTTTTCTTTGGCACCTCGGACAATGTCGCATGGCCTGATCAATCCCTGTGCTAGGGTAGGTTATGGTCCACAGACAGTATCTTGGCAGGCTCTTCGCTTGAGCCAGGTGGTTTCGAGAGCCCCAGAATTGCTGTTGATATCGAACCAGAGTACCTTGAAGAAGAAAACGGAGCCGGCGTAGTTCCCAGATACTGTAGTTGTGAAGATCATAGTGGATAGATTGAGCGAAAGAACGTCCGAGGTTGTCTTGTAACATGTGGAGTCTGCATGGCGCCAACTGAACCCGGTATATGTGTGCAGAATGTGTCGCTTGGCCTAAGATAAGAGTTTCGCAGGTTAGCAACGGTACGGAAGGATATGAACTACCAGCGTTACTGAGGCGGATCAACCAGCATGTCAAGTATTGATCCTGCTGATCATGAGCCAAAAAAGGATCTCGAGATCACAGCTGTTCCCGTAGACTCAGGCGGGTCGGATGAGAAGCAGCGCAGATTTAGACATGTAGTCTCTGCTAAGCAGGCTGATTTGTAGGTCAATAGCATCGACAGAGCGAAGTGGAATACTAAGGCCATAGTAGCAAACTCAATCTGACCTAAAAAGACTTCCTCACAGTCCAGGAAGAGGCAGAGAAATTGACTTTGAGCGAAGCCACGCAGCATCTGACATGGCTACGAACTCCACGACTTCGATCCCAACTTCCCAATCAAGATTCTGTCCAAGATCAAGGAGTTCTTGAAGAACCATGAAGGCATTCTCGGAGCACCGGAGAAGCATGCTGAGCTCATTCAAGCCATGAATTTAGAGGCCGCCATCCTCACGACCAGTAGTCCCTACTCAGAGGTCGTGCTGTCGTGGACCATGGCGACGACGTCAATAATCCTTCGTCAAGGGTTCGATCCTGGACCATTGATTTGCTCTTCGTCTGCATCGTCGCGTTCATGAACCAATTTTTCAGTGTCCAGCAACCGTCCATCACCATCGGCTCTGATGTTTCTCAGCTGCTATGCTATCCAGTCGGCCAAGTCTTCGAGAAGTTCTTGCCGGATGTTAGGATCACACTTTCTAGCGTGAGACACAGTCTTCAACCCTCGACCTTTCAGCAAGAAAGAGCATATGCTCATCACAATCATGGCAACCATTGGATGTACCTTGCCTTTTGGGGGTTACATCATCTTCACACCGTTCCTGAAGAAGTATTTCAACCAGCCGTGCTCAGGATCGTTCGGATACCAGGTGTTGATGGCCTTGTCAACGGACCTCATGAGATATGGCCTGGCTGGGCTCTGCGGGAAGATACTGGTATATCCTTCTTATCATGTTTACCCGAACTCGCGGGTCACCATCGCACTCAACAGCCCGCTCCACAAAGGTATGTCGTATCGACATCCTCGTATGCTGGGTCAAGGCTAACGCTGATGCGGACAAAAATACTTCTACACCAATTTGCTGAGACACTGCCATGTGGTTGTCGCATAAAGGTAACACCCTTCTGTTTGGCAGAACTTCTTCAAGTGTTATGGTTATGTCACCACAGCGCACGCTCTGGAGCTCATCAAGGACCTCAAGCTTACGCTTTACAGTATGTTAAGATCCCAGCAAGACACACATTCTGGACCCAGGTTGTGGCCACAGTCGTTTCTCGCTTCGTCTGCACTGGTGTGACGAACTTCCAGATCCGGAACATTAAGGGAGTTCTGTGAGAGCACACAATCCGCCCAATTCAACTGCCCGGGAGTCAACGCTTACTTCAGCGCAGCCGTCTAGTCTGGCAGCATGGATGCCCGCAAGGTCTTCGGCGAAGGTGGACAGTATAAAGTCTTGCTGACTGCTTCCCCTATCGGCCTGGGGGTTCCAATTCTTCTGTACATCGCGCAGAGGAAGCTACGAAAGACCACTGGGCGCGAAAGATCCATCCGGTGGGCTTTCCTAAGTGGCGGACTGGTCTTCACGCCGCCATACAACTTGGCTAACATATGGCCTGAGATGCCGTTCGCTTGGTAATACATGAACCATGTCCGTGGAAAGTGCCTGGCTTTCTGGTCGAAGTACAACTATTTGCTGTCGGCGGCATTGTCCATTGCCATCGCTATGCTGCACTGGTCCTTTGCATTGAAGTACTCCAGCATCAGCCTGGGGTGGTGGGGAGACATTGCTGACGGCGGCTGCGAGGCGACAGCTTGCACAGGACTGAAGCTGTCGAAAGAGTCATCTTGCGGTCCTCAGTGTGCACAGGCGTAGGCTTTTTTCTTCATGATATGTTGATAATGCTTGGCCCACGAGACGCGAACGACACGACGGGAAGGGGAGTGATTTACGTTATCGGTATTAGTTCGGTGTTCCTGTCATCCCAAGTCAACATGATATAGCGAGAAACGTGATCACTGGACTTCGCGATACAAAAGCGAGAGGGGTAGTCATACTCGAAGATGAATACTATCGCATTAAGCAGCCACGTGGAGAGACAGCTATCTGTACGACCGCAAACCCATCCTCGATCATCAACATGTACTCAAAGTCATCGATAACAACGAGCGCACCCATGCATTGATCCAGAACGATCTTAGGTACTTATAAACCACGCATCCCAAAGGACGAAGCGCAAAGCCCCAAACCAGTTCTAAACGCTATGCAGAAATGTGCGTAAACCGGAATCATAATCTTCCTTCCTATGGGTATCTTGTTCGTAACGTATTCATTCGTCATCCGAAGCCAGCACACATGTGCACTCCAGCATTATGGTAAGGGTAGATCGCGGAACAGCAAAGCGACCGATGCCGCACCAGATGCTCAAGCCTTCGTGTGAGATAAGAATAATCGTTGTTCTTGTTGAACGTTTCCGACATTCGCCCACTCCATAAACTAAAAGAAATAGTGCCAAACGTCGTCTAGGGTCGTAACTTCGTGCCTACATAAGAAAAGGATTTCGGAGTTGTCGTTGGTGTTCGTATGTGTGTGTTGAAGCGGTCGGAGAAATGCCCAAAAGGGACGTCCAATCTAGGTCGGGTGTCTGTGTGAGTTGTGTTTCGGGGGCAACTCATCACTCAAGACCTGTGCTCGACTGCGCGGTTGCCTTCGCTGGTAGCGACCGCGACCAGTGCTTCAAGCCCAGCCATGTCGTTGTTCGGGGCTTGATTGAAACGTTGCTGCGCAAAGCGTGGGTCGTGCCCAGACTGCAGAGCATACGTCTGCTCTGGTGGCTGGTCTTGAGCTGAGAACTGCTGGTAGCCGGAATCGGTCCTGTCTTGATGACCTGGCGCTGAGTAGACTTTTTGGTCATCAGTGATGGCCGTACCAGGCGGATATTGCTCCATGCTACTGGCGTTCACTATGACTGGATTATATTCAATGGCTTGCGAGGTCGATGGTGTGGGTACCCCATCGCTGCTGCCTGAATCTTCTGGCGATGGTCTCTGGGCGCCAGGGGCGGCTATATTGCTATGCGAAGGCGTGATCGGACCTCCATACCAAGCATTACGCTTGTGCTTCCGTGGGGTGAGCGGCTGCTCAGGCATCGAAATGTGCTTCTGCTGTTGCTGAGAAAAGTTCGGAGGTGGGATAGTCGCCTGCTGGGTGAAATAAGTAGGCTGCTGCTGAGTTGCGCTCGGAGCCACCTGCCACTGTCCGTCGATCGGTGCGTTCGCAGCCGTGATATCAAGTCTGGTGAGGCCCTGCTGAATGCCACTATCCAAGGGTCGTCCAGAGCTTGGGGGGCGAGGAGAAGAGTCGACCATCATAGGACTGGACTGTTGACGAACACCAGGAGGCGGAGCATGGTCAAAGCTTTCGATGCCAGGTAGCCGAGTCATCTGGGAAGCAGCCTGTTGCTGCGTGAAAGCTGGCCGAGGCTCGTCCGGTGTCTGGTGATAGGTCAAGCCACTTGTCGCAGGACGCTGGGCATACTGGGAGTTGGAGCTAGGATGCCATGTCCTCCTGCGGTATTCCATCTCGGTCTCTGATTCTCGTCCCCCGTGTGAGAAGACAGAACTTGTAGGACTCGCAAAGACGCTGCTGTTCTGCGAGAAATTGGCGGACTGTCCCGATGGGAGCGGGCTAAAGTATTGTGGTGGGTAGGTCCCATTTTTGTTCTGGAATGGATTTTGCCCAGATGGAACAGAAAGCCGCCGGCCTGGTGCTCGCGCCCCGTTATAGAATGACGAGCGCGAAAGGGTCGACGCGGGAGAGTCCATACCAGACTGAAAGCGTGGACTTTGGGGGCCGGTTGAGAAGGCAGTGGAGGTTGGTGTGCTGTATCCAGTCGGGGACTGATTGTAGTAGATATATTGCTGCTGAGGACTGCCACCAATGCCGCTGTTATACGTCTCCAGCGCAAGACGTGCCCGGGCAGACGGATCATTTGCCATTGCCAATGGCTGGGGTCGGCGGCGAGCATCGTCAAGCCCGCCTACACTGGATGTGGTGGAGCCAATGCTCGAGGTTGACAGGTTCCTGCTATGCCCGCGAGAGTGACCGCCATTACTGCTGCCAAGTGTCGATGCACGAGATCGACTATTGGGAGGTCGTACTCTGTCAGTACGAATTTGGCGCTGGAACCTTGTGCTAGTGGCGGCGAGGGAGTCGCCGGGAATCTCTTCGTTCACATGCACAGTCTGGGCATGTTGTCTCAAGTTGTCCAGCCGAGAGAATCTTCGAGAGCAGTGGCACTGGAATGGTCGTTCACCAGTGTGTTTCCTTTGCACAAGTCAGTATGCATCGTACCGATACAGCACAATTGTCTCACCGTATGTGCCGAGCCAGGTGCTCGCTTCGTGTGAAGCTGAGTTGACATGGCGGGAATTCGGTACAGAAGAACCGTTGTCCCTTCTTCTTCTTTGACGGCCTTTGCGAGTCGCTTGTCACACTCTCATTGTCTGACCCGTCGTCTTCACCATTATCGTCGTCTCCTTCGCCCATTTCGACATCGTCCGAAGGTCCAGGTCGCTTGGCAGATCGATGCGAGTCGTCTCGTTTCACAGAAGTATCGCCCTCCTGCTGCTTTTCTTTAGCCGGCGCAGGCGTGAGTGGCTCATCTGGTAGAGGTCGTTGGCCCGGCACGCCACCAAAGCTGTGCCTCGTCGGGGTGTTCGGAGACGACTCGTCTGCTCCCACGTCTCTTGTTCCTGTGGGCATGTTGGCGACCGGCGTCGGAGTGTTCGGTACTTGTGTGGACACATCGTCCGACGCTCTCAAATCGTTGTTGACTGCAGAGAATGTTGCCATCTGCTGTTGCAACGATTCTGACGCCTAGCTGCGCCGACGGCTTACCGTTGCAGCTGTGCGACGTGCGGAAGTCTGCGGTCCGGCCACAGATAAAGGCGACTCGTTGACTCGAGCGTATCTGCTGCGCGCGCTTCCCACTGCGCGCTCCCTCGGTCGGGCGCAGCGTCAGGTCGTCGATGTCGCAGTGACTGGTCAGACGCAGGTCCAAGCACCGGCAAGGCTGGGGAACGATTAACGGCCCGGTGTCATCCAAGACTCGAGGAAAGATAGTGGATGCACGTCACGGGTAGAACTTGGGCGTCGTAATTCGTCTATGCAACAGCCGTGGAGACCAAAGGTACTCGGGATGCCGCAGAAAGATCAGGATAGAAAGCGTTGCGGTTACACGCGCTGACAGTGGTGACAAGGCACACTTGAACAGGCTGCGGCCAGGTGCACGAGATCCAAGGATTCCCGCCACACGCAAGCTGTTCGCTGACGTTAGAGCAGGCACAAGAGTTTCAGCGGAGAGGGGATAAGAGCAGATCCCGAGAGAGGCATGCCACGAATGGCGAGCTGGCACACGGATCAGATGTAGCAAGCGCAGAGTGAAGCAGCGCAGATGGCGTTGGTGGAGGGGAGGACAGTGGGGTACATGGTACCGGAGAGGTTTCTTGACAAGCAAGGATGGCTGTAGGTTAAAGATGCGCTTGCGCAGATCTGTCTATAGCGACCTGACGCACATCCGTTGACGATCTTGAAAGGTTAATAAGACCGGCGCTTCTTTTCGACGCCATGAACGGCGCTGCTGTACTTTTGACTGGCGCGCTTCGAGCTCGCGCAGTCGCTGAGAACGAGACCGACATTGTCCCAGTTTGACCGCGAGGGACCACAGTATTCGTGCCGGAAGTGGTCGGGACGGAATCCTGCGTGGCAACGGCGCGCAGCTTATGATAAGCGTGGCTTTGGTGTGAGCACCTTGGCCTCCAAAAGAATGTGGTGGGGATATCTCTTGGTACCTCGCCTCGCCTGCAAAGCCAAATCGTCCAGTCACTGAACAGCCAGGTACATCAGGTACAGAACGTGCAAACTCACACAGTGGTTCCGACCCCGCCTCGTTCGCCAACGCGCTCTTGCATTGGCTCTGACATTGCACAAGCAGAGCCTTGCTGCGGAGCGCTTATAACAGGGCTGATAATTGACCAGTGTGTTTGTGAACAACGCCGCAGCAGCAAGTCGCAGTTGTTGGAAGCGATCACATGCCGCCTGTCGGAATGGCTAGTGGTCTTGAAACACCCGATCCAGGATATAGCTTCGTCTTCCAAACGTCAGCTCAGGCGGTGACGAAGACCTTTCCGCCCGCGAACATACGTGCCACAGCGTTCAACAACACCTCGCGCGCACGTAGCTGCACTCTGTACACCTTACTAACGGGATCTGTACGCTCCATCGCCTCGAGAGGGCCAATAGAGCAAAGCAGAAAGGATCTTCGGTTGAACGCATGGTGTGCATGGAGCTAGGCTAGCGTGCTTGTGAGCAATCGCGCGTCTGCAAGGGCAGGTACACCTAGCCCAGGTACCCAACAAAAGGTTCCACCGTAGACTGCCGACGATACAGAATTGCGCCGTAGGAGGGGTTGTCTCAGCGTTCGCATGGTGTTTGGGATTGGTAAGACGTGACGCATAGACGTCTTGAACGAGACCAGTTGAGACGCACGTTGAAAAGTGTTGGTCGCCTCTGATTCAAGTTGCAGAGTTCATCGGTCTTGGCTGAAGTTCTGTGGCAGCCGTTTAACTCGGCGTCGGGGCGGGTATACAACTCCAGCCACCACTCAAACGAGCTTTTCTTCCTTCTCGACATGCATCTTCCTGGAGCACAAATCCAAATATTCGCGGCGCCGCGCGTTTGACATGCTCAGGCACACACCGCCAGCTGCGAGGAGATCCGCGACGTCCAAGGTATCAAGCTTCTCGGGAATTCTCCACGGATGGTTGCAGGACAAGTTCGTACGACTGTCAGAATGGCATCCAGCATATATTGCAAATGCGGAAGTGTTTGTCGAAGGGAATTTATTGAAATCGAGTGAATGAAGGAGAAATGTCAGCAGGTGAGGTCAAGAAAAACTTGTCACGCTCATAGAGCAGTCAGGAACGTGCAAGAGCTACGCGACGCTTTCCGACTTCACCTCCAGATCAGGCCTCAACATCCCACATCCAGTACTCGGTCCGAGCTGTGCAATCATACACGCTGTACATTGGACGCGTGGCGGTCGGTACAGCTTGATGTACTCTAGCGACATGGCATTGACGTCGTGTAGCATGACACATCTAGGGTATCTAGGGTAACGTGCGACATGCGTTGTACTGCCATCAGCTCTTTAGTGCCGCGAAGTTCCCGCGAACATGGACACGACTTGCCTCAGGCCTCAGAACATGTGTCTGCTTTAGATATCTTGTCTTCACGCACCGACTATCGGGCATGGAAGGCGTACTTCTGTGCGAATTTGCCGTGCAGATGCGCTATCCAATTGATCGAGAGCTGCTTCCCTGAATACAGGGCAACGCTTAACCTGGCGCTGGAGCTCACCGGCAGTGATGTTACACCCTGATCTTGCGACGTCGCTGAGAGATCAGACATTCCACACGCCGTAGAACAGTTCAAAAACCAAATCCAGAAAGCTTCAGCTCTATAGAAAGAGGCCGATAAAGAATCGATTGCTCACAACGCTGCGATCTCTACCCTGGATCATCCTCAATATCCCGCTGGAGCTCATGTATCTGCACCAGAAGACGTGAAAGACCAACTGCCATATGCGAGAGACGGTTTGAATGGGTACTGAGAGCATTCGGATTGATACGTTCGAATTGCAAGCCGTTGAATGCCACGTGTCGGGACGGAGAAGCATATGCTATTGTCTAGAGAGACTTCGTTCGTATTCACATCTGTTCACAACCATGTGTGTAATATGTACCAATACCGCAGCCACATGCTCGTCTATCGGCTAGATACGGATAGTTCTCGGGATTAGATAACAGAATTCGGCGTGAGGGGGCGCGTGATAGTGAAAGTCGCCTCCACCTGTACTTAGGAGAACTCGCACGTCGTCTCGCTACATCTTTCACTTAGCGATCAACTTCAGCTTCTCAGCTTCGAGAACGGCACAAAAGGGGTCCAACAGAATTTGCTCTCGTAAACGTGGATTGGGCTAAGTACATGACTCTTTCTTTTTTTTCTCGCAACTTTCATTCAAGCGGAACCACGAGACGCGAACAATAGTCAATAAACGCATTGCTCGCGGAGAGAGCATTGTTATATCAGCACATGTGGAGAACTCAGGCAACTCACCACTCAGACTAACAGAGCGCATCGCACATATACACAGCGAACATCGACAGAAGTCTATCAATCCACCACAACTCATCACCATGGACGTACCGACTATCCAGAACAAGTTCCTTTCGAGAGGCAACGAGCTTGGCCTCGTGGCCGTGGGCTTCTCAGGCGGACAAGTGAGATATCACGCACGATCGAGGTGCGCGACTATCATGTGCTAACACATAACGCAGTGCAGACCAGGCACAGATGCTGCACCCATGGCTCTGATACAATCAGGCCTGGTATCGCAGCTTTCTGAAGACCTGGGCTACGACGTCAAATACGACGGCAAAGTCCACGCCTATGGCGACCTCATGCCACGTAAGCCCGCACCTGCACGAAACTCCCACAAACATACTGACCGTCCAGCCTCAGACGACGACCCCGACTACCGCGGGATGAAGAAGCCCCGCGCCGTCTCAGCAGTCACCAAGCAACTCAGCTCCCAAGTCTATGATCACGCCCGCGACGGCCGCTTCGTCCTCACCCTCGGCGGCGACCACTCCATCGCAGTCGGAACCATCAGCGGCACCGCCAAGGCCACGAAAGAGAGGCTAGGACGAGAGATCGCCGTGATCTGGGTCGATGCGCACGCAGACATCAACACCCCCGAGACAAGCGACAGCGGCAACATCCACGGAATGCCCGTCAGCTTCCTCGCAGGTCTGGCGAAAGACGACGAGGACAAGCCCTTCGGCTGGCTGAACGACGAACACCGCATCTCGACTACCAAGTTGGTCTACATCGGTTTGCGCGACGTGGATAGAGGCGAGAAGAAGATCCTCAAGGACAACAATATCAAGGCGTTCAGTATGCATGACATTGACCGTCATGGGATTGGCAAGGTGATGGACATGGCGCTGGGGTGGATCGGAAGGGACACGCCGATTCATCTTTCGTTCGATGTGGATGCGCTGGATCCGATGTGGGCGCCGAGTACGGGCACGCCGGTGCGTGGTGGGTTGACGTTGAGGGAGGGAGACTTCATTGCGGAGTGTGTTCATGAGACAGGCAGCTTGATTGCGTTAGATCTGGTGGAGGTGAACCCGAGCCTCGAGGAGCACGGAGCGGCGGAGACGGTGAGGGCTGGGTGCAGTATTGTGAGGTGTGCGTTGGGCGATACGCTGCTGTGAGGATGACATGGTTCGCTGCAGAGATGCACGCAGCTATGTGGTTCCTCTGCTCCTGCACTCTTTGGATTTGACCACCAGCCCGCAGACGGCTTACGGTCTGAAAGATGAAGCAATGCATCGCGTTGATAGACTAGACTATCACCTGGAGCACCAATGCTCAACAGAGAGTGCTTTACCAGCATCTAGCACAAGTAGACCGAATCTGCAAAGCTCTCGCTGGGTTCTGTACTCTTGCAGCTTCCTAAGCTACAGCGCTTGCGGCGAAGCACCAGCTCCATCCTCAGGACATCCTGCCATCACGCGAGACTTCCTCTTTCCCTCAGATACTTCAAGTACCTGTCCGTTGACACATTACCGAAGCCATTCCGCGAGACTTCACCACCGACCCAGCTGCAGTACTCATCCTCAAGCGTGGCAGAGCGACCAACTACCGATGACTTCTGATCTCCCGGCGGATGGTCGAGACCGCAGACGTGACTGACCTGGCGTGCGACGCCGGCGGCGAAGAATGTGGCCCATCGTCTGGCGAGCTACACAATTAGCTCTTCCCGACTTCCTCCCACGCGTCTTTTCCTATCGAGTAACCATTACTCGATCAGATGCTTTGAGTTTGCATGTCGGAGCATTCGAGCTTCCCGATTCGAATTCGTTGGGAGACGCCATGAGCATCAGATCATATCGTACAAAGAGATCAGGACGACTGCGTCGACCTGGCGGCAAGACGAAGCAGCACAAGGATGCGATGTTGAAGCAGAAAGACAATGACCCGTCATATCAGTGATATGGACGATATGCTTCAGCGCCCGCGCACTCCGAGGAGTGCCGAGGGATAGACCGCGCGCTATCGGGACGCGCTTATCTTGGACTTCTGCTGCTACTCAACCACCTCCGTGCAGCTCCCACCGGCCACTGATAAGCCTCAAACTCGATACGATCGAGTAATACATGGCCCGCGACCACCCGTACGCGCATTGGCGACCTCTGATCTCCCCAGACTGGCTCTTTCGGACTCTGCAGACCCGAGGATACACCCTTTGTTCCCATTGCGCGCCATTTCCCCTCGTGTCAAGCTGGCTGAGGATGCATGTACTATTGTGCGCGCCGGCAGACCGTATTGCCCCGGCTGGGGTATCGTCCTCATGCACTCACTCTTATCTGCCGTCCACACCCCTCGTAGACGCCTTACCGCTGTCGTTGTTTTGGTTTGTCGTCAGCAGTATTCCTGATTCTTACACTCTCGTAGCTTGAACTCGTCGTCACTGATCTTCATGCGCAAGCAGACTGCACTTCTTTTTTCATCGAGGTCTTTGAAAGAGCTAGAAGGATCATTTGCAGGGTGCAGCACAAACATAACGAAGCACGATCATGGCACCATTCGCGACAGGGACCGATACACCTCATAGAGTTGACGGATCGCCAGTTCTGGCCGGCGCGGACGCTTCACAAATCACAGTTCTGGCCTCGTCAAGAGCGGTAATCGAGAACAGGCTCACAGCTGCAACGATCGTTGTGTCCAGGTCGACCGGCAAGATCACGTCTATCTTCGACTCGATACTACCGGCCTCATCCTTTCCCGATGGAACTCCATACAAAGACCACAGCCCACATGTGCTAATGCCAGGGCTTGTCGATGCACACGTCCACCTGAATGAACCTGGAAGAACAGAGTGGGAGGGGTTTTGGACTGGAACACAAGCGGCGGCATTTGGTGGTGTAACGACTGTCATAGATATGCCACTGAACGCGATCCCACCAACCACGACTATACAAGGGCTGAAAGAGAAGGTGGCAGCCGCACAGGGCAAATGCTGGGTTGACACAGGCTTCTATGGTGGCATTGTCCCGGGCAATGTAGAGGAGCTAAAGCCTCTGGTGAAAGCAGGCGTGCGTGGGTTCAAGGGGTTCCTGATCGACAGTGGTGTAGACGAGTTCCCAGCAGTCACATCAACAGACATTAGAAAGGTATTCGAGGAGTTGGTGGACGAACCAACAACAGTCATGTTCCACGCAGAAATGGTCCCGCCTGTCTCGTCATCTGTTGGCGACGATGTACAACAATCATCACCTCCCCTGGAACCATCAGGGCCACTGGACAAATACCAGACCTTCCTCGACTCCCGGCCCTCCTGTTTTGAGGTCTACGCAATTCTCGAAGTCCTCAGCCTTGCGCACATCGCGCCGCGCCTACCTCTCCACATCGTACACCTGTCCGCAGTCGAAGCAATCCCAATGCTCCGCGCCGCGCGCGCCAAAGGTGTCAAAATTACCGCAGAGACCTGCTTCCACTACCTCAGCCTGGCAGCCGAGAAGATCCAGGACGGCGACACTCGACATAAATGTTGTCCTCCCATCCGATCTGCTTCAAACCAAGACGGCTTATGGAACGAGATGCTAGTGCCTGGAGACAGCGTCATCAAGACCGTCGTATCAGACCACTCGCCTTGCACACCGAATCTGAAACTCCTACCCTCCAACGTCCCCGGGGCAGAAGGCGGCAAAGCAGCAGGTTGCTGCTCCGACCAAGGCAAAGGAGACTTCTTCGCGGCGTGGGGTGGGATCAGTTCTGTCGGTCTGGGTCTCAGCATCTTGTGGACGGAAGCTATGCAGCGGGGTCTCGCCGTCGAAGAGACTCTCTTGAACGTAGCAAAATGGTGCTGCTATAATACCGCCGTGCAAGTGGGTCTAGAGCACAAGAAGGGTATGTTGTCGGTGGGCATGGATGCGGATGTATGCGTCTTCGACGATGAAGGGACTTTTGAGGTAGAACCGAGTACGATGCTGTTTAGGAATAAGGTCAGTCCGTACGAGGGAAAGAGATTGAGAGGGGTTGCGAGGGAGACGTGGCTCAGGGGGAGGAAGGTCCATAGTAGGGAGAAGGGGTTTGAGCGGGCGAAGCCTGCTGGTGAATTGCTGTTAGAGCCTAGGCGAGCATGAGCGGTAAGCTTGGAGGCCTTTCGTAGCGATGCGGCTTCGTAACTATGCGAGGCGAATGTCGACTACCCCGCACGCAGGATCTTTCGCTGATCTGGTACACTTACATGCAAATGATTTGCTCTGAGGACATCGCGGGAAGAGAAAGGTCACTAAGCATAATTGATAGATGAAACTCTCGAGTCAGATTGAGTTTGGTCTGCCGTTAGTCGCCGGACTTGATTGGGCGTGCTTATAGGCTGATTGCAGGGAATTTGCCTGGGCTTGCCACGGCGTAGAGATCGCTTCTTTTGTGTTTGAGATCTTACCAAGATCTTTCGTCGATAGTCGTCGACTGGTGAGTTCCTGGTCCACGAAAAATGTCTATGCACACCAGTGCTGAACTATCATCTGGTCGCCGTGTCAACTTTGCAGTGGACGAAGGATCAGTCAACCGTAGCGAACAACGAGCGCTGCTCTTGTCCTTGGATGGCAATGCTTTCGGCTGAGCGATCATCGCAGTTGATATAATCACGCCGCAGTCATGGTTCCCGTCGGTATGAACTTCACAGAGTACAGCAGACACACTTTTCGCCCCCGAATAATGGTACAAGCAAGTGGCAAAAATGTGGTACGCCACCGGGACCAAGACATGTTCGCCGGCGGAGCACCAGTCTTCTGCGGACCACGATCTCAGCCACTTGAGGTCATCATAGTCGGCCTGCCTAGGGACTTGGACCACTACATGCTCGAAGCCATGATGAAGACTCTAGGCTACGGCGAAATCTGAAACTCCCGGGAGATGCTCCGGACTCATGAGATTGAGTTCTGTGGGCACATGCTGCATGACAGACTCATGACGACTGGAAGACAGCCTCAGATCGTGCACTTTGAGTCCTTGTCTGGCGACCATCGCTGCGTTTCTGGTGAATTCGTGAGTTGCATGGTAGAGGATATCACCCGAGCATATCCGGAGGCCAAGATCATTCTTACCATTCGCGAAGATGGGGAGCGCTGGTTGCGGAGTATTCTGGACGCTCTTTGGTATAATTACTCGACTTGGTTGCACTGGTTTCTGCGTAAGGTCGATCGACAGTGACGCGAGTAGGCTGCGTTCCTGGGTCCTTTCTACCAGCACTTCTGGGACGGCGAGCTGAGTGTACATGGTCTGAGAGTCTCCAAGGAGCATATAGCGATGGTGATGAGGGTGACTGAGCCGAAGGAAAGGCTCTTGGTGTATGACGTTAGGAGGGCTGGAACTGCTTTGTGAGGTTTTGGAGAAGACAGTGCCGACTAAGAGCTTTCCGGAGACGAACAGTTCGATGAGCATCGCTCCCTCTTTGGGTTTGCGCGGCGGAAATCTTTACAGGCATGGCTGAGTCGTATGATGCTTCAAGGCGGCTTGCCTGTCACGCTGATGGCAGCCTTGGTGGTGTATAGGCCAGGAGTGATCTCTACTGCATGGAGGCTTGACAAGAAGTGGTTTCTGATGACTTCGCAGGTAGCACTACGAACGGCGTCCCCATGTGCAAACCGATCTACTCACTTCGATTCTGGCTCACAGTCGCCATCACTGCGACCTTTGACGAAATGATGCAGAACGAGCTCGGATGGTACAGGATAAGACATGAGTGCTCACGTGGTTGGCTGGTCGGAATTTGGCGGAACATATCAGCACAGCTTACGACTCCACAGGATACTAATACGCGGCATTCCGACAAGTATGAGGTCAGCCCGTGTCCTAGACAGATGCACAGGATGTTCTCTCGGCACCGAACGTCTGTCTTGGAAAGAGACTTTATGGTATAGAGAGCTTCGAGTCAAGAATCATCTCAAGACTGCGAGGGTACCCTTTCCGCAACCGTTGACTTTTCTGCGAGATCTCTCGCGCAAGTCAAGACGGACTGCAATGCCGAGCAAAGATGAGATCTTACTATACCTGCTGAGGTTTCCCTCTCATTCCTCACCCAGCACATTCCGACGCCCGGCGACACGGCTGCCTTCCACACCGAGCCACCACGATATGGAAGGAAATGATGATGCTTAGTATGACCTGACGTTCACTGGCCGCTCGCTCCTCTCCTTGACCGACTGCGCCTCGAACAAGACGTTATAAAACAACCATCAACGATGTCTGCGAACTCAACTTACCGCCGCATCGGCAAGGAGAGCTACACGTACCAGATTATTACCACATCTTTGGACGACCAATATCACGATCAAGATCGACAATCCGCCTTGTTGGACCCAATCAAGAGGATACTCCGACGAACGATGTCGAACAAATCACCCAGTGTGTCCACAACACGATCCACGAGTTTCTCCTCGAACGGCTCATCAAGATCTGAGCGCGCAAAACAATGGCTCCACGACATCAACGAGAGGAACGACCGTCTCCTTAAGAGACTACACCTCGCACCGGATCGACCGCGTCGAAGATCGCCTGCGATCGATCTTATACCGTCATACACGCAGCTTGGATACTAGGTGTGATAGCTGTCGAAGGGAGCGGTAGTATAATGAACCGAAACAGGTCGTTGACAGTCAAGGGGACTGTCGCAGGTCACAGGGCTTGGTATTCGCTCATTGCAGTGGGACTGGTCAGGGACTATCAACACGAATAGTCCAGAGAGTGCGCACAGAGTGAAGGACGCATGTGAGAAATGTAGCGCAGAGTGAAGACAGTGCAAGAAGTGAAGATTGGATTTGGAGACGAGGAATGCTTCGTGGAGATCACTCCAGACAGCCCCGTCTTCATACTGCTCTGCTATTCCACGACATCGTCATGACGGCACATACATGTCCTGTTGCCTATCGGTATCTACGCGAACTGTCAAAGGGAGCGTCGAAGAAGCAGTGCTTGTTTAGCCATTCATCGAACACCGCCACCACGCATTGCCTCGACGTCGCGCTATCGACATATCTAGCAGCAGTTGGATGCTATCGCGTTGGCCTAGAACTTCTGACCGCAAATGATCTAGGTCCCTGCGCAATCGCAATTCCATTGATGGCCGATGAAGTTGGCGATATGCCAGCCGCGTCGCCACAAACTGCTCGAGCTCTTGCAGTATTCCTGTCTCGTTCATCTTGACAACAGGACTATCTGGCGTCTGAGTTCACGTCGTCCTTGGTTTGGTAAATGGGATGCCCGCAATTGTCCAACATGACAGCCATATGCCGTACGGACGTTAGGCTGTGAATGCCTTGCTGAGGTGCGGTGACAACTTGGCTCTAATTTCGTGCTTGATCGATCTAAGCATCGTGAATGGACGGACCACATAGGGCATCGGAACCCTTACCCTGCCTTCCTTGTACATTTCGCGGTCTGTCGGCACGCGACACATGACCGAAAGCAGGCGCAGCGCGTGTATCACTGGTCAGTAGTCAGTGCGGATCTGTAGTCCGATTGTGGCCTGAACTCTCGTCTTCGCAATTGCCAATGGGATATGAGGTGGAGCGAAACCTACGCGGTATAGATCGATGACTTCGGCAAGATCGGTAAAAAGTATATATCTGCCGTAGATCTGGATGTTGACGGGAAAGGCGACCGGTATTCCTCGTCTTTCCGAATCAACCTTCACTAACGATTGTGCTGAAAAGGATCGTGTGCAGGATGCGAAGAGAGATGGTGGTGTCGTCCCAGTGAAGAAGCGGGGGTCAGGTAGAGGTCGACGATGTTACAGGGCGTAGCCTTGGGGTGCAACATATCCAATTGCGCAAATGTCGATGCCGTTACGTAAATGGTGCAGCTTGAATCATACCGCTCCCGGATTGACACCCACCACGGTATGAATGGGAACCGAATCGTGGAGCGCGCAAGTCAGTATTGATCGACAATCAGCAACTGCTTGTTGATCCTATGCGACATCCGTGCATCGGGATACACTCCCTCTGACACCTCTGACACCCGTCCTGCATCAAGCTTCATTCCCTTCACAGACACCAGAATATAACCAACCTCACTCGCAATTCTTCAGCGAGCCCGACGCATTACCGCAATCGTACTATCAACGCGTCAATGATCTGCTACAGACCACGGTTGATAGCAGCGGACGCCTGTATATGCAAGCTGTAGTGTATCCCAGGACTCCGCGGATTGAGCTTCCATGGGATAATCCCTGCGTTGCGTGAGCCAATGACCATGGCTCGCGCAGCTACGGCGGGAATCTGCATATGAAGGCGGACGACACGGCGGAGTATTCCTGCCTCGACGTACACCATGCCATCAGCAATAATCATGAACGAGATTCGGAATCGCCCATTTCTGCCTTCGAAACATAGTGCGAGGAGAGTGAATCAACGGCCGTCGAAGCAGAGCTTGGGGAAGAATTCAAATTCATCGAGTGGCGTTTCAGGTATGTAACACTGCCCCGAGGATCCGGAGAAGTGAATCTGATCTAGTTGTCAGCTTCGAGTAGTGGCTCCGGGTCTTATGCTGAACTGAGGAGAGATGTGTTATATCGAGCTAGTAAGTCATTCAGTGGCCCTTATAGTCCGTTGCCCCATCTCGAAACCTTACTTACTTCCTGTCCTTCGCTTGCAGTGAATGAGTTCGACTTACCTGGCTCCATGGTCAGCGAATACGCCGACCTTCTCACGCTACTATCTTTCGACTTGACAACGCTCGTATCTCAAGGCCAAACCTGGTGTCAATGTCGAGGCAAGACAGAAAGCAGATCACCATGTCAACGCATGATTCCGGAAGTGTACCTTCGAGCAGCAGTCGGCAAGATCCTAATAGCCGCCGAGAAACCGCACCTCCAAGGCGACGACTTGGTCCAGGAGCTCGCGACAGCTTTGTCCTATGCCATCTGCTCCGAGCACCATCGTGTCATCCACAAGGTCGTCCGGGCCTTAGAGTCCCGCGAAGCCGTCGAGCGATGGCGCAGCCGCCATTCTTGGGCTGGTAGCATGACGAGCCCGACACCAGAGGAGCCGAACTTCGATAGCTTGCAGGACATGCTGACCACGGCGGTGGAGAGTGCACGACTTGATCGTGAAGAGTCGGAGGATGAAATGCTTCTCGCGTACGGCAATATTGAGAGGCTGAAGGTGGAGCGGCAGTACCAGGAGTTCTTGAAAAAGTCTCGACGGGGTAATCGGAGTGAGTCCGACGCAAGTTCGACTGGCTCTTTCAAACGGTTACAAGCGCTCCGAAATCGATCCAAGAGATTCGAGAGTGTACGGTCGATGGATGTCACATAGCGTTTGCCGTGCACTCTACGCCCGGAGGTGTTGCAGCACGGGCGTAAAGCCAACTTCGTTGGGGCGAGGGAATTTCATCTGTGGTTGGGAATGTTTGATGGCTTGAGTGGTGTCTGGGGGGGCATCTTTGTACTTAAGGGTGTTCGTCTTTCGATTAGGTTGGCTTTCAATTAGGTTGCCAGCCATGACAAGATGAAAGGTTGGAGGATATAGGCGCAGAGCGTGTGATGGCAGCGTGCCCAAACGCGGGAGGGATGCCATTAAATAGGCATAATGTATCTCTGTACGATAGAATGCAGGACCGAGTTTCGCCTACACTGTCTCCCGTCTACTCACTTCGCCAGCAGAGCACATTGGCCACCACAGCTTCTGGAGCATCTCTGATTGATCGCTCGAGGCGCTGCGTGTTCGCGGTCCAACATCGGCTCTGGCGAGAACTCCGGCTAAGGGATCGAAAGGTTGAAGTAACAACCTGAACCATCGCAGAGCTTGTTGGAAAAAATCTCAAAGCACGGGTGGCCATGGTGACCGTGGCGTGTTGGCTGAACGTGCGATGTTTGCAGGGGATGACGTTTTGTATGAGCATACGAGCCCCTAAGTTGGAGCCAAGCTTATATGCTTCCGGAGTGTTCAGTCCCTCACTCAACATCAGAGATATAGATGGATCCGTTCACCTTTCTGGCCTCCGTCAAACGGGGCCGCTGGCACTCATCGCACTCGCCATACTCAGTGGTCGTGAAGTACAACCGACTCGCTACCGTGAGGATATCGAAAAGTGGTGCATGCCTTGATATGCTTCGGCTCTCTGCTTCTCGCTTGGCTGCGCAGATGCAAAGCTCGCCTACCAAAGGATCTCCTACCAGCTCGATGTCGAGAGCAGGCCCATTACTTTGTATTGACATGTGTAGTATCTCCCAGAAATCCCTTAGAGAGTATGCTGCGTTTCTGGGTCCAAGTATTTCACAGTTGACATCAAGGTCGATGCTTCGGAGGAAGCGAGCGTTGGACCCCAGTCTGGTCAACCATCGCGACAGTGTGTCCGTGATCTTGTTCATGATTAGGACATGAGCGCCGGTGCCAAAGCTGAAGGCATTCTCAGAGTAATACACAGACAGTACTTCCATCCTGATCGCTTTGCAAGTCCGAGCAAGGGCAGGTTCTGGAATCAATGATACTTCGTAGCCAGTCATGTCCTTCATCCAGTTGAGTTTGAGCAGGTCGATCGGCTCATCGTCCACCACCGTATGTTGGTAGATCTGGTTCCTCAACTCTGCTGGTAATTTAAACAGCATGTTTCGTTGCATTGCTAGAGCGGGCGCGAGTGTGCGAGTGTGGCGAAGGCGTTATATATGTCGTGGCCGATGCTCGTATGGAACAGTGTCGAGCCTCACGCTTCGAAGATTCCCGTGGCTTCCGGTTGAAAGTTGCTCGTCTGACGTTGGATAAGCTGGTAAGGTCTCCCGTGTCCGGAGTTCGTTGAATGTATGCGAATGTGTTGCAGAAGAAAGTTGAGTGTTTTGAATGGCTCAGCAGAAGCTGAGCTTGCAGTGCAACGTCTAACAAGCAGTCGACAGTGGCGCCGCCAAACAGCCGCCAGCGAAGACCAGGTCTGCGCAAGTGAAGAAAATGTTCGGCTGCCGAACGATTTGCCGATACTACACCTTCTTTCACATCAACACGTAATCATATCTTCCCAATTCTTCTGGCGAGTCTGTCTGCTTTTGCCGAACTTCTCCAGTCTGGAAAGTCCGCAGTTGTTGCAGCGTCCCTCTTTCACAGCTTCGTAATAGCATGCACTGTACTCCTGCATCACGTCCAGAAGCAGTCTCCCATCTCTGACTGCCCTCCTCTCAACGCCTTCCTTCAATCGGCAGAGGCATCTAGGACGACCGTTCATCTCAAAATGTATCTTGCCATTCCTTCGTGTGTCCATGTCATACATCGCGTCGCTCGGCATAAGTCCATCATCCCAGGCATAGGCAGCGCCATCGATAATCATGCTGAGATGGGTCAGAAACTTGGCGTGCTGCCCAAGTCTGTCGCGCCATCGTTTGATGCGGAGGTTGAAGTCGTAAAGACGGAGATCGCCGTAGTCGTGGTAGCCTATCTTGCCTAGGAAGAATGTGTTTTCGGAGTAGAAGATGCTCAACACTTCCTCGCGCAGTGCTCGGCAGGTGAAGGCTAGGGCTGGCTGGCGCAGCTTCGTCCTGTTGGTGTCAGCGCAGAGAGGCTCGACGTCCAAGGGCCCATCAGTCTGGACAACATCCCGCCAGATGCGATTGCGTAGCTCTCCAGGCAGCGTTGAGAGACTGTTCTTGGCTTTCATTGTACGTGAAGTCGGTAATCGCTGTGTGTGGCGTCGGTAGCAGCGATGGCCAAGCAGAGAATTCTTACACCGCACCTCGTCCGTCCACCAAGCCGTCTTATACTCTGCATTCTTGCAAGGTAGTCTGTCTGTCTGCAGCGGACAGATCACGCCCAGAATCACCCCATCCAGCGGGTGGCCGTGCTCCCACGTCTCGCGGTGGCGTGAGCAGCACTTCGATACCACATGTTTGTCTGCGCAGCATGCTTCAGGATCCGATGAATCCGGTTTGTCTTATTAGGTCTGGAGCTGGTGTGGTGCATGTTGATGGCGAGAATCTCCTGGTGAAACAACCTGGTCGGCAGCCGACTTCGGCGAGACGCGAAGACAAACCGGCTTGAGCTCCTGCTCGCCCACGTCAACCGATCCCATTCGATGTCGAACGATGGCTCAACGTCCGCTGTCCATGGTAAAAGGCAATGCACAACAGGGCTGCGTTGTGTCAATATCACTTCATCTGATAAACGACCCGGCCGAAGCTAGCCGGAACGCCGACATGGCACGAAGATACAGCCAAGACATCGCTAGGCCTGAACAAGCAGCTCTCCGCCGGTAGACTTTTTGGTGCTTGTCGATCACATCGTCCAATGAGGAAGGTAGCACTAACAGTGCGAGTGCCAAGCAGCTCTCCACTGCTCGTGATAGTTGAGTGGAGGCGGCGTAGAGGAGGACAGTAAGTACACGAGATAAGAATCATTGGCGACGACAACATATGCGTGTTACAAAACGCCGGGCTCGTGCTAATCACGCGAACAAGGTTGAGTTTGATCTTGACGTAGCATCGGACGTTCTTGACGTTTGTTGATATGCCGATATAGGACAAAAGGGACGACAGCAGAATTTGACAGGCTACCGGGCGGATTGCGCTGTGGAAGAGACAGCTCTGGGCAGCAAAGATGGCCATGTTCAAGGTACTGTCTTTGGCACTGTTGCTAACATCCGCCACCGCTATCGATCCCCCAAGGCAGCCACATCAACCACTTGGAGGTGGCGACAGGAGGCTCACGTACAACGAAACTACGCCTACTGCCCGTAATACAGCCACATCGCAGTCAGTCTCCTGGATCTCAGGAGGCGAGGATGGCCAATACGTGCTGGTCTCGGAAGGTGCCTTGGTCTTCCGAAGCATCGCGACTGGCGCCAACACCACTTTCGTACCCGCCGACAAGGTGCCAGCGGACTACTATGCGTACACTCTCAGTCCTGACCAGCAGCGAGTTCTATGGGCGACCAATTACACTAAACAGTATCGCCACAGCTACTTCGCGAATTACTTGGTCCAAGATGTTGAGACGGGAGAGACGACACCACTTGTGGGCGATCAAGTTGGTGACATTCAGTACGCCGAGTTTGCTCCTACGGGCGATGCTATTGCGTTTGTGCGAGGCAACAATCTATTTATCAACACCAATGGCGAGATCACGCAAGTGACGTCTGATGGTGGTCCTGGTGAGTGAAATGTGTCCATCAGCCTAACAATATTGACCCAATTGCATCACACTGCTGTGAATGATGCACTTCCTCGCAAATGCGGAGGCACTGTTTAGTACTCACAGGATGAACGCTAACAAATACACTATGTAGATCTGTTCCACGGAGTGCCTGACTGGGTCTATGAAGAGGAGATTTTTGGAGATCGCAAGACGTTCTGGTTTTCGCCCGATGCAGAGTACATCGCTTTCTTGAGCATGAACGAGACTGGCGTGGAGACTTTCACCATTCCATACTACATGAACAACCAGGAGATCGCCCCGCCATATCCCCGGGAGCTGGAGCTCCGCTACCCAAAGGTCGGATCGACCAACCCAACGGTGGACTTCAATATCCTCGAAGTGGCATCCAACACTGTTCGCAATGTCCCGATCACCGCGTTCGAACGTGACGATCAGGTGGTCGGAGAAGTCGCGTGGGTCACCAAGGAGCACTCGGCGGTCATCTATCGTGTCTTCAATCGCGTGCAGGATCTCGACAAGCACGTCTTGGTGGACCCCGTTACTGGTACCTCGCAGGTCGTTCGTGAGCGAGATGGCACCGATGGGTGGCTCGACAATACCCTGGCCATTCAATACATCGGCGCAATCGGCGGCAGTGGCAACACCACTAACGGAACCTATCAGAACACTTCCACTCCAACAAATGCCTACTACGTGGACGAGTCCGACGAGAGCGGCTGGATGCACATCTACCTCCACTCGGTCTCAGGCGGCGAAGCCAAAGCCCTTACCTCTGGAGAATGGGAAGTCACCTCAATCCTCAAAGTCGACACAAACCGCCAGCTCATCTACTACCTCTCCACCGAACATCACAGCACTGAACGTCACCTCTACTCCATCAACTACGCCACCGGCGAGAAGACAGCCCTCGTCGACGACTCAGTCGCGGCGTACTGGTCCGCCTCCTTCTCCAGCCAGGGCGACTACTACATCCTCTCCTATCAAGGCCCTGACGTTCCCTATCAAGAAGTCTACAGCGTCAACTCCACCACCACACCCCTCTCAGTCCTCACCTCCAACGCCGGATTGGTAGCAAACATCAGCAGCCTCGCCCTTCCCAACATCACATACTTCTCGCTTTCGCACCCCGACGGCTACAGTCTAAACGTGATGCAACGCCTCCCACCCGACTTCGACCCTTCCAAAAAGTATGCCGTCCTCTTCACCCCTTACGGCGGCCCAGGCGCGCAAGAAGTCAGCAAGAGTTTCAAAACTCTCACATGGCGCGCCTACATTTCCTCCGAGCCCGAGCTGGAGTATATCACCTACACCGTCGATAACCGCGGCACTGGTTACAAAGGTCGTGCGTTCCGCAGCACCGTCACCCGACACCTCGGACGTCTGGAACCACTGGACCAGATCTGGGCCGCGGAGCAACTCATCGCGCAGAACTCCTTCATCGACGCGGAGAGAGTGGGAATGTGGGGTTGGTCGTTTGGAGGATACTTGACGGCCAAAGTTCTGGAGCAAGCTTCGGACGTTTTCTCCTTGGGACTCATTACCGCTCCAGTCTCAGACTGGCGGCTCTACGACAGTATGTACACCGAACGATACATGAAACTCCTCTCGGAGAACCAAGCAGGCTACAACGAGACGGCCGTCCGTGACGTGGAAGGGTTCAAGAAAGTTCGCGGCGGCTTTGCCATAATGCATGGCACGGGCGACGACAACGTGCACTATCAGAACTCCGCGGCGCTGGTGGATTTGCTGGTGGGCGAGGGCGTGAGTCCGCAGAAGATGGAGATGATGGCGTTTACGGATAGTGATCATAATATTGTGTATAACAATGCTGGAGCTTGGATATATAAGTTCTTGACGAAGAGGCTTTGGGAGGAGAAGGAGAGGAAGGGGGGGATGGTGGTGCAGCATGCGTGGTCGAAGCGGGAGGTGGTGGTGTGATTGGGTTTCCCATATCGACAGAAAGGTTGGCGGTGATGCAGCAGGTGATGTTCTACATACCTGCTAGCCGTGTCGGTCCCCATCACGCGACTACGGTCTTAGCGCAAGTTCAGGCCGTCGCTCTCAAAGAAGAACAACTGCTATGTCTTTTCATGCACCGTTATGGTTGTTCAAGGCTTAATCGCGGAGCCCGGGACTCGGCGCGACAGTTACTGACATCTTTACAAGGCGGACCCTAGCCTCGCGTGGTCCATCTGTCAGGTACGTACCGAAACGTGAAGCCATCGGTTCGGCTTTTGGGGTCGTGGATTCGTGTTCTGATCACGCGGTCGCGAGATTTCGGTGATGGTGTATGGAGGTCTTGGAGTGATGATGATTCTATGTCAGATATGTTGAGAGGTACCTCCGTAGTCTTGCGGTGAAGTTATCCTCCCAGGCGTGGCTCACCAGTGAAGTGATGAGGACGGAATTGTTGACCGCTAATAAGACATAGTTGGCATCCGCAAAGAAAGTCTGGAGTCGGGGCCTTGCAGCCGGCCTTTCATCCAGTAACAAGGTAAAGTCAGCTCCAAAGGCAGAGTCATGCTGCGATAACGTGGTCTGAGGCACGCTCGCTGCAAGATCTCATTCCAACCACTTGGAAGGCTTCCATGCTCTCCGGTGCGACTGTCCCACGGGATGATGCGCGTGCTGCTATTCATGAGACGCAGGCGTGGGAGCTCGTGGCACCTGAAGAATCCTGATGGATGTACTTTCGGAATGTACTGGTTTATCATCGCTGAGCGGCGACAAAGCGGAAGTGATCAGTGGGCAAGTTGCATCACTGCAGACGTTGGTAATGGCGCCGCAGTTCAGGCGTGGACGACAGAGAGTGTTTGACCGGGCATCTGAAGGGCGGGAGAAAGGGATGTGCTTGGTGGCGCGAGCGGCTTATCACAGCGTCTATGACGATTATAGTAACGCTCGCAGCTTATCGCAGTCTGGCCGTCACAGGAGGCAGATTATTTATCGATTGCAGCATCATGACATGTCACACTCGGATCCTGGTTCTTGTCTTTGGCTTCCAAGGTTGTCTTACGGCGGGATGATTAGTAGTAGTCCGCGACGAAGTTGTGCCACAAGGCCGCGACTTACGCTGTCACATCACTGGAGACGTGCCGCCGTCGGAGGACTAGATATGCTATCATGACTCTGCTGGCCTCTCCTTATTCTTGCCGTTGAATGGTGCTGCTTTTTGACTGTTTCTGCCAGTTCCGCGACCGCTCTTCATTGGTGGGGGAACGGCATTACGCCTTGGATCGCTGGCCAGCGCATCTGGTTCAGAGGTGTAGCTCCCTGAGCTAGACTACCTCTCTCCTAGCCGCGCCTTCGGGCCTGCCACAGCTGGACAGTCGTCTGATCGCGCGATATCACATCAACCAGCGCGTGGTCCATATTGCCATACAGCAAGACACGCAACGCCAGTCGTTCCAACTGCAACATCAACATTCCGGTGTCTTGTCTAATACTGTACAGCACATCGCGTCGACAGCCCCCTTATCGCGGTCTAACCCCGGCGACGATCAGTCGTGAGCTCGCCGTCGCCGCATCTGGCAGCTGCAACACCACTCTTCCATACCTGCGCGACACAGCTACCCGGATGAGCGGCGACTGACCTCCATACCGCTGCTGATACCCTGTCGCGGCCTTGCGCCGACACATCAAGAAGTTGCGACAGCATCCAATACCCATCTGTCCTGATCGCCGCTTCAGCTTCAGCCACCATGGCTTTCCAGCAGCCACAGCACCGACCGCAACCCAGCCGGCAGATCTCCATTCCCCAACAGCACCCGGAAGCGGCACCACTATCACCCGCACGGAGGCGCACCGTCGAAGAGTCCCAGGAATGGATCTTGTTCACGCCACAGAGCGATGGACGGTCTGTATCGTGCACCTCGCAGACGCCCCGCACAGCGACACATCTCTCGGACTTTGGATCGCTGGAAACGCATGTCAAATCGCAGCCGCAGGGCCGAAGCCACGATGACGAAGACGCTGGTTCCGAAGAGGACGACGAGGCAGAGCTGGATAGTCTAGATGATGGCCTGCATGCCTTTCACCACCCTTCGTGGTCAGCCGGCTCGCAGCCTCTCGATCAGAGTGGTGGAACAGTACTGCCAACACATGATGGGTATGGTGGCTTTCCTGGCTCATCGGCGGCACTCCAGGAGCAATTGTGGCAATTCGAGCGGTACAACCCGGCACGGAAGAACAAGCATGCCAGGCGGCGGAGTAGTGTGCAGCGACGCCTGGACATATTGGAAGAGGAGGAGCATCTATCGCCCGAGGATGAGAGGATAGCACGGATCGAGAAGTGGCGGCTAGACCAGAGCAGAGCCGTGTTGGAAGAGATCGAGCGCGAGACTAGGCGTCGACGAAGGCGACTTTCACGGATGAGCTCCGCTGGGAGTGGCGACGTTCGGAAACAGTCAATACACGATGCGCTTGCTTCGAGAGTACTGACAAGGCAGGACTCTGTCATTTGCGAAGAGCCAGAACCTACAGATAGCGAGGCAACAAAGCCGAGCGAATCGTTCTGGCGACGCATCACGAGGAAGGTGATCCAAGACCTGATCGGCCTTGACGAAACCACCCTGTCGGTCATCTTTGGTGAGCAACTGGTCGAGGGCTCATCCCCCACTCCCACACAGCCTTCTCCGATTGCCGCAGCTGCACAGCGAGAGTCGCGAGTCGCCTTCCACGACTCCGAGCCGACATGGGAGATCAAGCTCCTCGATCGTATTGCCCGCGAGCTGGGCATCCTGGTCCACCAGCTATCCGACTTCGACGGCACCGCTTTCAACACGTATAAGTACGCCCAACAACAGAACATCGAATACGCCGGTCTCCCACGCGACTTTCCACGCCAGCCATCTCTCCGACAGCGACGACGAGCGGAGAAGTCGCGCGCGGGTGAAGCTTCATCTGAGGCGGTCTTCACTCCGACTGTACCACAGTCACCGATTCCACAGACAGAAGAGACGGATACGTCGTTGTGGGGCATCGAAGAGGAGCCAGAGGAAGCTGCCGACGAAGAGGCAGTGGCAATACAGCAAGAGCGAGAATACTGGGAGCGTGATGTCGACGTGCAGATGATCTTCTCATACCTCAAGAATCGCTTCGCAAAGCAGTTGGAGGAAGCACCTGTAGCACCCGCCGAACTCAGTGGACCGCTCCCTGCATCTTGGACGACGAACGTCGGCGCCTCTGCCTCTGCCTTGAGCACGTCCCCCGAAGGACTGCGCCGCGCCGAGATCATCAAAAGACAGCATCCCCTCGTGTCGCGAGCAGCAGAACGTGCAGCGCAGCTCGCCGAAGCAACTGCCGCCCAGAACCGGAGACGAGAGTCATTGCTCAGACGTCATCAGATGCAGACCTTGATGCAGAAGCGGAGCAGCAGCTGTGCTAGTCAGAGCACTAAGCGTAGTCGGCATAGCAGGAGCGGCAGCTCGCGACACTACTGGGATCTCGGCGGTAGTGTGGGAAGTCATTGCAGTGGACCTGCTATGTCTTCTGCGCTGGGTGGATGGGGAGAAGTGTAGAACGCGGAAGGCTGAGGGTGATTGTGCTTCTGAGCACCGAGGGACTACAGCCACTGTTCGGACCTAGAATTTATATCCCACGAGATGAGTCTCGACTCTTTTTTTTTGGGTACGCTCTGTGAGCGTTGGATCACAGCGAGCGCTGTATGATACCACTTGATACAAGCTATCAGCGACCTAGCTAGCAAACGAAGCAAGCGAGCGAGCAAGCAAGCCAGCCTTCTACGGGCGAGGCGATTCTTCCCTCTCAATCATATCCTCCTTCGACCGTTTCCAACTCGTGGTAAAGAATACATTCTTCAGAACATCAATCGCAATGGCCAAAACTGCAAAAACTTCACACACATGACTACCTCCTACTATAGTCACACTATGCCACCATCTAGCTCGCATCCCTCGATATCGAATGGGGCAAAAGGCCGTCCACCTCCGTCTTCCCTCCCCGCTCAGTGAATCATCTCAGAACGCCTCCAACCGCACACGAGTGTATGATGGGAGGGAATCTCATATCGCCCTCTCACTACCCGCCTCGCTCTTGCTACTTTTGTCGCTCTTCCCACTCTTCGAGCTCACCTCGCTCTTCGAACTCATCTGGCTCGTCGTCTTCGAGCTGCTTCGTGACATGGATCGAAGGAGGGAGAAACGGCGGTTGGGGCCTTGAATTTTTGTTATTTAAATTTCTTCAGGGAGGGTGGGTTTACTTACCGGGACTTCCGTTTGGGGGGCCGTTGACGTTGTAGCGTTTGGTCTCGGGAACGCTGGCGAAGGATGTTGTTTTCGGGTTGATGGGGATGGGAGGGAGGGCTTTGCCTGTTGGGAGGTGGTTAGTGGAGTTCTCCGCGCGCTGGAACAGTGGTTGGGAGGCTGTGAGGGTGGAGTTCGTGAGACGGATGGTACGTGTGAGAGGGGGCCGAGGGTATCTACTCTCTATGGAGGATCTAGGGTTGTATGACCAGGATGTGCAAGGAGAGAGGGGCCGAAGAAGGATGGATCACTTCTTACCCAAATACTGCTCCGCGTACGCCTCTGCGCCAATCTCCGCCAACTTTTCGTCCTTCGCGCGGACTTCGCGCTCAGAGTCGGACATGTATGTCTCGACCCTTCTTCTGATTTCCATATCCGCGCTGCCGATGATGCGCGCAGCGAGGAGTGCGGCGTTGACGCTGTTGTTGATCGAGACTGTAGCGACTGGCACGCCACGGGGCATGTTGCAGATGCTGAGCAAGGAATCTGTGCCGTCTCCGATGCTGGGCTTCACGGGGACACCGATGACTGGCAGTGGTGTGTAGGCGGCGGTCATGCCGGGAAGGTGGGCCGCACCGCCTGCTGCTGCGATAATGACACGGACTGTGGTATCCTTTGCGCTGCTGGCGAACTCTGCCATCCATGCTGGAGTTCTGTGCGCGGACGTGATGCGGATCGTGTAGGGGATCCCGAACTTCGAGAGCATTGCTAGGCCGGGTTGAAGGACTGGGAGGTCGGAGTCGGAGCCCATGACGACTGCTACAAGTGGTCGAGTCTCGGGCCGGTGGGCGGAGTCTGTGGTTTCTGAGCCAGCGGGAGTGTCGTCGTAAGAGAAGGCGGGAGTGGGCTTAGGCATTCCAGCACCGAGGTGCTCGATCATGGGTTGGATGAGTCGCTCGGCTTCGGCCATGGATTTGGCGCAGACTGTGATGTGACCCATCTTGCGGCCTTTCGTCGCTGTGCCTTTACCGTAGAGGTGGACCTTCGTTCGGCGGTGCTTAACGGCTTCCCGGGCGGCCACGAGATGGGAGTCGGGTGCTTCGGTGCCTAGAATGTTGAGCATAATGCTTGGTTCGCGAAGTTCGAGATCTTCTTGGTGTAGCGGGAGGTCCAGAATGGCGCGGAGATGGGCTTCGTACTGAGAGACGGGGCATCCTTCGATTGTGTAGTGTCCAGAGTTATGGGGCCGTGGTGCGATCTCGTTGACCAAGATGTCGTCGTTCATGAGCAGGAACATCTCGACGCCAAAGACACCCTTGCCCCAGAAGCATGAGACGGCTTGTTTGGCGAGCTCTTGAGCTTTCGCGTTGACCTCCTTGCTCACTCCCCGTGCGGGCGTGTATGTGAGCTTGCAGATGCTGTCTTCGTGAATCGTCTCTGTCGTCGGGAAGGAGAGCACATCTTTGTCCGTCTTGACCACCATGACGGCCAGCTCCATGCGGAAATTGACCCACTTCTCCGCGTAGAGCTCGCGGTTCGCACCCATTGCTTCGAGCGCGGGCTTGAAGTCTGTCTTGGTCTTGATTGTGAAGTTGCCTCGTCCGTCGTACGCATCCTTCCTTGTCTTCAACATCAACGGCAGCCCCAACTCGCCACTGACTCTTTCCAATTCTCTGATATTGGGCTCCTCCAGTGCCACGCTTTCCACCGTTGCCACCCCATACTTGTGCAAATGCCACTTCTGCAGAAATTTGTCCTGAATGGCCCTGATCGTCTTCCAGCTCGGCTGCACGTCGACCTGCTCAGAGAGCTCCTCCAGCATTTCCGTATCCACGTGCTCGATCTCCACCGTCACTACATCGGAACGATTGGCAAGTTCCTGTATCGCCCTTCGGTCCTTGAACGACCCATCCACATGTCCGTCATGGTTTGCGACTTGCTTTGCAGGTGATCCGGGCTTGTCGAGGATGTTGACTCTGATTCCTAACAGGTTTGCCGCTTCCACCAGCATGCGGCCGAGCTGGCCACCGCCAAGCACTCCCACCACTTTCTCGGATGCCATTTCGCTTGAAGTTTTCGGGAACGAACCAGGAATTGCGACCTCGCTCATCATCTACGTATTCCGTTGGTCGTCTCCTTCATCGTCTTCACGAACGCATGTGGTGGTGGTGTGCTTTTCGGCGGGAAAAAGCTGTACCGAAGTTTGCCAACAGTGAGGAATTACCCTTTACATGAGACAAGCTTCAGAGCTCCGCAGGCATGAAAGAGTTTCTGGGCTACAACCGCGACATCACGGTTTGACGGTAGCATGAACACCCGTTCCTGTCAAACGTCTCCCATCACGAGCTCTGAAAGCATCCGGGCCTCCGACGCTAATCGGTAGACCGGGATACCAAAATGACGACACACTGATGAGTATGCATAACAGTACATGATTATTAGCACGCGGTTACACATGATATATCCTAGCTCTCTTGGCACCCTGGGGTTTTCAGGCGTCTCTGATTGGCTGTGACGGCCTCGAGGCGGCTGCCTAAGGGGTTGGTCTTTTGAGCCTAAGGCCACAGCAACGCGAGAAACACACCACCTTGGGTATATATCACAGTATCACACCTTTTCTGAGAGAGTTAGACAAAATTAGATGTCATCTTCTTCCTCGATCCCTATCGCCAGCCCATGGGCAGTACAGCAAGGATGTATTACGGGGAAACCCTGCTGCATATTCACGATCACGATGGTCGGACGGCAAGTGGAGACGACGAGATAGGCGGCGCTGGAGCAGTAGTGATCAGACGTTTTCGTTCGTTGCACTGCAGGTTTTTTTTAACGGAATCGGCAAGTGCCTCTATGCCATGGAAGAACCGACATTCCGGCATCCCGAGCCGATCGTGCCCAACTGTAGCATGCCAGCCATTCTGCGCTGAGTCCAAGCCTAGATACCATCCAGAAGATACACGCAGTATGTATTTCTTAGACCTTGAAACCACGCGACCGTCTGCGACCACGAGCACGCTCGAATTTGCGGCCCTTGCTCTCGACGAATGGCTTCTGTAGTGGTTGTCAGTAATTGGCCTGGTAGCTGCATGGAAGCAAAGCTGCGACTTGCCTTGTTGGTATGTGGGCCGAAACCAAAGTGCTTGACTGCCTCGCGGGCGTTCTTTGGTCCACGGAGGAGGATGACGTTCGAGCCAGTTGGGGCCTTGAGGGCGAGCTCGTCGAAGGTGAGGCACTCACCACCGGCCTTGAGGATGCGGGCACGGGCGGTGGCAGTGAAGCGGAGAGCGCAAATGCTCAGCTTTGGGACCTCGAGAAGACGGTTGTCATCAGTGACAGTGCCGACGACAGCGCGGATCTTGCCCTCGCCCTGCTCAGCGTTGTGCTTGTTGGCAGAGATGGCCACAATCTTGGAGAGCGAGAGTGGTGGGGTGTTGATACGCGACATGCGCAGTCTGTGTGCCCGATCAGAAACCTGACCTGTTCCATGTTCCAATTCGTCTTTTAACATACCTCCTCAGAACGGTAGCATTGAACTTGCTGTCGGTTCGGCGGTTGAGGAAAGTGTACAACTTGTGCAACAGCTTTCGGTATGGGTTGGTGCTGGATGGCGCCTAACATTTTCATGTTAGACTCGCAGATTCATTATCCTCTGCTCAGTAGTAAGGTAAATACCTTTCGGTGACCAGAGGTCACGTGGTGCTTGTCGAGATCTGTACACGATTGCTGTCAGCATGCTGTTGCCCTGTGTATGCGCCGGACAGGCCTCAGGGTCGGTGCAGGCTCGAGGTGTGCGGTATGTCTCCAATGTGCGATCTCCTTCCTCTCCTTCTCTGCCACTACCGCGACCAAAACCACAGCGCATCCGACCCAGTGTCCTTCCTCCATATGTTTTCGCAGCTTCGACGTACCGATACCCATTGCAGCGGTGTTGTTGACTTTGACTGGCGCGACGACCTTGACGAAAGAGCGACTGGACAAACGACAACGCCGAAAACTGAAGGCGAGAAAATGCGCCAAGCTTTGTGGGAAGTGGGTCGGGTGACTAAACCTGCTTTGTTAGCGTGCTTGCCTGCATCGTGACCAGTCCTTTTCGACCACACCAAACACTTCATCTTCATATCTGCATGTCGTCCTGATCTTGTACGAAGAATCGGGGACATGGCAGTTCGGTCAACACTACGCATTGACCAAGGCATCCTTTACTGGCTCGACGAGGACATCACAGTATTGCTTGACTTCAATCATATGGCTATCATCGACCTGATTTCCACCTTGCGCTACTCTTCGCACCTCATCGGCGGTCGATGTTTCGCCGCGTGGCTCACTACATAGGGCATGTGTGATAGTTCTCTAACGAAAAGCCGCGGTCAGCAGACAGGGCAACATCCTTGCAGCTAAGCTGGAGTGTGGTGGTGTTCCTCAGAGTCGTGTCTCCCTTTGACCATACTACTCCCTCATGTCCGCGCACGCCAACCATCCTGGCCATCGTCGAACACGACCCGGACGCAAGAAGACATTGTACCTGATCACATGTATTGCCCTCCTGTCGCTGTCCTTAGCCATGCGTTTCACGCCGACATACCTCGGCGCTCTTCATGCCGCCTTCTTTCACTTCAAGCCAGGCGATGGCTGGAAGTATGGCGGCAATCAGGGAATGTTAAGACAAGACAGCGACGTCGTTTCCAAGGCGTTTCCGAATATAGATGTGGATTTGTTATCTCCAGCCTTTACCGACCCATCCACGCTCAACCCGGGCTGGCACAATGGAACACAAGGTCCAACGGATGATGCTGTACTAGGTCTGTTGAACGGCTCAACCGCACGCACCTCCGACTGACGGCGTCCAGGCCACTTCCTCCGCTCCATCGCAGACCGCAATGATTGGGCAACAAATCAGCCGGCAGCTCGTCGGTCAGAAGAGGGACGCCCTATCCCATATATATTTCTATCAACCTCTACAGGATTCGTGACAAATGCCTCCAAGCTTAGGGTCTATATTCAGGGAGGTATTCATGGCGATGAACCCGCTGGTGACCAAGCCATTCTTGCGCTGCTCGGGAAGCTCGATGCGAATCAGACCTGGACAGCTTCTCTACTTGAGAGGATGGACATCATGATTCTACCAAGATACAACGTAGATGGTGTACACTATTTCCAGCGCCGACAAGCATCCAATCTGGACCCCAATCGCGATCAGCTGAAGATGGACAGCCGGCAGACCCGAGATATCAAGAAGGTCTTCAGTGATTTTGACCCTCATGTTGCTGTTGACGTACACGAATTTATTGCCTCGAAGATATATGGTGGCGACTACCAACATGGCGCGGATGCCATGATAGCGGGTGGCAACAATCTCAATATACATTCCACTATCCGGGAGCAAATTCTGGATGACTGGATACCAACAATCGGTGATCGTCTTGAAAGTCATGGTCTTCGATGGGAGATGTATGCAGCTGGGAAGATGAACTTCACTTCCGGCTCGAAAATTCTCCTTAAAGAAGCTGCAACTGAACCAGCCAATGGCCGCAACTCCATGGGTCTGACACAAAGTATCACCTTCCTTCTGGAGATGCGTGGCATACGTCTGGCAGACCAGCATTTCCAAAGACGGGTCGCGGCAGGCCTGCTCAGCCTCGAGGCGATCTTGGAGCACGCACGAGACAATTTCGCCGAAGTATTGGAAACCATTCAGGGAGCTCGCAACGACTTCATCAATAGCAAAGACGACATTGTGATCACAGACTACCCTTCACTCACGAAACGCTCTTTCACGATGGTCAACATGCACAATGGCAGCATTGTGCAGGTACTCATCGACTTCTATGATAATACGCCTGCCATTGCCAACCTTACACGCACAAGACCTGAGGCATACCTCATACCTAGGACATGGGTCAGCGTCGCTGAGCGCCTTCAAATCCTCGGCCTTGATGTCGAGACGCTAGAGTACGAATACCGTGGCGCGGTCGAGGCTTACAACATTACCTCAAGCTCTCTCGCCACTGAGATGACCGAGGGCCACGTTCTTAACACCGTCACCACGAAAGCTATGGTTAAGAATGTCAACTTGCCGGCAGGTAGCTTCCTGGTCAGCACGAGGCAGAAGAACGCTGCACTGGCAACCGTGACTCTCGAGCCAGAGAATGTCAACTCGTACGTCAGTTTCAGTGCCATTATACCTCTGAATACAGGTGACGAGTATCCCATCTACCGGATCATGGCCGAATCATGACGACTGCGCAGATACACCCAGGATGTCTCGTATACGCCTACGCAACGAAGCCTGACAAAGCACTTTGAAAAATCGCCCCGACTCAACACGAAACAATGCTTGACGTTAAGAAGACTGCATCCCGTCAGCATGCACTTCTCACACGTGCCGGATCGTGCCGAGTTGTCAACCTTGCGCAGAACCACAAGATAAAGTTCGGGCGTTTTCGATCTCGCTGGGATGTATGACTACAGTACCTGTAGGTGGTCTGTGCAGTGGGCCAGATGTAAGCCCCCTCTTTTCGCGCGAGCTCTTTCTTCCGTCCGTTATGCCTATTGCTAAGCCTAAGGCAGTGGATACGATACCATCACCTGCCCGATTCCCCTGTATAGAGTAGATGTGTTCATTTCAGGCTGTCTAGATGCGTGTTCTGACCGTCCAAGAGCACGCTGAGTCCACCAGATAGATGCCAAGCCCAACACTCATCTCTCGATCCACTGCCGACAGGTCCACAAGGGCCCAGACTTACCAGCTTCAGGGCAGCAGAGCGTACAAGCTCCCTGGTCATGTGGTTCTGCCACCAGGAACTGCCATCAGTCGCTGTCAATGGGACTGTGAAACCATGCAGGAGATACTTACTACCTTCCAACGCAGGCATGAGAGCAAGACGGAGAGACATCTCCGCTGTAGCGCGGACTCCCAGACGTCAGCAGAAGCGGACGATGCTCTCTCGAACGACGCATCGTAAGGTTTTGTGCGATGCATATTGGAAAAAAAATTAAGCGCAGATATCCACGACATCCTGCATCTCCCATTCCACCTACACATCCGTCTCTGATGATGACTGATCCGCCTGATCCGGATCGAAATAATGTACAACCGTCGGCGCATGCGTAGCATTCCCATTCACATTGCCTCCAAAAACCAAATAATCTTGTGCATCCGTCGCCGGAATCCTCGTGACTTCGCTGTAATTTCCCATAACCCAGACCGTCTGCATTCCCATAACCATATGCTGCAGAATGTGACAATGGATCATCCACACGCCCGCATCCTTGACTCTCAGTCTCCAGACTCTCCAGCCTTCGCGCGCGCCGGAGACGGTTTCGTTGCGGTAGCGGTACAGATTCGTCGTGTCACGCAGGACGGGAGGGTGCAATTTGAGTTTTTCTTCGTTCTCCGCGGCGTTGTAGGTGCCGTTGCCGGAGCCGCAGTCATAGTAATGGCCGCCGTGGGCGTGGAAGGGGTGGTAGTCTACACCGCCGTTCGAGTTGACGAGGGAGCCGGTGTTGTACCACACGATTTCGAGGACCTGGGGATGGCATGTTAGTTCAGGAAATGGAAACGGGTAGTGCCAAACTGGTTGTTTGGGCTCGGACGCGTGTTGGTTGGTACTTACTTCACCGATCTTGGCTGGGAAGGTCAGGGTCTCTGGATCCCAGCCGAGGTTGTTGATGGCGGCTTCGTAGTTGGGCATTGCTGCTGGGCCGCGCTCGAAGATGTCGACGAGGTAGGGCTTGTCGCCGGGATAGGGGACGACGGAATCGTTCCATCCGAGGCTGTTTTCTTGCCAGACGGTAGTGGTGGTCCTCAGTTGACGGCTGTCGATCACGAGGCGGCGGGTGACTTGGTCTGCTGTAGGGAAGTCGTTGGGGACCAGTGGCTCGAGGGCATATTCGGCCCAGTCGTAAGTGGCGTTGGACAAGGTGAGGGGCGCCTTTGCTGGAGCGGTGGTGATTTGGGGTGTACCACCAGAATAGCGAAGCACGCCATACCCCTGGTAGACGGCTGGGCGATCCTTCGTCTCCATCAGCATTAGATAGTCGCGCTGTCCGTTCAGTTCGCCTTCCTCTTTGGCTTTGAAGATGGTGTCGAATCGCTGGCCAGAAGACAGCTGCATGAACTTCTCCGTGTGAGGCTTCGTGTAAGCGCCATCTGCTTCAATGATGGTGAAGTTGTCGTGGTCGACGATCCCAATCTGGACCAGAGAGAGTGCGGTGGCGCCGATAAAGCGGAATCGATATGTCTTGCCAGGGTCGACCTCAATGACGGGCAGTTGACAGTCGCCTTGACCGGCAGTCTCTCCAATCGCCACGCCAACGCCGTTGAGAAGGACAGCATGTGTCTCGCCAGACCATGTGAAGGTCGAGTTGGTGAGGCCGAACAATATCTCCTGATCAGTCTTATTGAAGTAGTCCGCGATGTGCCAAACAATCTCCTCGTCATAGTGGTAAGGGCAATCGCCGTCTTTGTCCTTGATGATCAGAGCACCTGAAGCTGATACCGCTTGGAAGCCGACATGCGAATGGTAGAAGTAGGTCCCTGGCTCCGTGTCCAGAGGGAAGATCTCGTAGTCGAAGAAGTGCTTGCAGGGGATAGGCCACTGGGATGCTTGTGGCGACCCGTCTGCAAAGGGCGCCATGCGTTGACTGAGACCATGCCAGTGCATAGTGACATTGTCACAATGCGGCTCTTCCATATCGTTGTACACTCTGATCCAGCTTCGCTTGTTGGGCTCCAGGTGTATGGGTGGGCCAGGCGATGTGCCATTGACAACCACTGACTCTCGCGTTTGACATCCTGCCGTCACGTTCTCGTATGTAACCCGTAACACATGGTCTGGTTGGAAACTGCTGTCATGAACCTGTGGGCCCCCATAATCTCCTGCGACCTGCGACACCGCCACCAGCAGCGACGCAGACGAAAGAAGAGAGAGCCGCATCGTTATTGGAGAAGAGAAGCTGGGTAGAACACTGGCACACGTAGAACAATTTGATGTAAGTGGCCAACGGTCAGGGACATGTGGTCCCGCATATAGACATGGGTCGTGCCTAGAACCTCATTCATCAAATGTGAGCGTGATTAAGTCGCGGCTTCGCGTCTGAGCACAACATTGTGCAAGCCCATCATGCAAGGCAGACCGTCGTTCCATCCTTCGATGATGGTTGACATATAAGCATTGGTCTTCTTCAGCTGAGCAAGCACCTCATACAGCGTGCCATGCGCCATTGACGTTTTCCCTGCAGAACTTGGCTTGATGGTGCTCGTGGGTGGTATGGGATGGGCAAGCGGGCACCACATGGGTTGCACGCTTTTCAAGCGCGCTGGTTGGCGGCAAGCTATCCTGGCATGCCCGTAACGTTATCCGACGTTACGGCTATGTACTGGGTTTGATCCTCGTTCAGAACTTGGAGGTAAGCGGATTCGACGAAGGGCCGGATGAGACACACTACCCTTGCTTGTACAAGATTAGGTGTGCCCTGGATGGTTCCAGAATACGATATCTGCGCCATGCATCGGCCGAATCGTTTGGGGGCCCATGTCGTGTGCTGGTCCGCGTCTGCGCTGTCCGTTCACGACATCCTGGACTCATGTGCTACGCTGTCCAGCGTGATGGCTGACGACCAAACGTCAAGGCTGTTGCGGAGAGAGAGGCCGACGTTGCCCGAGTTCGTGTTCAGATGCCGAGGATGGATTGCTGCGGTGTATTGCCGTCGCTTCCCGGCTTGGCGCGCCTCATTTTCGGTGGTTTGATATCTAAGACAAGTCGTCTGGCACAACGTTGGGCAATGCGGTGACCAGTTGCCCTCACGTCGCATGTCCGCGACCAGACTACATACATGCGTGCTTTGCAGATGGCGGGAAAAGGATGGAGAGATAGAGGGGTCGTACCTCGTATGCGGTCGGGGAAGAGCAGTCCTGATATCCAAGGACATGAGCGAGTTTGCTCGAATTGCGGAATCCGTGATGAGGGGATCTACCCCAGCTATGTGAACCCTATGTTTTAGTAGCTGTAACCCGCGCTAATTTCGCGTTTTCGGCGGCGCTAGCCGAGCTAGCGCTAAGCTAGCTCGGTGCACCCTATAACTACCCTCCGATCTTTAATCTAAACCTAAACTAGTATACTACTATTGTTATAGATACTAGTATTTTAACTAAAAGCTATACTAATATAAATACTAATCCCTCCCTCCGCCCTTCTTTAATAACCTTCGATTATTACTAATATATATACTAATCTACCTACCGGTATATCTACCGGTCTATATACCGATAGGATAGGTACCCCCTTCCGTAACTAGTACGAGAATAAGACTACTAATAACGAGCTAATTTATAGTCTTTAGATATAGGCGGTAGACGAGAATATAAGATATAGGATACCGGTATAGGGAATAGTAAATATCTAGCTAGGCGAGAGGATCTATCTTACGCCTAAGAAGCTTATTATAAGCTCTAATATCGATAAGGATAAGAAGGATAGAGAGATTAATATAAGTAGTTAGAATTTATATATAGATAGTAGGTACTAGTTAATATACTAGTACTTATACTAGTTTATTAACTAGTAATATCTACTAACTACTCTATATAGACCTAAATAGGTAGTAGTAGTATAGAGCGGTACTTACGGAAGTAGAGGTATTTATTACGGGTTAGATTAAGCTAATGCTTAGCGACTAATTAGAGCCTCTATAGTTAAGTAGGCGCGACTACGGCTAGGGAAGTTATAGCTACCGCGGAGTAATCTATTACTCTATATAATCTATAAGTAGATTAAATAGATTAGAATAGAGTACGATAATAATTAATCTACTACTCTATATAATCTATAGAATAGATTAATAGATTAAGATAGATTAAAGAATAATCTCCTTTATATTTAGGAACGCTAAGAATCCCTTACGGCTTTAAGGCGTTTAACTTACTATTTCTTACTATTTAGAATATAACCTTACCTAACCGCTACCTTACTACTACTTTATACTACTCTCCCT